>NW_019091416.1:1667896-1703644 GCF_001949145.1 Acanthaster planci
CTGTAGATGGATCATTTTATGACATGTTACCGGTACTCTAACATTTACATCAAAAGAGACGAGGGAGATCAAAGCAGACTGGGCCGACATGGTTCAACCCTAACCCAATTAGCCATTCGTGAGTTACATGTAAATTTGAATAAAATCTGGTACACTGAGTTATTTGATTGCATACAAACGTAACAATTTTAATTCCCCAGGCTAAAGATGCTGTTGCTATTCCTTGTGATTCGGGGCAAGCTTTTGCTTAGCAACCGCCATCTCTGGAATAGACTGGTTCCTTTGTGCCCTTCTTATCCATTGGGAATAGTGTATTGTTACAAGGTGTCTCTTATGTAACTAAGCAAAAACTTGCCAGGAATCACGAGGTATAGCAACAGTGTTTTTTGTATGGAGAATTCATATTGTTACGTTTGTGTGCAATCAAATAACTCAAATGTATCAGATTTTATTGCACTTTGACTTTGTTGTATTACATTTATCCCTCTGATCACGGCAGAGGGGCTTGGGAGTTTTCGAGATGGGGGCATTTATGACCATGTGTGAGGCCTTGTCTGTCAGCTGGCGTGATTGTTATTTGTTGACGAGATAATCCTTTGATGGGGTGGGCGAATTAACTCTTAAGAGGGGGAGCCAAAGATGATTGACACAAAAATCATCAAAGGGCAGTTGAAATAACATAGTGTCTGGTTCACCTGAGAAAACTTGTACCAACATGTAACATTAACAAGGCATTTCTAACTCATTAAAAGGTGTTGCAACCAAGTGCTTATTGTAACTATGTGTATATCATACACAGTATCATACACCTGTTCTATATGTTCATTTTAATTTACATTTTACACCTGAGTTGTCACAGAGCAAATCAACAGTGGAATATACACCTTATCGTAAATGTGCACACTCTGTTGTCTTTGTGTGCTGTTGCTGTTCTCATATATTTATGTATTTCAAAGGCAACAGGTACGGTACATGTACATGAACATTTAAGTACAGATTTTGGTTTAAAACGTTGTCTTTCACGCCAAAGTTTACATTTTTTGCCATCAGTGTTTCAAGGATTTGTGTAAAATATTTTTTCTCCACCCTTAATCCTATAATCCAAACAATTTGTTTCAAAGCCAGCTCAAACATCCCTCACTTATTTTGATCCTGAATCCTGTCTTATGAGACTGCATCAGCGACACGTTTTGAAGTTCACTGAGTTTCCATAATGCTCCTTCAATTTGCACGTGTCTTACTGCAAATTAAATGCTTAGCAGGTGTACAAATTGAATTTACCTCAAAGAAATAATAAACTCAGCCTTCTCCTTTGTGACAACCCGCTGCTCTGTACATGTACGTCCGTAGTGACTGGTGTGCATACAGATAATTGCTTTTGCATTAATTGACAAAGGTCTGCTATCTTTGATTCATTCACATGTCAGAATTTGGATGAGGTAGTACATCTTCTGGTACCGGTAGGCAATGTGTGTTATGCGTGGAGTCCTTGGACTTGATCCCTAAAGTGGACAGAGGCGGAATAAAAACATTGATAGAAAAGTTTATTGTGCATACAAAAGATGGGATTAGAAAAAAAATGAAGGGGGTGGGGAAGGGTAACTTGTCCATGGACTGGTTACTCTGTAGTCATTTGTGTTTGAATACACACCAAAGGTGAAGCATTGTAACCAGCTGTACTAGGTCACATAACTTGGCTGCCTCCTTATCCACAGAGGGCTATTGTAGTTGTACTTCCACTACATGTAGCTTGATCTTGCTTTTGCTTGGGTGAATATTGTCTGTACCAGACACTTCTATCAACATTACTGGAACCATCATAAAGCTTTTTGGCATGCAGATTTGCCGAGAGAGCAAAGACTTTTCTTTGCTGTGGACTGGCCCAGGTAGAGTTTGCTCTTCAGGTAATCTTATTAGATCGCTGGAGTCTATGAAACATAAGCCCTAGTTTTTTGAGTCTTCATGAAATCAGGAGATGTCACTAAAGCAAAATTAGACAAGCAGCGAAGACGACAAGCTGAGTATTTTCTTGATTACATGGTAAAGATATAGGGGGAAAGTGCATTGAGGTTAGTGTACTTTCATACATATACATGTAGTTATGTAAAATACAAATTACAGTTTGGTTTATGTAAGCATAATACCTGTCTTTGTGAGTACTATGCATCAGTTTAAATTTGCCAATGTCTTAAATAAACAAATGACCTTTATGTTCTTATGTGCAAGCTTCTAGAAACTAGCCAGGAATGTGTGCATGTACAACTGTATGTTAGTGTGTTTACTTTGGATGCTATTCAAATACCTCGGTAATGTAAAAGTTTGGATAACTCTCCCAGCTATTTTCCCTCAGTTACGTTTATTGGATGATTGTAATCAGCACTCACCAGTAAGAATTACTGGAAGGTATTTTTGGACATATCTGGTGTTAAAAGCACGCGCACAAATTAAGGTTAACTGTGCGTGAGCAAACTCTCGGGCTGCAGGCTCCCAGTTTGTTGTGGATGAAACAGCCTCTGACGGCGGCAGTCCATTAAATGTCGGGGTCTTATTACCCCCCTGGTGGTCTCGTATGACTGGCTACCTTGTACCCGATCAAGAGGACAGTACCCAGTGTGGGGGCTGCTCTGTTGAAATGCGATCTCAACTCTACCCCCTTAAGATATAGATTGTTCATGGCTGCAGATTACATTGTGCATCTTATACACACATACAGCTGTAGCGTACACACATGCTGACTGTCAAGAGAACAATATAAAGATCAAGCAAGAGTTGCTGGTTATGTTACATGTATTATCACTCCGTGCACATCGCAGTTTGCAGCAGAATATGAAATTGAAAGCTCAACTACATGTAATTCAATGTTTGGAAAGATACAATGTGCGTTAGTTTCATATGTTGGATTGGCATCAATTACTTTTCACTGTAGGGTATTCACTCTTCGAATATTCGACCTTCAATTTGAGTGACACCGACCAGCAGATTGTTGATGAACAGACAATACTATATACAAAATCAGTTGCAATAACGCACACAATTGTACATTATAATCAGTACGATAGCTTCTCATTCTCGGAGTACGAGTATCTCCAGCCGTGATTTAGCAAGTTTTAGCAGATGGACAATACTTCCTGCCCTGTTTAAAATTTCTGTTCCTTTTAAATTTTTAATTACTTTTGAATCATCGTAAGATACATTATTTTGTCACTTTTCATGTAAATCTGCTTGAAACAAGCCTCCATAGTGCGATTTTTCTCGTTTAAAACAAAAGAAATTCTCCCTTCTTTTTCATGAGTTTTGCATTTGAATATTCCAATTTGGAAAATAAGGTTTGAATATTTGATAAACGATTGAATATTAGGATATTTAGCACAGCCCTAATTCCCTGCGTTCAACATGAAGTTGTTTGCTTTTTTGTACCCCAGTGCTGTGAATCTTAAGACATACTAGGAGTTGGAAGAAAAGTGACTGAAAATGTGCACGTTTCAAGGAACAAATTCCCTGGCCTCCTTGCCTTTCAACTTTTCTCCCAGTTCGTACCCCCTCCCCCAATCCCCATGCATGGCCCAATGCCTTTACCCTCCTCCAAAGGATCATCTGAGATCATTGGCACTGACACACTGGTTTTCATTGACTGCGGTATCAAACTCCTAAAGAATGCTGGGTCACATTTTGTGAATGGCGGCGTGACGTCAAAGCATCTCTCAGGGCTGAGCAGAAGGCAGTACCCCCCCCCCAAAGATCTGCACTGCTGGTCTCAAATACTCTTCCCCAGACCCAGAAGGCAAGATCAAAGATGAGCACTGATAAATGACTTTATAATTGAGGCATGATCCGAAAATGATACCCTAATATGTAGCAATTCTACCCCAGCTCTGCCTTGGGCAGGATCACTGGATTCCTTGCCCTGTTGTCTTGACAAGGATCAAGTTGTCCTTTCAACAGCAGTTGTCTACAGTTTCAAGTTCTGTACAATCCTCAGGCACACCATGTGGGAGTGCAGGATCGTTTCCTGCTCACGAGTTGTTTATCTTGATTCACCATATCTTTCCCCCCCCCCAATCCCAGTTATTTGTTGATTTTATTTATTTCAACATGTTTACAGGAGGCCTGTTTATTTATCTGGATCTTGATCAGTGATCCCAGAGCTCATTTGCGCTATCCATTACGTAGGTTTTGGAGTCAGAGTGGGGGGGGGAGTTGACTTTTCAAGTGTTGGGATTTTGAGAAAACCAACAAACCTTTTTCCCATTGGGAGTATGTGCCTGGTTCATGTACTTCACACATACACATGTATTGAAAATGGGCTGAATTTGTGACGTCAAGGACAAATATTGATGATGCCAATTCTCCGAATACATTTCAAATTCCTTGAATTTTTCTCACTGCAAATATTTCAGGATGTATCAGATTTGCTAAACATTTATGTTCGTGGGAACTGTAACTGTGAATCAAGCTCCTGGTATTCATTTGTTTGCAGAGTAACTCCCTCAAAATATGCTGTGTGTATTTATCTGTCTCGGATTTAATGCACTGTGCTTACTTCACGCAAGTACAACTTGTATTAAAGTGTCAATCGATCTGTTTCTTGAAAGAGATCAGTTAGACACCGGCACATCAGCCTGTGTGTACAGCCAAACTTATTTTTGAAGTGAGCTAATCAGTAGTGTGATTGGTGCTTACGATCAGCAGGCAATTCTCTGCTCACCGTAAACCGAGCCCTAGAAATGGGGGGTCCTAACGTCCTTTGGAGTTTAGACTTTTGTGTTTTGTTCTTCAAAAGTGTTCTTCAGTTGGATTTGGAACCCTGCTGAGTAGTAACGGAGCCATCTCAAAACCTGAAAACACGAGGTGAAAACATGCACACCTGCACAAAAGTATGCAAAATATATTTTGTAACTTTAAGTAAATCACATCAGACTGAGTGGGTGATAATTTATCAGTAAGGAGCCATATGTACATTGTACAATGTACTAGTGGAGTACTGTGGGTTGAACCACAGAACGAGGACCCAGGTACTGCCATTGTGTGTAACACCAATGTTTGAGCTGATCACAGGAACAACCCCCGGTCGGTCGTCTAGAGTTCATAGCCCCACAAACCCTAGTGAAGGGGAAAAGGAGGCAAATTGGCTTCCCTAGGCCTCCCTATTTGTTCAGGATACTGTTGTCATTGTGTCAAGCTGGTACATGTAAAAGTGGTTTTAGAGTGATTTCTGGATCACATTTTGACATCAATCATTGGTGAAGTGTGGAATGTTGGTGAAATGGGTCTCAGTGCCAACACTCATTCCTCCTTTCAAACCTCTTGCCTGTAACTGTTACCATAACCACCTACAACCTCTCACAACCTACGGTCAAGTTCGGGTGGTTTGTTCTTGAACAGCTTAATTTGTCGTTTTTGGGTTGGCTGCTCAAATGTTGGGAACGTACAATTGGTCATCGCTGGTAGTTAGTGACAAGCAACATGGCGGCGTCCATATCGTAGTAAACTATTCGAGAGTTAATGCTTGGACAACTGGGCTGAATTCTTTTCTATTCAAACAGGAACATTCACTTCTGTGATGTGAAAAATAATTAATGTTAATTTTGTAAAACTTTCTATCGTCTCCAACTTTGTAAACCATCTCTCTATTTTTTGCAGCTGTTCAAAAATCAAAATCTCACGAGTTTTTCCGTGTGCTCCTATAAAACCCTGAGGAGGAGGTGGTGTGTGATCCTGTTCCGAGAACAGTGTTCTTGAGTCGTGTTCCCGCCGTTTGAGCGCGAGAACAAGAAACCCGTGTCAAGAACACGTCGCCCGAACTCGACCTACATGTACAACCCCCAACCCATCTCAGATGTCTGCAAGAACTCCTTTTCTGTCACATACATGTACTGACAACCTCTTCCTCACCCTTTTCCAAATTAACCCTCACCAATGCTCGGCCTCGGCCTGAGAGTTCCTGTGCGTCATTCAGTCCTCTTATTTCTTAATCCTCTTACATTGTAAATTCCTCCAGTAAACTCGATGCCAAGTGGCCCAAGTTGGAATCATTCATGGCGGCCAATTCATTTTGTATTCCTCGTGTGTAGAGTCAATTAGTAATCATGGCAAACTGAAGTGCTTCCCTAATAATTAAGACAACTGTGCTGTGGGCACAAAGTTTGCAATCAATTGTACCATCTGTCATTTTGTAATTTGTTCAACATCACAGAGTTCAGAAACAGAGGACAACTGCGTTGATGTAATTAGGCTGTAACCGCAGGTACATGTACATGTACAGGTGTATCAGCCTTGGTTCAAGAACAAAACAAGGCATTTGTTTCCATCGAAGAAAGATGAATGATCCGAAGTTGACATAAAGCCAGAGGAAAACTTTGTTGGCTTTGTTTTTGTAACATGGAAATTTTGAGTTCTGTGAATTGTTAAATGATCATTCATTTCATCCTTTCATGTCCATGTACATGTAATGAGATTGTTATAAAATGATGCGCATGTGTGTATTTTTCCCCTCTTTGTAGGAGCCGCCAGCTCCTGTTTGTCATTTGGTAGTGGATGTGGAAAGACTGCCTTAATTAATCCTTGAAAAGTTATGTCCCTCCATTAATTATCAATTAAAATCTGATTTAATGAGCAAGTTGTAAAGGGCAAAGTCAGCTTACATGTGAACATATGTATGGAGAGCTTTCCAGGATAACTTATTGCCTGGGTACGTTTGTGTTCATGAATGTATCCATAAATAGCGTTTTAAACTTAAGGTTGCCATCGCAGTCATGGATATTTTTTGGGGGTGTTCAAGCATTGTCTTATCGCTGTCAGATGATCTCTGTTGTCACCAGGTAATCTGTTGTTGAGATGAGCATGCAGCAAGCGGATATGAGTCAATAAACGGAGCGGAGCTGAGTCACTGATTACGTTGAAGTTTTTGAAATTGAGCACAGTCTATTCACCTCTCTCATCCCGTGGGAAGGATTAAAGGCTCTCCCTTCACATCTGAACTGCAACTTCACTCCTTCAAATCCCTGTTACCATAGAAACCTCTATGCCCGTTGGCATGTGTCCCTTCATCTAGTACGTGACCCATGTCCCACTTAAAATTACATTGTAATTGTTACAATCTACTGAAGTTGAAGGTCTGCACGTTTGTACCTTTTAAAACTGTAAAAAGAATTTGTGGCATGGGCTTGCCTGTTACTTCAAAGAGGATGTTTTTGTAAGACTGTTTTAGGTGCAACCCTAGTCGGTGGCTGATTTAGTAGGAATTTCCCTGGAGATTGAAAGAGATAGTGCTCCATAGAAATGCTGTCTGAAGTCCATATCAAGCACTTGCGTGGCTGTTTACCTTGACTTCTGAAGGAGAAAGCTGTATAAAGTTGCCAGCTTGAGATGAGGACCGGAAAGAATTTCTTGAGGGCACGGTCCATTGCCAGGTTCTTGAGATCCTTTAAGGGATGGGATTTAGACCCAGGTCAAGTTTCTAATGGACCCTGCATATGACCTGAACTTCTGCACTGTACATCCCATGAGGGCTGTAGATACATAGGAGGGTACTGCCTAAAAACTTGAAAGTGCACTCACATTTTTTTTCTTGTTTAGGTGTCCTTAAAATAAGAATGAATTTGAATGAAATTGACAAAATACAGAAAAAAGAATCCAAGTCAGTCAATCATTGCTAATCCATTTTACATGAATACATCATAATTTATACATCAGATACTAGTGTTTTTTTTCCCTCTGTTACAAAATGGGCAAGTGATGTCCAAGATTGGAAGCTCGTTTGAAATTCATCTACTACCCAATATTCACCTGGAGGGCATTTTATATTTGTGTCAAAAAAGAGGGAAAAATCTAGCCGAACATTAACGCTTCGACAAACTAGCCAGTAAATAAACTTCTTCCTTCATTTAGTCATATATTGTACATGCTGAATGCACAGCATCCCCTCTTCATGTATCTGCTCTTAGTGTAACATGTACAAGAAGCATGCAGCATCTCGATGGGCCACTGCCAAACATTGTGAAGTGTTTGCTTGGACCATCAAAGTGCATCACAAGCCTTTAGTACTGGCCTGGAGTTCTCAAAGTAGAGGGGCAGGGGTGTGTTGGGACAAACATTGAGACAAAAGGATGCTCCCTCGGCCTGGGCAGTTGAGAGCTGTGCAAATAGCTAACTGGACAACAGATGGTCCCTAAACAAAAGGAGACGATAAAGATACTCTGGAAATGAAAGAACTTGGTTTGACAGAAACGTGTGAAGGTTTCAAGGCCACCATAAAAGGTTCTCTTATTTATCTAATTGAAGTTACAATGCATGTCTCATGTAACAACTGAGAAATATGAACAAGAAGAATTGGAAGTTGGCTAATTGGGAGATGCAGTTGTATGAAATAAAAGAATGTAGCGTTTATGTTGCTCTTGCATGTTTTTGCTGGGTCTTGCTAGTCTAATACAGTGTTTGTGGTGAAAATCTCGCCACTTCTGCGGCTAGTATTAGGGGTGCATTATGCTCATCAGTAAAATAGTAATGATTCTTGTGCTGATATTGTTCTGTGGCATACATGAGTTCTTTTATTCAAATGTAATGTCTAAAATGGGTGGGTTCTCTAGTGTCGCTATCAATTTGAATGTGACTTTGATACAATACAACAATAAGTTTTTCATTGAAAATTCACAATTTGGTCCAAATTCCTTTTAAAGTAAATTTTCCGTTATATTTATGATATAACCCCCTGTTGTACTTTAGAGGAACAACAATATCAACCAAACTATTTATTTTTCCTGATGTTAGTGGCTTTTTAAAACGTAATTACACTTCCCTGGAAGTTTAATGTATTTTTTGTACACACATACCGGTTTATTGTTAACTATACAAATTTCGTGCAGTTCATCGCATATAATGTTTTA
Organism: Acanthaster planci; assembly: GCF_001949145.1. The sequence goes on from NW_019091416.1 coordinate 1,676,779, forward strand.
GATACGTGTATGCTGCCTGGCAAAGATTATTATTCACTGCCTGTCATACATATGATTGTCTGAAATGTTTACTGAATGGTTAAAAGTTCATACAGTGTAAGGTTTGGTGAATATCTTCCAAATTATTCAGAGATCGTTTACAGTGGTTTTCTGGGGATGAAATGGAATGAACTACGACAGTGTTGCAGCTTCAACAATGGTGTCTGTTGAAACTCAATAGACCGATTGTGCCCACTAAATCATGTGACCTATAGTGGGCATCAACCCCATAGGTTACGTGACTTACCAGGCGCAATCGGTCTATTATAATGCATGTGGAGAAAATGCTTTGGTTTGAAGCCATAAGTCTATTGCATCGTGCCTGTCAATGTGAGGTGCAACCTCAGTTTAATAAATCTGTAAACATGTTTATATGATGTCATGGTACGACCTGTATGTATGGGGCAGCTTGTTGATGTGGAGATGTCCTTGGATTCTCACAATTCCTAAAAGTGCTCTCTTCCAAGAATTTCCAATATACGGTCCCTCTTGACTCAACAATCTTACAAAACCTTGCTATCCAATTCTATTTTTCTTTTATGAATTATGGCATGACAAGGATTTTCTGCCTCTGAGGAGCATAAATTGTTGAAAGTTTTAAACATTGCTTTGCGGGACAATATTTTCAAAATCTTTGCCAATTCCTTGGAAATCATCCAGTTTGAAGGAGACCAGTAGCAGGCTGTGCTGTAGTTGAGTACTTTTGAGCACCAAGGTCCTCTGCCAAATACTGAACTGGGTACAAGAAGGACTAGAGCTGGAGTACCAGTACATAAGTATTTGAAGGTACCGTAAATGCACCAAGGTACATGTAATATTACAAACTACGTGTAAATGGAAGACTTCAGACACTCCGAGTTTTGTAAAATTTATGTTTTAGAGAGAAAAGTACTTGGCCGTTAACTTGGTGCTCGAAAAGTACTCTCTCAGGTGTAAATCGTATATGTACTTTATTTTCCCAGTCCATGAAGCCCCCCAACACATAAAAATTACTGCTTTTACATGGACCTTGTACCTTCCTCTGCTTATAAAATCCCCGCAGAAATTATCTGATGGATTTTGAAGGATCAGGGGGTGATTTTAGGATGCAGATCATTCAGTTTACTGCTGTACAATAAATGAAGAGTTTGGATGCAGAAATGGATACAGAAACAGAAATCAATGAGTTTTATTTTGTTTTGTTTTTGTTTTGTTTTTTTAGAAAACGCCTGTTACTTTGTGCACAAAAGCTTTGAAAAGTTTAATATAAGAAGTCAAATTGTTGAGAAAAATAGGTAGACTATTTTACGTTTATGTAAAATTTAGCTGTGAATGGCTTTTTCTGGCTAACTTCTTCAAATAGTTTCATGCATGTAGCCAGTGTGCAGGCGTGCCATATATAGTGTGGACCTCTGCACAATAGAAGTTCACATAATGTAGGGTGCAATGGCATAGTGTGTGCCAGTGTGTGTATACATGGGTGGTTCCAGAAATTAGGGGTCCATTTTTTTTGTCCCTGTCACATCTGACATATGATTTTGTAAGTTCAGAACACATTTTCCAACTTCCAGAAGTGATACATGCAAGTCACCTGCCAAACAAAAAGTAATAGTTTGAAATCAATTCCGGTGATATTTCCATATCAAACGGCAAATGCCAGATGTAACAGGAACACAAAAATGTCACACTTTTATACCCCTAATTTCTGGAATTACATGTACCTACATGTATATGTAATACATATACACCTGCACTTGGACTTCAGTTTTACAGGTGGTTTTTGTTGGCAGATATGTATATGTGCACTGTGATTGTTTTTATTTTGGCAATGAGAATGCGGTATCTTAATAATATTTTCCACATGGACTTGTGGAATACTGGCATAAATCTTCATTTTAGAGAAAAAAGAGTGTGACTGGTTTACAGTCCGTTGGTTTTTTTTTTTGTTCAATTCTTATTCCATCCCATCCCCCCATTCTCACTGGTGCCCACACCCACTCTTCTCCCATTGCTCTCCATTCCTGCTTGCTGATTTTTAGTGACAGAGGAATCTTGGAGGCATACCGGTACAATTCAAGTTTGAATGTATACCAATTTGTTTGTTTCTTTGTCCCCATTTCTTGTTCAGGTTCAGGACAAGTTCAGACGCTGGTTGTTGTCATACCAGAGGAGACAGACATTCTGGATGGCACCGGCACTCTCTCTTGGGATAGCCTGTCCTTTTGCCTGCCAGAGTTCGGGGCTTTGGAGACGGCACTACCCTACATGGCTTGTCATTCTGCCCCGGGGGACATCCGAAAGACTTGTAAAATATGCCACGGTGGTGGACCGAGAGTGATCACTCCACCTGACTTTTCTCGTAAATTTTGATAAGTCTGAGGAGTTAAAGCGTTTCATTGCAACAGAGGGAATCCATGAGAATCTAGCTTTCACATCTTAACCCAGGTGTGGCCATGTGTATCGCTTTTGATTATTGCCTTAATGTGGACAGATGTGAGGCAAAGTGGACATTTGTTTGGAGCTTAAATCATGCTTGTAAAGATGCCCCTTCATTGTTACCGTTCCTGTTTTAGAATTGCAATGTTTACTGTTAAGTCATGAGATCCCCATGTAGTGCTACCCATAAATGGGTGGTGTGTACATGTAAGTTCCCGAAGTGCTGTGCCAACTTGCTAAGCACCTGTGCCAAGCGTGAATTTGCAAAGCCCTGATAGCCAGCTAAAATGTGATTTGATACATGGATGAGACGTGACTTTTTCAGTCAGTCGATTTTCACAAAAGCCTTTATATTCACTGAACAATATTCACCTTTATGTATTGCTGCAATGTTGTTATGTACCGCAGCAACATTGTCCGATTTGGCCTGGGTTTGGCACTGTACCAGGGAATGGGTAACGGCAGAAGGTTCCACCTGCTGATACCAGACACACCAGTGATTTTGCATAAACAGCAGCTGTGCAAAGTAGAAAACCCGACTCTCCCAAAGACTGAAGAGCCTCATAAATGTTGGACTCTTGTGTGGACAAATACGCGTCCGTGTACTTGCCGAGCAAATTTTCCTGCATGTGTGTAAATTATTGACATCAACTCCAAAGAGATATTTAAGCAAGTTCTCATGTCATTAGTAGAAGTATGGATTAATAATTCTGATAATAATTAGAACCTATAAAAAAAAATGAAACTAATCTCAGTGCTAGTAATGATCTCAGTAGGTATATTTTTGAGTTTTTCTGAATAATGGACAAGTTACATATATACCAGGATTTGAGTCTCCCTCAGCTGTCTGATTTCAGGCTTTTTTCCCCATTACTGGCACCATGTATTGGTTTGAACTTTTCTATTTTACCTGAACTTTCTAGGAAAAATGTCAGCACCTATGTTCATGACATAATTGATGTGTAATCCTAGGCATGGGAAAGGGAAATTGGAGGACACAGGTAATTTTTTTTATTATGTACAGCACATGTTAAAAAAAAAAGGTCATTTGGGCACATGAGAGATGTCAAGTTTGAACAAAATTGGCCTTTCTAGAGAAACGCTGTCAAAAGTGTGGTAATTCTTGTTAATTATCAATTCAAAGTTAAGGTTTAAAATGGAATGGATTGCCAACAGTGCTTCTGACTGCATCCTGAGAATGAACATCTGGGCAGTGATATTGTGTTCTGGCATCAAATGCAGGAGTTGCTGGTCATTGCTGTGTGTTGCTTGATAACGATATCGGCCGCCGACAGTAATCCCTTTAATGGGAAGTATTTGGCCATTTGAACTCATGCGTACGTAACCCACCCAGCTTTTTTTAATCTCGCTAAAACCGTCACAACTTTAACCCTCTGTTGTCTGCTTTCCAATTACCACAATTTCTAAATTGGTGCTCCAAAATACTTTCCCCTTACCTAAATTACCAGTAATGTGGAGACATGTCTACAGAGTGAATTGTTGTTTATGGGTAATTCCAGAAATTAGGGGTCCAAAAGTGTGACATTTTTGTGTCCCTGTTAAATCTGACTTTGGTTATTTGACATGGAAATATCACCTAAATTGGTTTCAAACTATTACGATTTGTTTGGCAGGTAATTCGCATTAATTCATCACTCTTGGAAATGAGAAAATTTGTTCTGAACTTCCAAAATCAAATATCAGATGTGACAGGGACACTGAAAATAAATGGACCCCTAATTTCTGGAATTACCCTTATATGCGATTCCATTCAGGAAAGGAGCACATAAAGGAAGTGAGCACAACTGGGTGCGCGTGTGTGTGGAAATCACTTTTTGTTCATTTGTTTATTTGCTTCTTAATTCTGAATTCTAGATACATGCACCCGTCATTTGCCTCCGTGGATGTATTTTCTGTTTGAGAGGAGGCTAGCAACTTCAAACATCAAATGGCAAGAACAAATGTAGTTAATGAAATTGTGTCTCGTTGAAGGTTTAAATTCGTGATCAGAATTTGTATTACCTTAGTTTGCATTGCAAATATCCAAGAAATAAAAGGGGGAGGGCCTACTTCAGAAGTAATGCACATGGTTTGCGTACATGTACATATATTTAATGATTGATGAACTATGTACACATTAGAGTTCTTGTCAACACCTTTTCTGTACCCAGCTGTTTGACTGGTGATACCTGCAAGAAAAGTAGATAATGCAAGGCTGTCTATTCAGGCACGAATCCATTCCATTAAAAGCAATGCATGAATGGAGTGAAGAATGGAACACCCAATGATTGGTCAGTAAAAGTCTACACAGATCCTGTATTCCCTGTTATTCATTAAAGCACTTCGTGTAATGTGCCTTGATTCAATATTCCAAACAATACCACAATTTCTGTAACAAAACAGCAGCACTTTCTTCCTTCTGTTTCCTTTGTGTTTGTTGCCTCTGCTCATAGCTTTTTGCTTGAGCTCCCCAGTCTTAGCTTTTGTGCTAGTACACAGTCAAGGTGCATGATGCTTAACACGTGTGCTAATAGAACCTTTGTCTGTATATCTTTTGAGAGGGACCATCCAAGTAAATATCACAATAATTTGTATCACAATGGTATTTACTTTACACTTGAATGAAAATTTTCATCAATGCACCAGCACTGATTATTAGGGGTATGTGTGGTTTCAGTAGTCACAACTTTTCTGCTTAGGTTAGTGAATACATGGACCCTAACTTTGCTTAATTCCGTAAGATTTCATGAAATTCAAATGGCATAGATAGTGGATTTATGGGGAAGGGTAAATTCAAGCCATTAGACAGTGGCATGAAATTTGGTTTTTGATATTCAAACTGCCAGTTTTCCCAAAGTCAGTTGTAAATGGTACATGTATATTCTACTTTTTGTTTTGTATGACGACGTTTCTGTTTTCCCCGGTGAATGAACACCAAATTTAGACTTGCTTGTATGATCTTTGTTCTGTGATTGAGGGGGTTATTTTTTATACTTATGTTACTTGGTTGAAGGATAGCTGGTTATTAATTAATCATTGCTGTCTGACAAGCCAAAAAGTTGTCATAGTTTGGGTGAAAAGGTTGGAGCCACGCTGGCCTTTGCCTGACCTTTTGTGACTATTTTACCGGCTGTACGCTTTTCTGAATTTGGTCTGAGGATTTGCAGAGAATCCTAAACATCATCAGCATCATTGGCCCAAGCATCAGACTGTAAACCTATAAATATCACCAACAAGGTTCTTGCAGGCCGTCGCCACCAGCCAGATTTTGAAATACCAGAAAGACAGACATCCGTGACTCCCAGGCACGCGTACGGGTGGGACGTAAAGGGTAAGGCAGATTCCCACGCGCCAGCACACCTGGCATGCGATACGTCATGCTGGTTGCTCAAAAGATTTGCGCCGTGACCGTGTCAACTCTCTAGCTCATGGTTTGGAGTCAAACCCATGGGAGTCACACCAGCTGTTTCATCTTGTTGGGGTGGAGTGTGGTACCAGCTGTGAATGCAGATGGCTGGTTTTTTGGGGGGATCCAATCCATGCTTTGCGTGAATTTATCGATTTCAGTCGTCATATTTCATTGCACGGTAAAGTGGTTGGCAATTGTGCTTGTGAACTCTGGTTTTTGAGAAACACACGTGGAGAGTAAAACCAATTACATTGATAATTAGCTCTTATTGGATAATTTGATTGATATTTCTGTTCCTAAGTGTGCATTTTCCTAGTGCACGCTGAGGCAAATTTTCACATGAGAATTCTCTTCTAAGATCATGATGTCATCACAGAAATGCATTTTGTGCCAGAAAATGCTTGTATCAGAGCTGAAGTAACAGGTTACTTTGTAATCATGTTTCGTCTTAATTTTTAGATAATTGAACAGAAAAGAATGCACAGCACTTCACTTGAGATCTTGAAAAGGGTCAATTTATCAAAATCCATGAGTCCTCAAGCAAAAGTTGCAGTGGGAAGGAACGCCCCAGAAAACTATTGGAGTTTTCCTAATTCATCTACGTGGTATATATCTAGTTTATAGTTTGTTCTTATTCTTTTTTTTTGTACCTTTGCTCTTTATTTCTTTACTTTGGAAGGGGGCTTGAAAGTTTTTCCCTGGTAACTTACATTACTTGATTTATTTAATCCCACATTCTAAATTATTAATCCTTTAAAGAATCATTGTGATTTAGACAGCAACAGAAACTTGGTCTCTCGACTTTTTCATATGTTACGATTTTCACACTGCCCTGATCTTAAGTTCTTAATCAGTACCTGATAATTTTCAGCCACAACGGGAAGGGTTTAGCCCAGGTGTTCATCTGTCCTTGGTATCTTATCACCCATTGTTCACCCATATTTGCTCTTCATGTTCCCTGCAACTCTTTTGGGCTAAGAATCTAGATCCAGGATCTCGGCAAATATACTAAATCCAAACTACACAGAGTTTGACAGGTGCCTGACAGCGAAAGTTCATTATTTTTATGAGGCAATTCAGACTGAGGGATTAGAGGAATAACTTCTTGTAAGAGTTTTTAATAAGCTTTTTTCCCCTCTTAACTAATGTATTTATTCGTGTTTTTTATTGCATCACCGGTGAATCATTGGACTTGGAAATGTTTCATGCTTGATACACTGTAACTCTTTAAAATATACGAACGATTTATTCTGAGAAATTGGTACTTTTTAACCAGTACCAGTTTTAATAAAACAAACCATAAATCCCCTGTTCAAAAAAAGGTTGAGGGGAAAGGATTTCATTTGCTTCATGCATCAGTGGTGACTTTGTCTTCTGATTTTGGTCAGGCCATATTTCTTGGGGAAAAAAAAAATAGAACAGAATGTGGAAAGCTGTGCCTTTTGATTGCCTGTCGGTGTACTTTACCTATGAGCTCTTTGTAATCATAGTAATCTGGTAGCCTAAAATGTCCTGCATGAGCGATTTCCTAGAAGTTAAAATCATCCTTTGACAACTGTTTACAACTGGTTGCCCAGGCAACTACTGGTTGCCTGTGCACTCCAGTTAAACAAAAATCCTCAGGCAGAGTAACATCCATGAAAGAGTTTTTAAATAGTTGAATACAGATCCAAGTGTTTGAGGAGAAAACTGGACAGTGGGGTTAAGACAGATACCTTATAAAAACAATCCATCTGACACTCATTTAGTACAGCAGCTTGATTTTCTGGCCAGAGATAGTCATGTCATAAATTGACTCAATGGGACAAGTCATGCCGGCATCAGATTCGGTCTTCTATACCCTCGTAATTTGTGCATGATGAATGTGGAGTTTAATCTGGTGCTGCCTCTAGGATTGGATGTGGTGATGAATGCCATGCTGTCTGGGGAAGAATTAAGTGCAATTAGGCCTGTAGGCTTCAAAGACTACTCCAGCAATGGCCAGGAATATTCCAGAAAATTCACTCGGCCAGAAAATTGATTGCAACTCTCTGGACCTGTTTGGGAGCTGAGGAAGCCATTCTGGATGGGTGCTTTCTTGTTTTGAGAACATAAAGCACCTGCAGTCACAATTACTCCACGTGGTACTTAGTGTAATTATGGCTGAGTCCCATCTTTCTGTGTCCTGCAGATTCTCCCAAACCTCCTGCTTGATGTCAGAAGGATCGGAGAGGATTTGGCAGTCAGTGTCAAGCAATTTGACTTACCAGCTGTGAGTTGGCAAAAGTAAAAATTTACAAGACTGCATAAGAAAGCTACTGATAAATATAACATATAGAATGAGGTCTGAGCAAGGTGTCTGTTAGATTCAGGGAGGAAATCCCCTTAAAGGGAGATGCTGTCATGCTCTAAAGCATGCACTGTTAGAATCACTATGTGTTGATGGATGTCAGCATCTCTACACTGTCTCCATGGTCACCATGGATGTTGACCACTTATGAGAATTCTGCAGAATTGGTTGAATGGACATTCGCAGTACTGGTGTTTGGTGCATTTGAAGATGGGTAAAGGATGTTGATTAAAACCTGTCCAGAGTGCCGTTTGTATTTGTACTGGGCACGACCAAGACACTTGAGGCTTAGTGCTTGGTGAGTCAGATTATAATTCCAAGATGTCATCCTGTGTAAGACATCAAAGGTGAATTGATGGCATAAGGGTGATGCACAACCCCTTCAGTGCAATTCAAAATGAGGGAGTTATTCTTGAACACTTTTGTAACCAAATATTGCAATTTTGTTTTTGGAGCATACCTTTCTTTGTAATTCATCTTGCAAACTTCATCTGAGTTACGTCGGTACATATTGGGGGTAATTGTTCATGCTGCGATACATTATCCTGATCGCAACCTGGTACAGTTTTCTGTAAATGAACTGCTTTTATACAGTGCTGCAAACATCAATTGCCCGTTGATTGCAAACAGGAAACAGAACGAAAATGTTTCCGAGAAAAAATGTGGTAGTCTGGACTTGTGTGATTGCCCTGTGATACCAATGAAGCCGACAGAGTGGATTTAATAACAACACTGGTACTAGGTTGAGTGTGTCTCTCCAGAAATGACAAATGAAGAATTTGGGTTTCCAGTAAATCTAACCATTCTGGTCAAAGGTTTTCTGTAATGGAGCCTGGTGTGAAGATATTGCAAAACATTATAAATGACTTCAAAATTTTCGTAAACACTCTTTGCTGTGGTAATTTATCAGTACTCATTTACTGTCTTTCCAGTTTGGACAAATTTATTCAATGTTGGAGAAGTTGTTTTTCAAAAGAAATGACTTACAAATAGTTCTCTTTGGATTGGATAGGGAAGGAAATTTTATCTTTTATTAAATATAAGCATACGAACTAGATCTGACAAAACCCCAGGTTAAGGAAAAAACCCTTAAAATCAGATGTTAACAACAGCTGACTGTACATCTGATAAAATTTGTTATTGCTAAGTGTTTCTCAAGTCTAACATTACGGAGTGAAATGCTCCTGTTTTTCTCTTAGATGTACTGTCATGTGACCTCAAATCCTCCTCCTTTTGTCTTGAAAAATGTTTTCTGATTTCCTCTGATCAAGTCACAACTGAATTCTCCAGTATCGTATTTCAATACGGTGTTGGAGGAGAACAGCAAGTTGAATCCAAGTGTTCAATTCTTAAAGTCAACAGAACTAGTTATTCGTAGTATTTGATGCATCAGTTACTGGTAGATGTACATGTACCTTGCTGTTGGATGTGTGTGATTTATATAATGCAGCTTCCATACCAAGTTATCATGCAGTGTTTTGTGTAATGGCTGCCTGGTACAAGTCTGGCACTGCTGTCGATATTTTTGTACATGTGTAGTTGTTATTTTTGTACATATATTTATCTCTGTTTGCTCGCCTAAAATGTTTATTTTGTTGTATTGAAATTAGTGCTCTTTCAGTTTAAATAGCAGCCAGTGGTATAACACATTGGATGTGGGGAGTCATTGTTTCTGTCTCTCTTTTTTTTGTATTTACGTTGTTGCATTTTTCTTGCTCTTCTGTTTCTGTCAGTGGAAGTTAGTGCAGGTTTCAAGTTTTCTTATATTATTCGCCACTGTTTTTCATTACTTTGGCTTAGCTAGGGATTCCTAGTACTTGTCTTTTTATAGCTTATTATTTATTACAAATGCTCAAGGGGGAGAGCCCGAATAGAATGCAGGAAATCTGTGTGGTATTTTCTTGTATTATAGTGCATTTTGGAAATGTTCCAAATGTCTTGTATAAACTGAGATGTATGAAAAAACAAATATGCTGACTAGCCTTTATGTTTATATTACCTTGGCTTTACTTCCACAGCTTTATTTCCTTGACTTGTGCTGTTCAAGAAGAGTATGAACAGAGAAACTAGAAAAGCTGGGTTTCAATTTTATTAAGGGTTGAATTCTGATGGTTTAAGTTCCTTGCCTTTTGATTGCTCTTATCTTCAGTTATTTGGATCATTGCTTAAAAAGTAAAAGCAGAAAACTTGTGTCTGTAAGTCCAAAGATGAAAGGTTGTATTCCAGCTTGCCTTAATAGCACCTTTGATAGTACTACATGTAACGGTTTTTAACTATACCTTATATGCAACCAAAAGTAACACTTTTTGAATAAAAAATGTAAATAAGAACAAAGGACGTTATTCACAACTTGATGTAGTCCAGAGTATCTTGAAGAGCAGGGGAAGATAAACTGCTCACACACACGCACATGTTCATACGCAAATTTAAAAAAAACTAATTTGGATTCAGAACACCACCTATTTTCACAAATGTAATGCGGCCCATACTAAGGCAGTTGGCAGTGCTGGCCATTTTTTGGACATGTGTGAGATTTCACCTGGACACTGAAATCCCAAGTGTCTCAACCCTCCCCGTAGACTTTGTGGTGTGGCTTGAGGAAAGCTGTCGGGGATAAAATGCAATAAAATTCTGGTGGTAACAGGGCCTGAATTTTACGTGAATTCCAATAACTAGTGCATTTGTTTTTCAAACCGTGTGTGATTCCAAAGACTTTGCAGTACTGTCTACTTGTTTCGCTGGTTGTTTCTAAAAAGAAGCCTTCGTGTTAAAGACTATGAGATGATTGCAGTTGAGTAACTGGAGTTATAAGTATTTTCACTGTGGACATAGGTCATCTCAACCAGTGTATTTAGTGTAAATAAGGTTAAGGTAATTCAGATATTGTTATTTTCCAGTAATGCACTGATGGTGGTGGTTTTAGCAGCCACTGATAAGTTTTTCAATAAAGAATTTAAATGGTTTCATAAGGATTGTTTCCCTTGTTGAGTCCTGATTGAAAGTCAAGGCAGTCTCTTCAAGTTGAATACCTTCAGCATTCTTTGACATTTAAAGGGATATAATTAAATTAGAATTAAACTAGAGAAAAGCCAGTGAGGTTAGCACTATCCCAGGGTTCCTGTGGTGTTTCTGTTTCACAGTAAAATTAACTTTCTTAAAGCTAGATTTATACTACTCCATTAGGTCTACTCGATCGAACTCTCATGCTGCTTCTTTTTGAAAGATGTACACTGTAAATTGACTTGAAACTAGTTGACTACTAACATGATGAAGTGTCACTCCATGAATTCACTTTATTTTGCTTCCACATCAATGCTTATCAAATGTAAAATACATATGTATGTCCAATAAAATTCACACTACCGATAAATATCAAACCAGAAGACAAATACTGTTAAGGATTAGTACACAAAGGTTGACAGGAAAAGTTTGTGACTTCCCCATTTAGATTTCAAGCCAAACTTTCCATAATATACTTGCTCTGAACTGCCTACTGTAACTTTTTCACCAGAGACTTTTCCAAATTAAACTTTTCCCATGAATAGCTTTACAAGAGTTTTCTCATAACTCTGTATGCGACTGTGGAGTTTTGGCTTAAGCCAAATAGGACCGCTGTCGACCTGGGGACACCTAATTTAGTGCAAGGGTTTCTAATGTGTGGCCGTGTCCGCATTACCAGGCAGTACATGTAGCTGTGATAAGTGCGCATGTATTGTTTCCAATGACAGAAACACCATTTGGATGCAGCCCAAGATGACCAGCAAATATACACAAGCTGGGAAAATCTGTCTGCTAGACTGGTTCCTTGCCCATCCTTGGTATTTCAAAGTCTGTGAAGGAGGGTGAGGGACCTATCGCCAGCCTACTTCATTCTTGTTATGCCAATTTAATGCTTTCCCAGGTCTTGATTCCTAAAATGTAAACATGGTGAACTTCATACAGGGATCAGGAAAATGGCAATATCCTTGTACGTGCATCTTAACAATCCTAAAGTGAAGCATTTGTAGTCCATGCACAACGGTGGGGACCAGAACCTGTACTTACGTCAGTTTTCATTAAATACAATAAAGGACATAGCATGACACATGTGCTAGCCCAACTGCACTATGTTTATTTGAAACACAGGGAAGTAAATACATATTCACATGTAGGGATTTCCTGAGATACAGGTCAAGCTTTCGTTTCTTTGCAGCAGATCGATACGTATATGTCTGTTATTTGGAGTTTAATAGCTTGAAAAACCCAGCTCTAGTGAGCCACAGAGCTTGACTTTTTGAGCTAGCGCAGAGTGATGTAAAACTGAATAATAAAACTGTTCTAGATCCTCTCTGGTTTCTTGAAAAAAAATCTCAATACCACAAGAAGACTAGAATCAGAAAGTTGGAAGACAAGATGTAAGAATAAGTTTTATTTACACGTTGTAATTGCATTGAAGACTGCAAATATCAAATACCATGCTATGATTACCGTTGATGCAGTCCACGGATACCAACGTGCAACAGGACGATGGGGGGGGGGGTGGTTACAAGGATAAGGCCACATAAAAATAAGTGGTGAGCATTCCTTATTTCTTTCAATCTTGGAGCTTTTTTGTGTATTCGGCTCAAGGTACATCTTTGCTGGATTGGAAAATATTAAATAAAGAGCAGTTTCTTCACTAAACTGAGTTTTATTTATCTTCTTTACGAAATTGTCTTACACTGGCAAGTCATTCACCACAAAAGGAGATTGGGGTTGTACAGCCAGGGAAAAATAGGAGTTTTTTTCAAAGTGGGTCACGGTGCTGTAGATCTAGCTGTGAAGTGGAATAAGTATCTGGAATGGCTGCCGCTATTGAGTATTGCATGACCCAGCTTGCAGCAGAGAGGCCATATCTGAATTACTGGCTTTGGCTGCAACCACAATGTACAAAGCTTTTGTGGTTGCCACCTCACCGGCTGCTCAATTTTCAAAGTTGAATGTGGGATCATCCAAAAGGCTGTTTTTCCATTTTTTTCAATCAATAAACATTTTTTTTTTAAATTGGGGGAGGGTGTATTTCTTAGGGGCGGAAGGGGATGATCACCAACTAATTTTTTTTATATGGCCTAAAGGGGACTCCTATATCTCTTCATCTTACGATTTCCTCTTGAATTCATTTGTGACCTACTTCTGTCAGGTTAATTGATGGTTGATGTCTTTTTTTTTTCAAGGTTTCTTTCATGTCGTCCCCAGCAAATCTGACGTCCCTCCAGAGATACTGAGACCTTACATTAATCTTAATGAATAATACAACCCAACCTGGCATTACATTCAAACATGAATTACATCATACACTTTTCATTACGATTCTACGCAATTCTCATTCTCTGTGACCAATTCATTTTGACGTGTTATAATTTGTTCTCAGTTACCGTGACAGCACAGCTCCAAAAACAAGTGAACCAAGCCATCAAGAGTGAGATAAGCTACATGTACATGAGATCTCAACTCATGTCTTCTTCATATTTCATGTGATATGGCAGCCCCGTGGAATAGTAAATATACAATACATCAGTTCTACATTTTTGTGTATTATGACAAGCCATTGGAACAACAGTGTACATGTATGCAATACATAATCAGTTCCTTGCACGTGACGGTTTCACTGCATCTGTGATAATTTCATATTAGAAATTCTCAAGAAATACTTGAAATATACACATGGATCTGTTATTTTACGCTGTCACCAGGATCCTCCATCGCGGAGCCTGGGTCAACCTCGACCCCCTGTGGTTGGGTGTACGATGCATCCAGCAGTTCCTCCACAAGACAATGGTATTGCTTGCTCCAATGCCTGTAATAGAAGGGCTACCCAGACCACCACAACACTTTGCACAAGTGCTCCATCTATGCACCACCAAATAGTGTCTCTGGGCCATTAGCTCTGGAAAATGAAATTGTGGACTGGCTGTCCTCAGACTTACAAGTCTGGTTAATGTTTGGTCGTGCTTGAATGAAGGAGCAAACAAGGTTTTGGGATCATATCTACGAAACGCGCACAGTAGAAGTTTTCTGAGTGGTATCAGTCCAAGGCTTAATTTTGCACGGCTACATGTGCTTGGAGCATGGTCTGAGGAAAGCAGCGCAGAGCTGTGGAGAAACTAGTCAAAAACCAGTCACAATCTGTTTATTCGTTGCATAACTTTTGGGCTGGTAACCTGTTCTTGCTAAGTATGTATTTATTTGCTGAGCAAATTTCAGCAGTTTGCAGCTCTATGAAATGGGTCCCTAATTGAAATGAGGTCGTGTCTGAATTACTTGGATGTGGCTAAACATTACACACAAGTCTATGCTTGTGACTGCAGCTACGTCCTATAGAGTCTGTGTGGTTTCAAGCCACAGCCAAGCAATTCAGACATAGCCACACACAGAAAGTCTGCTGAGACTCTTAAACATGTTACCGATAATGAACCATATGCTAACTGAATAAGGACTCTCCAATTATGCCATTCGCTGGGGTAAAAAAAAGGAATGTGCATTCACTGAAATTTATTTACATATTTCAAATATTACATGCTCAGCACGTCTTATCGGTAACAAGATAAACCTGATTGTGGTCTTTGATAGAGGTCATTCATTATATTCATCATTTTTACAAGGATACAAAGAGTTCTTCCTTTCGAGACTCCCTCTTAACAGAACCAACTGAAATAAACATGTGATGTTTCTGTGATGGATGTTAGCATCGTTTTTGAAATTGTTGAGAAGCGCACATGGCCCCCTGATTCCCCTGGTGCACATTTGCATGCTTGTAAAAAAAAGAAGGGAAAAAGAGTGATGGCCACTTATTAAACTTGACATGACAGCACTCAAATGCGTCATCAATGTAATAAGCATTCATTTATCAACCTGTATATATCAATAAATACACATTACAATAGGAAATAAATGATGAGGTAAATCTAAATCCAAAACACAGTCACCAATTATTCAGAATGCGACATGACTATTTTATTCCCAGAACTTTTGAGGAGAAATTTCAGGCACAAAAAAAACCAGGGCTGCTGATGAACGTCAGATTGATAGATTAGCGAATGGCCTCATTACACAGGATTTAATTGGAAGCCCACGTGTGCATGTAGTTACATGTTAGGACATTCAGCCAATTAGACGGGGTGGGAGAGAAATGAGTAGACAGATGTTATTCATCACCTCCACCACTTGCGTAGATCATTCCTTGGCCATTTGCTTGTAGATGCCTAAAATTGAGACACAAATCTGATGGCAGTGTTTCAGTTCCAAACGTAATTTGGAGTCTTGCAAACTGTAATTGATAGCTCGAGTTTCAATGGCATTATGTTTTGTTGGGTCTTTTTTGCCAAATGAAAAACTGTACGAAATCCAATAAGTTTTGAAGAAACCTAATAAGTGGTAATTTAAAATTTTTGTTGCATCCAAACTTTCTCAACAAAAATAATCCTGAAGTGTCTCTTAGTGACCTCCGTATCTGTTATTTAATCGAGAAATTATTTCTAGAAACTGAACACCGATTATTCAGGGGTACCCTTTTCCATGGAAGTTGCTTGTACTTTTTATTGTGTGCCTTGTCACGTCAACGTCATTCTTATGTCTGTGCATTAATCATGCCCGATGATTAGCACACGTGCTATTCGCATGATATGATGTAAACCGCGACCCACTATCTCATCCTGTCTAGTGCTGTTTCCGAGCAACCGCTGACAGATATGACACGCTTGCTCGGCGAAGCTTTTACCCGAGGATGGTTAGTTCATTATATTTATGATTCCTTGATGAACAATTGTGCAAATCAGCAAATTTCCGGTCTCCCTGGCAGGACAAAGCTTGCTGGTTCCATGAAGGAGGGCTCCCTTGCGAGCATGTCTGTGGTGAAGGCCATTACTGACAAAATAACACCACCAAATGAGACATTGACAACATTTACGTTAAGTGCTCAGCATAAAAAAAAATTGTATAAATCAAACGTCACTGTTGGAACTTTATTATGAAATTGAGCATGTTTTCTCTAAATGTTCAATATGTGGGCATTGATAGAAATCATGATGCAACCTCTGAACAAGAAATCCAGACTTCCGTCATGACTTCGCTCAATTGCTTGAAAAATCTGCGCTAGTCTAAGCAAATCTTGCTGCCAAACGGAGCCTAGGCAGCACACAATGATGATTATACCACTTTCAAATCGCATCAAGTAATAAGGACTCCAAGGGTCTCTTGAACAAATAAGAATCCTTGGAATTACAATCACAATGCATTACTCCGGTTTGTTTGCCAAACGGACCTCTGATAACTGCACCAGAATAAACATCGTTCCAGGATTTCAAAATTGTTTGGTTTGGGATACATGCTTGATAGCCCTTTATTTGTAGACTACTCTTGAAGGATTAACTTTCGTGAGATACATGAATAAAGTTTATTCCAGGTCATCCAAAAGGTTGTTGTAACCTTATTAGGATGTTCAAGATCTGTTTGTTTTTCAAGTTCTTGTTCCTTCCGTCTTTTGGAACACTGTGTCAGTATTTTGAGCTGAGAATGTCGCTGATAAAAACTGAACTTTAACAGATTGTGATGTCAATATAGATAAGTCTGTAAATAAATTGAATAGAAAATTATTTTGCGAATATAGAAACTTCAGAAATCTTGCACCAAGTCTACAAACGCGAGTCTGCTAAATCTCTCATTCTTAGGACTGGTCTAATTTTCATGTTCTGGATACATCACAGATGCTGTTCACTGAAAGTTCATTGAAAATCTAAATTCTTCAGTGAACAATTCACATATCTTATTTCATTTTGTAATTTGAGCAGCTGTGGTACATTTTTATAATTTGCGAGGTGACTATGCATTATTTGACTTCAATAAAAGTTCATCCACTTCTGCAAGTAAAATCTTAAATGGACTGGTTACAGACCCCTTTACAGGTCAAAAAGTAGTGGCATTTATCTGACCCGTGTCTACTGGTCTAGCCTAGTCACTATTCCCTGTGTCTGTTGGTCTAGCCCAGCTGTCATTCCTTTGTCTGTTGGTTTGTCCCGGCTGTCCCTTCACTGACTTTGTCTGTCGGTCAAGCCTGGCTGTACCTACACTGCGTTTGTTAGTCTAGCCCAGCTGCCGTTCCTCTGTCTGCTGGTCTAGCCTAGCCACCTAGTCTTGTGTCTGTTGGTCTAGCCTAGCTGCCAATCCTCAGTCTGCCCATCTAGCCTGGCAACCAATTTTTGTGTCTGTTGGTTCTGCCCAATAGTCATTCCTGTGTCTGTTGGTCTAGCCCAGCCGCTGTTCCTCTCTTTGTTGGTCTAGCCTGGCAACCAATTCCCAAGTCTATTGGTCCAGCCTGACGCTAATTCACTGTGTCAGTTGGTCTCAGCCTGGTTGCTGTTCTTCTATCTGCTGGTCCAGCCTGGCAACCGATCCTTGTGCCTGTTGGACTTGTCCGGCTACCATTCCTGTGTTTGAGTGTCTAGCCCAGCTGCTATCCCCTATCTCTCTTGGCTCATCTTCCATGATCATCTCCTTTTCATCTTCTGGTTTGGTGACCAATTCTTCCGCTTCTTCCCTTAATGCCTCTGCTCTTTCAGCAAGCTCCATCTACAACACAACGCAAAAAAAAGGATTAACCAAAAGAGTTTTCTTGTCAAGAGTGTGATAAACAATGTGGACAATTTTAAAGAAATCAGAATTCAAGGACTTATGGTATTTCGGTATTTCACTCAAAATTAAAAAACTGTCATCAACGATGTCAAACATGGCTAAGCCAGCCATTTTTAATTCAAGTTTACGGTGTAAAAACTAGAATGAAAAAAAAAATAGAAATGTGAAGCAAATTTCATTTCGAACATTCACAGTAAAATTTGCTGGATTTAAAAAAATGGTCAACTTTTTCAAATTGCAGAGCAAATATTTGCAGGTTACATTACAATTTTGTGTTCTTGTACAAATTATTAACTAGGCCTATTTCAAGCACAACGAATAATAAAAGGCTATCATGTGACCCACAAGACAATGTCCCATTGGTCAGAAGCCGAGTTTGATGACTGGTTTACTGTTGATACAAGCGCTGAATTTCAAACGATAAACCCAAAGCGCTTTTTGCAACGCTTCTTCAAAAAAAGATACCAGAAAAGGAATAAAACTCAAGTATTGCTAGCTCTACCTTGGCAGCTGCAACGATCTCCTGGGCCACTCTCTTGGGCAGATGTTCTACCTCTTGAACCAACTGTTTGGGGTCAGCATGAGCCAGGTGACGTATGGTCTTGTAACCAGCTCTGACCAGTTGCTTAGCTCTGCCCTGAAAGAAAGAAACCCACCACTAATCAAAAGTGGTTCTGTAAGATGTAAACAGAAAACTTCATTTTATCAATGTAACATTAAGGCCGTTTTCCAATACTCAACTTCGGCTCTGACTCAGGCTGCAGCTGTTTTTTTACTAGCTGACTTTGAAGCTGTAAGCGCAGTAATCAGTCAAATAGTGCCACAGAACATCAAATGAGATGCAAGAAAGCCAAAAATTATTGTAATCCAATGTAATTTAAACGCTTCAGGCCCACAATCGAGGATTGGTTTTGGGAACGAAGCCTGAGACGGAGACGAAGTTGAGTATTGGAAAACGGCCCAAGTGTAGGCAATCTAGAGTCACAAAAAATGCATAATAATCACATCCAGCATCAAAACTGATGACCTTTAACCTCTTGAGGACTTCTTGACCTTATGGTTGCTAACCTGTTTGACACCGGGAACTTCCAGTAACGACACCAGGTCAGCTGTGGCACAGTAGGTCAAGTCATACACAACTTTTGTAAGAAGCTGTTGGTAGGCCCAGAACTCTGGAAGATCCTACAATATACCGGGTACAAAGACAGAATCTATTAGAATTACTGCATGGTTGCTGGCTACCTTCAACTGACCAACCACTAGGCTCAACAAGTAGAGCTTGGCTCAAACACTGACTACAAAATTGAAATAAAAATTGAATGACACTCATAAATACTAACTGATACTGCATCAAACAAGTGTATTAAGTAAAATGTATGTTTATTAAATAATTAAGGTACTCCCAGAATGCTCCCACTTTCAGTACGACTGTTTCACAATAGTGCGCCACCAAGAGTTTGCAAAGCATTGGCCAATCACAATGCGCGAAATGTGTCGACCCAACGTGCGTTTGGAAAGGGTCGACACATTTCGCGTGTTATGAATGGCCACCGTGTTGCAAACTCTTGGTGGCGCACTATTGTGAATCGCCCGTATTGCTTAAAGTAGAATCCACTGTGAAATCCTGAGAACTGTGATCTGCTCACCCGTGTAAGATTTCAAACCTGAAGTAAACTTCACTTTCAACCAGATTAAAACTGACCAATGAACACAGCCAAGGCAAATGGTGAAAATCACCACTTGTTTCAAACCAGGTTAAAGGAGTACACTGGTTGGATAATCGTTGAAGCTGATCCAAGTTCAAATCAAAACTTGGATTGATTTCAAGAGTCCAAGAATGCTACAAATATCTAACAGCTGAAACATTTTCACCAACCTCACAGAAGCGCTGGATGCTGGAACCAAAACTCGCAGCGGAGGTGAACAAGTTCTGGACAAACCCCCTGGGGACTTCAAACTTGGCAGCCACGTCCCAGATGCCAGTCTGGTTCAAGATCATCCACAGCATCAGGGTCAGGTAGAAACGACGGACGTGGAAATCCGTTTCTTCGTTAGTCTGAATGCAAGAGATGGATGGCCAAATGCTGTGACGATACCCAACCTTACATTATACATGGTTTACTTTCCTAAATTTTGAGAGCCCACGAAAGGTCATTTTGTCACTTCATTCCCTTTATCCTTCCTTATTCACAATGAATGGATCATAATAAAATGCCTAAAGACTGGATGGAATTTATGAAATTATCAACCATACAAAAAAATTCACAGGCATTACATAGCTTGTTCACACACCTGTACCCCGCACAATAGCACAAGAGAAAAAATGGATACTAGAGCAATTTCCATGAATCTACATTCGTTTTCGTTCCTCAGGGAAAAAGCTTTCATCATCTTGCCTACCACAAAACACATGCCACACATCGCATGCTCTCAGGAGAATGCCAAGTAGGGCTTCAAAGTTTTCACACTTGCCAGCTTCTATAATGCCAGGACTAGCAAAATGTACATAAACAGCAGCTGGAGGAAAGTCTATGTTGCGCCCCTTTTGCACAAGGATTACTTGCTCAGGAGGTATGTCCCCAAGTCACTTTTTCGCTAGTGTAGACTCCTCTCAAGACTTACTCTGTGGGTTTTCCTGCCTGCCACTTTGAAGTTGAGGTACTTGTCTGTCACTCCGACCAGCTCAGCAACTCGCAGATCACCATCATTCAAGTTGGAATACTATGAGTCAGGGTTGAGATAAATGTTAGGTCTAAGAGTTACTTAAATAGTCTAATTCAACATTAAACTTTATAAACATAAGAACAGGGAAGATTCATCTCTTCTCATTGTGTGAAATTTACATTTTTTTTTTTGCACAAATCTCTGAAACTGTTGAAAAACAGGTTGAAAAAGCCTTCAAACACTGATTGGTCAACACAGTCTGGACATACCAGTCTGTCGTATATGACCCAATTGGGGTTGCTCATGGACACCAGGTCATAGGGCGTAACCAGGTACAGGAGATGTAGTGAGTTGGCTAGGACAAGTCCCTCGTCACAGGCCTGCTTCAGATCAACGTAGATGGAGGCACACAGGTCAATGTCGATAGAACCTGAAAAAGATAAAACTTGATCTTAGTAGAAATGTATAACGAAAAATCAACTACGATGAGAGGCTTAACCACTTCCTGCCGGGGCAGTTATCAATGTTGATGATGCTGGGCAGGGATAGTTATCATTTTTTTTTTTTGCAAAATTCTTTAAAAATTCCTATCTTCATTTACTGGACACTTATAAACAGGTGAAGGACTGTCTGGTGTCCACTGTAGCCTGATAGACAAAATCCATTGACACCTAACTATTTCAACCGGGCCTGCAGCCTTGTAAAAAAAGCTCAGATTGTGCGGTGTTGTATAACTTTCTTTGTTCATGAACCTGGCTCAGTGTGCTGCTCACCTCTTTTCAATAGGGGCCAGATCAGCGTGCAGCGGTGCTGTGTGGCTCATCGCTGCGGTGGTGGAGCGCTTTGTTTCCGGTGGTAATCCGCTCGCTCTAAATGCCCCAAACTGTGATATACAGTTTCAAAACAAGGCTGGATTATCACCACTTTTGAGAGTGAAAAATGTTGGCAATGCCCAGCAGCCTGGTCGTTTGTTCGGAGTACGGTCTTTTGTTACAGGGCCCTGTTCCCTTTGTCCAAGTTCGGAGACCCCGGCCACGCATATAAAGCATACGTCTCCGATTCCGGAGTCCCCGGCAGGAAGGGGTTAAGCATGGTGACTGGATGAGTCTGAGTACAACTATTACACTGACCTTTGAAAGCTGCTCGACCAAGTTTAGTGACTGTCAACTCAGGCTCCCCTGCATGCTGGGATTGATCGCATGGCTTCTCACTGACCAGTTTCAGCTCGAGGAGTTGTCCGAGGCCCTCTGACGTCAGGGTGCTGACATCGCTCCCCGTGCGTGAGGCCTGAATGCCAAAGAGCGTCTGATTCATGAAATCCAGGACTGCTTTGCGGTGCATAGTGAGCTGTCAATGTGAATCATTAAGGGTAAATTACCGCATATTGCTGGTGTAATAGGGCGCTATCACATAATAACCACTGCATAATTAGGGTCTCTAAGATTATATTTGGTGGTACAGAGACTTGCTACATCACACAATAGTGATCCGTAGTACATCTCTTGCAACTTCTCTTCTATTCAAGGCAAGAATATTGAGTTATTTACCTTGAGAGCAATTAGCGTCAGAATCAGGCTTCTGATCCCTTTGCCGTCATCGTGGGTCAAACTGCTATAACAAGCCTCTATGGGTTGACTCAATAACTCTGCAATCTGGGCGAGTATACACGAATATTTCAGTAATGAATGAATACAGCCAGTTACTCTGGTCAAGCAGAATGGTTGGAGAAGAGGGACTCGGACCACCAGTTGAGGCGAGCAGTTGCCAAGGTTATGCTCTACTCTAGGTTGAACGAAATCAAGCGATACTTCCTTGCATAACCTTCCCTGACTGGTCTACAGTCCACACGGACAGATGGCACAGAGGAGACGAGATGGAGACAGGGTCTAGGAACCAGGATTATTTTTCTTTTTGGAGATTGACAATAAATATTCGACACTTGGATGCCACTGCCACTTTACCCTCATGCTCAGAGGAAATGTAACGCGTGCATGTAGGTGGCATGGTTTTTGTGCACATCCAAGCGAAATTCTGCGATGTGAACTCGCTGCTGAGCTCGTGGAAATTAGTACAGTGTGTCCTAACATAAAACTTCTTTTGAGCAAACTTCTCAGTACAAGCTACTGTCATTAAACAGCTTGCATAAGTGTGACGGTAATTCGCCGCGAGTTGGACCAAAAGGCGTAATTTTCCTACCAACAGGTGTGAACTGCATTTCCCTGGTTCACAAACGACTATGAACCGCATGCCTTACGACTGCGTGGCTACCAACAAAATGAACACTCCAATCCCCACCAACATGGCCCTCTCCAATCAATAAGGCAGTGCTCCTGCTCAAGGCAGAGAGATAAGTGATTCCTACCTCTTTCTTCTCCTTGTGCTTGATGATGAGTATGCTTTCCCCTGATGAGTCGATGCCTGCCCTCCCTGCCCGGCCCACCATCTGCTTGTACCGTGTGCTGGTTAACAACTCTTGGGCGATGTAAGGGCTTCTTAAGATCACTCTAAGTGCAACACGTGCAAGAGAACGTACTAGCTGGTATCAGTCATCAAATGTATTGATCACACAACTGGTGCAAACAGAAAATCAAGGGTGGTCTAGCTTGCATCCGTGGGGGCATCAGGCTAGTCAATACAGTCAGGCTGAGTGAGAAATCTTCAAGGTGCTTCAAACAAATGCAGACAGTGTGAATGATGTGACAGTCTGTTTAGATCTTCATATACTAACTGAAATTTCACAAGAGGAAGCACTGATAATGTATGATGCAGTGTATAGGCAAAAATGAGAATTTCACTGTTGACAGGGGTCATGTTTTTATTTTAAAATTCAACGAAAAACAACTTCAAGAAGTCTTAGAACTCGTTGTCAAATGTTGTCTTTTGAAACAAATAGAACCGACATGGTAGTCAAAATCAGCCAATGCCTACCTCCTGGCTGGTAGATTGACCCCCGCAGCAAGCGTGGATGTGCACGTCAGCAGGCACAGCGTGCCGTCGGAGTAAGCGTCCTCGATCAGCTTGCGTTCGTCCATGGTCAGCCCGCTGTGGTGGTACGCCAGTCCATAGGGGACAGTGCGCTTGAGGGTGGGGCACAGGTGGTTGTCGCACTCTCGTCGCAGGGACAGCAGCAGGATGCGTTTCTCCTCCTGTCTGTGATGCATCAGTTTCTTGGCTTCGTTCCTGGAGTGGAGAGTGTGGGAAAAGGAATTGGATGCCAAGAACAGGGCACTACTGAGTAGCATTTTCTGTCCAAGCGCGAAACAGGACTAGTAAGATTTGACTAGAAGATCTTGGATAAAATGCACTGCCTCAGGAATAATACAATCTCCTCACTCGTTTTGACAATCAAGAGAGGATAACTGAGATTAATTAACATAGCAAGCATTCTGATCCTCAGCTTTGGCTCTGTCTTCTTCTGAATCATATTCCCCAGAATGTCTCTCTATTTTGGTTGAAAAACTTCTTACACAAATTTCAGACTCATCTGCTACAGCAAAATTACGGATAATTTTGCCTTGTAGTCACCTATCAAATTCATTCCCTTTGTACAACATGAGTTTACAATGTGAGTTGTGAGTCACTAGAGCCACTATTGAATCAAGTTACAGGCCTTTAAAGGAATCCTGCACAATGCAATTCAGAGGGAACCCTGATCTGTTTTGTCAGTGTAATGTCCTTTTCCTCAGGATGGGAAACTGAGCGATCCATGCAACAAAGGAACTAACTTTGCTGTGTGCAATGGAAAGTGACAAACTTACTGAAAAATAAAAATGGCCTCATGATCTTTCATTTGGTCACCTTTTATTTTGTGTAAACCTGACGTTCTGAGTATTCAAAGTGTGATGCAATTTTCAACATCGACCCCAGTTCTAAATCCTTCACCTGTTAGAGGATTGAAGATTTTCAAGGGTAAAGAAGTAATGCTGTTCTCACTTGGGCATGTGTTTGCAGATGAATTCAGCCACGTTCTGGCAGCTCTTCTTGGTGGCACAGAAGATGAGGCAGGAGTGGACGGGGATGACCTCCAGGGCTAGACCCACCAGATGATCGGGGTCGTTCTTGCGCATAGACTGTGTGTACTGTGAATATGAGAGGGAAAAGAAGCATTAGGAACTCAACATAAGGGAATCTACACAGGGAAGAAGAAAGTTATGAGGAAAGCGTACTCCCTTCCTGGCCCTAAAATAGAGGAATTCTAGTTTTCCCTAAATGGTGGGCATTTTACAAATTTAGGCTACATGTATAATCCTGAGCAATTATATTTGCTTTTCATTGAAAAAGGTTTGCCAGCTGGAAGCCTGAGAATGCTTTTTCATATAAGGTGCCGCTACGCTCAGGGCTAACCCTCAGGAACCCTTGTCAATTAAATTTATATCAGTCAAAGCCAAATTCCATTTTGATGAATAAAAGTGCACAGAAATGCAGAGCTTGTGGATGTTATTTAAAAAAAGAATGAATTTATTGTCATAGATTGTTACCTGGATATCAAAAAACTGAAGGGGGAATGAAGGTCAAAAATAGTAATTGAATGCACGAATCGCTGTTCTTATTTTTAAACATCTCTGCCTGTCTAATACTAAATGAGTGTCATTGTCATCAATCCTGTCGTCTACACACCCAACACACACTGAAGGTACTGCCAATATGACATGTGACCTCAGCTGTTCCTTTATTGCAATGGTGTGGTGGCAGAGTAATGACCATTCGTGAACAACTTGAGGAAGAGTTGAGTTAAATAGTGGGGTCTTTCAAGAAATGAACACTCCAAACTCGACTTCTCAAGTGACTCACTGGGAAAGTGAGTATTCTGGAATGAGTGAATCTGTCATCTGGGCACAGTGCTGACTGGTTGACCTCAAAGATGTTATCCTCAATCTTGATGTACTCCTTCAACTCCACCTATGCAGAAAATGTACGAGAAAATGGCGTTACTGTCGATTCACAAGAAGTATCATTACTGAGATAAATGAAATACTCTCAGTCAAATTTGTATATACAGTTCTATTTCTTACATTTAAGCTTAATTTATTGTTTGCTCATCCACCAGCGTAAGCACCAATTATACAATGATTGTAAGTCATAATGAAGAAGACAATGAAGACATATTGGTTTTAAATGTGGGAAGAAAACCCTAGGCAAACATCGAAGGAAAGCACTAGGAATCAGGTAGGGACTGAAAACCAAATCCACGTGTCAGCTTTGGGGGAGGAATCAAACCTCTGTCATGACAGAGGTGAGAAGTGAAGAAAGTACTACAACGTTAACCGGACTCCCTTGTAAGAACAGCTTGATGGTTAAGTCTACAGTTATCAAAATCATTGCCCAATATCCTTATAGTATAATAATAATTACCGAATATGGGTCATTAGGGAGACATTCCCATAAGAACATGCGCAAAATTTTTCCAACTGTACTGTCCCATAATTCAATATTCCCTGATCCAATCTTAACCAAACTTTGCATGTTTTCATTTTAAACCCTAATCTATCATCTCTCAAAATTTGGACGGTAAAATTCGGCCTCCTCCTGGTAGATGGAAATGTCTCCCTAATGACCACTGTCTCCCTAAGGTTGAAAAATTTACCACAAAGTGTCTCCCAAATGACATATTTGTGATATTATTGCTTATTAAGCTCAGACACGTGACACTGACCCTCAAGGTTGGACCCCAAGACTTTCCACTTTAAACAGACTTACGGGTCTGAAGTCACTGCAGTAGACCTCGGCCCTCATGAAGATGCAGAGGTCCTGGATGTTACTCAGAGTGGCGCTCATCCCAATGATGTGGGCGGAGTTTAGGTGGAGGAGTTTGGCGATGCAGGCTTCTAGGCTGGCCCCGCGACGCCCTCCATCTCCTAACATGTGAAGCTGCAGAAAGGTGAAATATTTTCACCTTTTAAGAACGATTCTACGAGGATCGAAACGTCCGACAGTTGGACAGTTGTATATCTCAGCTCCAAGCAGTCAGTCAATAGTTTGCAGCCATTTTTGTATTTTTCAACAATAAATAGTTATCTAAAGTTGTGACTCCAGTAGTCACTGTGTTAGCCTTCCATACCTAGTGTGGACCCATGAACAAAAGAGGCCATTATAATGCAGGTTGTGCCAATCTTGTGTAACTAAGCCAGGTCCACACAAGGTTGCCACCTTTCTGAAATTAGGTTTAGAAGCCTTCAGCCGTGAAGTTTATTTGTATGAAAATGAAGAGAGGAACAGTGAAGGAAGTCATCAACAAACATCCAACTTAAAAGAGTGTTCATGGCACAAGAGAAATGGGCATTTTTTGAGTATTTACAAGTATCCTCACAAGGTACAGGTAAGTAACATAATCGTGTGTGTGTGTGAGTTTGTTTCTGCATTCAATC
>NW_019091416.1:1703742-1720992 GCF_001949145.1 Acanthaster planci
TGTGTGTGTGTGTACCATGTGAATACATGTATAGTTTATATCCCGTTCCCCCAATTTTCAGAAATGTTCAACGGCATCTGATCATTAAAATTTGCAGCAAAACACATGCACTTCACAGATGATAAGAGAAAACACTGCAAGGACTCACCTCATCGACTACGACTAGCCCCAGACTCTCAACCCTACCCTCTAGTATGAGACTGTTGACTAGACTATGGGCCTTCTCAATGGTTGCGATGTAGAGCGTCTTCTTCTTTCTGTGTTTGCGGGGTGGAATGGCACCCTTGCTCCCGGCATACTCTTCCACCAGGAAGCCTAGCTCAATGGCAAAGGTCGACAGGGAGACCACCTGAAGAAAATTTGTTTTTATAGTTTTCAAAGTTTTCACAGTACCCTCATCAAAGTCTGAGGCCTTGAGATGTGGAAAAAAAGTGAGATTAAGGAAAGATGTCAAAAATGCAACCATTAGATGTTACTTGAATTCCTGCAATTTTTGACAATGTTTACACTATTTTTGTGCATTCCAAGTGCCACATTTCATGCAAGTGCTGGCTGGCTATGCTTGTGTGGGTGGAAGTCACACCTGGTTTCCAAAAAGGCTGGATTTTCTTCCATTTCACACTTTTGGTATTTTCACAAACCTCACAAGCATCTGTAGAAATGTTTCCGACATTTTAAATCTTTTGAAAACTTTGGAATCTTGACTGATTTTAAACAATTGTAAACGTTACCATGTTCAAATAGGTAACGCTTCCAACAGTTATCTCGCAGGATTTTGGGTGCTATCACCACATGAAATTGCTGGAAAAGCAGTTGCCTATCAGAATCACTTGCACTCTTACAACACAATACTGTCACAAAGAACAAATCTTGAAGACCCTTGAACTCTTGTTTCCTTTGTTTTTCCAGTTCTTTTATAACAGGGTTCTATTTCTATCAAGGCAATTTGACAATACTGCAAAAACCTGATAGTAGATTTCGACCGAGCCAGGGCGGTGAGGGGTTAACATTCAAGACCAAGATTATCTTGGGGCATCTTACTTTCTCCTGCACGATGGAGACAAATGGCAGTATGAGCAGGGCATCCTTCTTGTTGCATAGCAACTGCCTCATGATGAGTATCTCAGCAACAAGGGTCTTGCCTCCGCTAGTGGGCAAGGAGTAGATGAGATTGCGGCCTTCCTGGATGGCCGGGAGAGTTAGGCAAGAATGCTGCCAGTCTGATTGTTAGGACCAATTGTAGAAAAAACAAATGAGTACTGTATTTGTTCAAACTGCCTTTTTTTAATTAAATGCAGCAGTGTGAGGTTAGATAGAATTGTATTCTGAAAAATACAAATGTAAGTAACATCTTAGCCTTGCTGAGCAGAGTATCCTACATTAATATTTCAGTTGGTCTTTAATATGAAAAAAATAGTTCTTAATTATACATGGTCCATCAGTTGATGAGCAACGTTCAAACTGAGGAACTCGGATTCATACAAATTTATTTTTACAGCAAGAAGTGGCGTAGATTGAAAAAGGCATCCTGTGACCTACTTCAATAAGCACTCATCCCCAATCCAAGGGCACTTCTGCATGTATTGCTCAAATTTATTCTGTTAAAATATCTTATATTTGCACAAAGTCTTTAACCATTCTGGAAATCATACGATGGTTAGGTTGTGGATTTAACTGATACATGCATGTAGTTAAATACAGTCCTACACAGGAACATGTATACTCCCTTGTCTGACTGATGGCCTTCTTAATACGATGGCACTGCAGTGGATTTCTGTCTCAACTGAAAGTCAAGAAGTCTTACCATACAGCTTGTTTATTCCTCTTTGGGACTTTAACAACTCAGCGACCTTGCTGGGTAGACCGTAAAAAGGGCCGATGTCATTGTCTTTGATGCCGTTGGATTCCTCTAGCATTTCTGTCAGGGCTTCTTGCACCTTAGCCTGGCGAAGCTCGGTGTGACGCATCTGCTGTGGCGTGACCACTCGGGCATTGTTCTGTAGTCTCTGCCGCAGTCTGGTAGCACCTGGGGTAACTTTGGGGGTTGTTAGTTCAGTGTGGGATGATTGGCCAGTGCTTCCGAGTTGAAACCCTCTAAAACTGTCTCCTTGATGGGACAGCCTTGCCATTTGGGGATCAGCGAGAGGCTTTTCAATCCCAGACGACTGCACCTGTGATGTGAATGATTGCTTCTCTGCAGTCTCAGTCTTTGAGATTGATCTAAGATTGGCATGACATCCTGAATTCTGAACCATGCTTCCGGTCTTCTCACCCAGGTGGCTGAACCATTTCTCTTGTTTTGAAGTCACAGAATTGGCATCTGAGTTTCTAATCTCCTCTTTATCTGGATGTTGTGGTGCATGGATGTGACTGTTCGTCTGCACCTTATCTGTTGAGGCGCTACATTTCCTAGTCTTATCTTGTGTGCTCCCCTGATGGGCTTGAGATTGGGGTGACAATTTTTCATTCTCAGAGGGACAATCTCCGGCGTTTGCTAGGGAGGAAGCCTCATGCCATTCCCCATTGGCTCGGAGGTCGTGCTTGCTAGACACCCTGGCCCAGCCGACATCAGACGTCTGGGAATCAGCAATGAGTTGATCCAGGTCTAGTTTGTCATAGAAGGAATCCTCGCTGTCCCAATCTGTGAATGAGTTGTTCTGAGTTTGTGAGCAGCCGGCAGCATGCGGAGTTGCATGTAGTTTAACTGATGACAACCGCCGGGTGGCTTTTAAGCGAGCAACTTGTGGGGTGGGCGGTAGTGGACTGGAACAGAATGATGTGTCCTCCTGCAAAATCATTTACATTTAATTGTTATTCTTGAAGCAGCGAATAACAAATCAGAAACAAAATTTTTGTCAGTGTAATAAATCAAGACAAAAGGACTTAAG
The DNA here is from genome assembly GCF_001949145.1 of Acanthaster planci. Next base: position 1,706,631 of record NW_019091416.1, read on the forward strand.
GAGTGTCCCGTCAATCAGCCAGACACTAAAGGGAAATAATGCAGCCAGTAAGAGGAACTATATGGTCATTCAAACTGATACAGTTCCAAATTCCAATTAGTCGGAAAGGAAGACAGTGATTGGACTTTTCTTCATTTCATCTCAATGAAGAAGTTGACACATCAACAGAAACTATCAAATTTTCAGATCACATGGATTTTTGAGCATTCAAATTTGAAAGTCTAATTTCTCAATCTCTGAACAGCTTTTAAAGACAGTACATTTTTCTGAATGAGACAAGAAAGATGTTACCTCCTGTACAGCAGTTGATCTTTGACTGGCTGCTCGTCTTGCAGACCTTGAATTCTGACAGTCAATTTCAGCAGCCAATCTCCAGTCTTCCTCGTCATTTGCATCATCTGGCCACACCAGGGGACTGTTTGGCACCTGGGTTCCCTTGGGTGCTGCTCCATGACTGATGCAACCGCCACTTGACAACGTGGAGTCTTTCTGATTTCCATTATTTCTACTTTGTGCTTTAAACAAAGGTTTCTTGTGAGGGATGGTTTCTATTTCAGAATGGATCTTTGCAGGGGAATTGGAAACAGCAGCAGTACAGTTTGAACTTAAAGGGAGCTGTTCGGTGTTTCCTGACCCATCCGAATGATCAGCTAAGAACATCCCTTCAGCAAATGATGGTTGAGTCTCTGCTGAATGTACTCCACTAGGATTGTGGACAGTACTACTATTGCACCAGGTGTGCGTTCTATGAGGTCTCTCAGAGTTTTCACTGTCAGCGCCCTTTGGTTTCTTTGTTGCAGCTATGTTGCTCCTTGCATTGGTGTTGGTTAGACTTCTCTTCCTTGTTGCTACTCGGCGCTGGGGTCCTGCAATTGATCTGTCCATCCTTGAAATTTCTGATTTGCATCAGACACATTCTGTACAAAAGTCAATTCATGTGATATTATTAGTTTTTCAAGTTATTAAATTTGGGCAAATTTAATTAAATGACACATAACACTGAAAAAAGGGTGTCGGATGATGGACTTCTGTTACCCTGAAATTGTGACAGCGAACAATGCATCCCTCAGTGATAGTAGGTTTTTGTTATTAAATTAAGTTCCACAAGCACAAAAAAGCAGAATCTACTCATGAATATTGCAGAGGAGAATAAACACGCCCTCACTATAACTGTGCTCTGGTTGGGCACAGTCAAGGTCACTTGATACTGGATGAAATCTTTGATCCCCCCCCCACCCATGCTTCCCAAAACCTGAAAACAGTATTATTTAAAAGCTGTGAATTAGACAGAAAAGCTGATCCACTTAGGGTGGCAGGATTGACAGATTGATGTTCGTCAAAGACTGACGAATATCTAGCAATCATACAATGATGCAAACCCATTATGAGAATAACTTTCTACCAGCTGAGTTAGCAGCATTCTTTCTCCCTCTGCACTGCCCATAAAGCAAGGAATTCCTTGCTCTAAGCACTTCCTAACATGCTAAAACTTACTCAAGTTAATTTCATGAAAAGTAGTTATTTTCTATGAATTTTGCTTGGGCTTCCGGGCAAGAAACCGTCAGCCGTAATGCATGGAAGGAAAATTAGTCCTAGTCCAACCGCCAACCTGGGCTAAACTCGTTACGCCCGTGCCACAGACTTTTTAAGACCGACAACCCAGAACTTCTTCAAACCCACTAAGAGCTCTAGAGTGGCACGCACGATTTGAGTAGAAAGAAATTCAGCACAACAGAAGTACTCTCTAAATTTGATTAACATCGCAAAATCGGCAAGGTGGACTGAAGACGTTGAAAACTGACCTGTGAACTGATTCAAAATTCGTACTACACACAACACAAGCTCTCGAACACGCGCTCGCAGCATTTGCTGCAGAAGCTTGGGACTCGCACGTAACTTTTCAACGTTTTCCGACTAAGGTTTAGACTGGTGCCAATTTTTCATTGATTGTATACGGTTCCCTGATCATCGACACAGCAAATGAACAATACTTCAGCACGGAACCTATCTCTTTCAAATCTGCAACAAAAATTCACGAAGATGGCTACTTGGCAGGTAATCTGCGACGAAGTCGCCGGTTTGCGAGAGCAAATGGCCAGGAACCGACATTTTACAGCTGCAGTTGGTTGCCTGACATTGCTCACTGTTGTCTTTTACAAGTGAGTGATGTTTCATATCATTTGTCCTGAATTTTATTATGCAAAAATAAATGAGAAGATTGTGGCATTCATCGTGTGTTCGTGCTGTCAACAGTGACAGGGTCCTTCAACTGGTTCACTGTTTAATACGCCCATGGGGGCTTGGTCTAAGCATGGAGAAATAAGCCCGAACCCGAGATGAGGGCTTGAGAGGGGGACGGGGCAGAAATGGTGCCACAGGGAAATTGACGAGATAAAGTCAGACTTAGTCCCTCTTACTGTGGCTGATGGAGGAAAAATGCTTTTTAATTGCAGCAAACAAGTGAATTCTGAAATATTAATGTTAAGAACTATTTTATTTTGAGAGGACTAATAATTTGTTTATAAGCCTGAAGTGGGAGCCTTATGCATTTATTTTTTTAAAGCGAGTAGCCTATCTGTTTGTAACCAATCTCCCGTGCTTTTTTTTTAATTTGCACTTGCAAAGACAGGTTTTCTATTTTCACAATTTTTTTACCACAATTTTAATAACCACAAACTACAAATCAAACAAGAAAAATGTTTTAATATGTGCCAGACAAAAACATAATCAAATCTAATCATTTTCTTCCTCACATTCTGAGACTAAAGCTCAGAGATGGAGATGTCTCACATATTCATGAGGCCCTCTCAGAGTCAAACATTCTTCATTTTTACAGACATATTTTCTTTGAAATGGTTCATAGAATTTTAATAGCTCCATGGTAGAGTTCAGTGAATAACATGGAAATGTATATGCTGTACTGTCTCATTGATTTTCTCTTAAATCTTGCCACCAGTCACATGTCCATTCTGGCAATACCCTGGTTCTTTCTGGGTGGTATGGCATCCTTCTACATCCTCTTCAGCCACGTGTCCGTCCTCCCTAACCTTCTTATCATGTTCGAAAGACAACAACCCCACCCAACCAGTCAGCATCCATCAGCCCTCATCTGCACCGTGTGTGGTGATGCGGATTGTGTCAGGCACAAGTATGCAGTCACATGGGTCAAGGACTTAAGACCAAGGGTATCAAAGCTACCCTTTGAAATGAAAAGCACGTTGTCTGAAGTTTTTACCAAAAAAGATGTCTGACGTTATATGCATGTGGTGTCGAAAAGACACTTAGACACCCCATCAGCTAAAATCTTGACTGGCACCTGCTTTATGGAAGTAACTCAGTGCAGTAAAACTGAAAGACTGTATTAAAGAGCGTGTCTAAGTAAAAACATGTTTTCTCTGATTTTATCTGTCCAAATAAATATGAAAGCATCCAAATCGAACGCAGTATCATTTGTCTTTAGAACTCAACTTAAACAAGCTTAAAAGGGCTTTTTTTCTCTGTTCATGCTAAGATGCGAATTCTGAATGTAGATTGCATCATTGAGGAGAAAACAGAGAAAACGAGGGGAACCCTTGCCCTGTGTTTGTAGTGGATAAATCCTTGTGCCTTCCCACCAATGCATGTAGCTCTTTAAACTCATTTACAGATGTGACAAAAGAGCCTTTTTTTAATAAGATGCATTTAAACCTCGGTTAGATTTCAAGTTGTTGAGACACAATTTCTCAATGTGTTTTGCTTACGCTTGTCTGGCTTGAAAGTAAAAGCAAACTTTCCATCTGGTGTCTTGTCTTTGTTGGCTATGGAAGGATTGCAGACAAAATGGGACTTGTAACAAAGCACAAGGCTGTCAGAAGCTGTCTGATTTTGATTTCTTGTTCTTATGAGAATCTTTTTTTGGGGCAGGCCTGATCTGACTCTGACTAAAGTGCAGCCGTGGAATGACATCTACATACCAGAACGAGTGGATATTGCCCTTTCTGAGGTAGGTTTCTTCTCAAACGGATCTGTTGCTTCACCTTTTGCTTCATCTCAATAGTCCTTATTCACAGGGAAGTAATTCTTGATTGTGTTCCCAGAATCTATCTTATTCAATGTAATCTGTGTAAATGCTGTGATGCCAGACTACTTCGGGTTCACTTTTATTTTATTTCCTTTTAAATGTTGCTTAACACATTTAGACCTAAATAATCACAAATTTTAAATGAGTCATCAGCATAAATGGCATTAAATTGTACTGAAGTTTCTTTCAATGCTTTCAGTTTTATTCACAGGTTTCCGAAATAAAAAAAAGTTTACCTCACTTTCAATTCAAGATGGCTGGCTCGTGAATACAGTCTGTCTGACAAATACTGGAATGACGAGAGACTTTTGCGACGCTGGTGGTAGCAGACGCGCTGGCCCTCTTGCCAGTCTTGAGCATGCGTACGTAGGTTTGCTGGCCCTCTCGCCAGTCCTGAGCATGCGTGCATACATGTAGGTTTGCTGGCCCTCTCGCCAGTCCTGAGCATGCGTGCATAGGTTTGCTGGCCCTCTTGCCAGTCCTGAGCATGCGTACGTAGGTTTGCTGGCCCTCTCGCGAGTCCTGAGCATGCGTGCATAGGTTTACTGGCCCTCTCGCGAGTCCTGAGCATGCATGCCTAGGTTTGCTGGCCCTCTCGCGAGTCCTGAGCATGCGTACGTAGGTTTGAGTTTGTGCAAGACTGTGGAAACAGGCACAGTATGTCTGCTGCCACCAGAGTCTCAAAGTCTCTCATTCTCAGATCATTCAAGAAACTTCATGCAACTATCCTAAACAACAAATAACCTGATTTACTACCAAAGACTAGACATAAATAAATAAAATAAGTACCAGATTAAAAAGGGCACACAGAAAAGACACTAACTAAATTGTTTTCACCAAGCAGTGACCACCAGAGGAATCTATCTGGGGGCAGAGAGCCGGTACACCTTACTTTGTTATCCTGTTGTTTGTTTGGATTTTTAAATGAGAAGAGGAGTATGCCAAGTAACGAGTTTGCATAATTTTTTTTTTTTCAGCTCTTTGAACTGATTCTGAAAGATTATATCTACAGCTGGTACACGTGAGTGATTTGACCTTTGGGTCTGTTTGGTCTGTCCATGAAAGCCCTCTGTTGTTCTCTCAAAACGTTGCCTTCTCTTGACTCCAGAGATTTTTTGTTATTTCTGTGATCCCATGCCTTTCCTTATCTTCCTGTCAGCACACACTGTGCTACACAAGGAGCCATTCAGTTGAAATGTTTTGACGAACTCAATACTGCCCAAACTCATCAGCAGCAGGAAGTATAATGAAGGAAACATTCAGTAAGATCTCCTATATGATGTTTGATGATCATTCAGCCTTAACATGCCAGCCTTTCCTCCACCAAGAGGCACCGTAGTTGGTCAGAGTCATTACAAATTCATCAAAAGCCTTCTCAAAAGCTGTCCCACGATGCAGTTCCTGCAGTTCTGAAAACGGAATACGTGACCTATCCCATCATTCCGTCCAGGCCCCTGATCAGCAAGGAGGAGGAGTTTGTGAACGAGCTGCGAGTTACCCTGCGTCACATCGTCGCCGTGGTGTTGCGTCGTGTCAGGGAGGTTGACCTACCGACGTTCATACTCGACAAGCTCGTCAAGGCTGCCCTGAGTCATCTTGATGTTTTACTCAGAGCCAAGCGAAAAGGTATGTCTGGAAGTCATTCATAATGCTGTGTGTGGGTTAAGAGATCCCAAATTTGAATCTCAAGTCTTAACCCTAACCCTGCAAGATGGAGCACAGTCCATCAGGTGAAAAAGTCTAATGCATTTTGATATCAACAGCAGCCAATAAACTGGTTATGTTAAGTTAATGGGATCTAGTCCTGTTGAACAATGCCACTGTTGGATCTAATGGTGACTGGCAACCACAGACTCCCAGGCTGTTTGGCCTTGGGGAGAGTTGACCTGTTGGATCTTGTTATACTTGTGGCAGGCAAGCCACTTTAATAATGAATGCAATTTGATGTGTCTGGCAGGGTTTCTAGCCAGATTATGTTGGGGGGTAGGGTTACTACACTGAAAGTATGATTGTGTGATCACGGACCATTTACCCAGGCATGTGCAACTTAAGCTCAGAGCTGGTTCAGTGCATGTTACGGCTGGCACAATATCAAAGCAGAAATTAAATTGGATTATGTAACACTTTCTCTAATAATAAAACATATATGCCTGTCTACCACTTTGTTTTCTTGTAATATTTTAAGTCAGGGTACACCCTTTCTAAAAATATGCTGCTCAAGATATTTCATCCTATACATTCTGAGAAAAGTTGGGGAATTTTACCTCATTAAAACTTCATATCTCCTTAAAATCGATAAATGAAGAAGATTTTTTCGTCAAAACGAATAGATTTAAGCACCGCGTCGGCGCGTCGTCTCGGCATAACCACGGCTGCTCTGTACATGCTGCAACACGTGTCATGTGGTCGCGAGTTTTTTTCGAGAAAGTCGAGAGCGCCTGCGGGGGTAATAACAATCCGTAACACGCATGGAACCAAGGTCACACTGTGTTTGCACTGGAGCCGCTCGTGGTTGCACATCCCTGGGTAAATGGTCCGTGGTGTGATGCAGTATCAACCCCTGTAATGAGCTGGTGTCTTTGCTTCATTTATCATGAGTTCTATCCCATGTACCCATGCTTAACCCATATTGTATGATAACCGCCCTGTGAGTCAAGGTACCCCCACATCGGCAAAAAAGAGGTTGGTAGTGGACCCTTTCAACAAAGACCATATATTCCGGTGGAAATAAGTCAGGGTGCCCTGTGCCTACAGGGCCCACAAAGGAGTTGCAACCTTGAGAAAACATGTTTCTTATTCGTGTACGGAGCCCAGTATAGCAGCGGTGCTGTTGAAATATCTGGTGTAAATTTACTACTTAGTGATAGATTGGGGCAGATTCTAGGATTTCATCCCTAAAAAAATGTCCAGAGAATCAGAGTGAAAGATGAGCTGGTGGCTTGTGTGCAAAAATGGAATCGTTTCACCTCTTTTCTTCATCTCCAGCCAAATGGGGGGAGGAGTTTCAAGACCTTGTGATCAAGACCTACGGTAATCATCTCCATTGCGCTGTCAGGAACCGCAAAGCTGAGCTGGAGTACTTGAGACACCTGTGTGAGCTGCTCTTCCCGGTGCTGATCCCTGCTAATTCCCATGATAACAAGTAAGTGAAAGATGGAAGGGTTGTGTATAAATAGATGATACTGTAATATACAGACAGCCGGACAGCCCGACCTACAGACAGCCGGACAGCCCGACCTACAGACAGCCGGACAGCCTGACCTACAGACAGCCGGACAGCCCGACCTACAGACAGGTGGAACTACAAGTACCTTGGGTATTTAGGAATAACTCTCAAAGTCTCAGAGTGGCACGTTGTGATCATAGTTTTGGTTTGTGTTCCTTCAGGAGTACCCAAACATTTGTGAGAGAAGTGGTAAGCGGTTCGGTCTTCTTACTCGGGATGGATGTGGTGGCCGACCCAGTGAGTAAACTCCCTTATAGAACCCAAGTATTCCAGTAAAATATTGAATGACGCAGTGGAGTAGTTAGACCAAATCTTCCCTTCGTCAACGTTTGAGACAACTAGGAATATGTAGATAGAATAGACCTTTATCTTGGGGCAGCCATCTTGCTTTCTACCATTCAAAGCAATGTGACTAAACTGAGGCTGGAATGGAAAAATAGTCTGTTCCCAGTATCAATATAGGAAGTTGTATTACCATTGTCATTGGGTCTACAGGGAACAAGACAAACATTGCAGCATCATGATAAAGGTTTACAGCTAGTGAAAGATCACGGGGACTAAGCCACATAGAAATGTATGCGTCATTACCAGCTCTCCGTCATTACCTTTTGTATTTGTTTTTTTCCCCCCTTCGTTGTCACCTGCAGGACATCGTGAACAAGCTCCTCATGATATTCTTTGATGAAGAACCAGTGAGTACTGAATTACAGACTGAGAATATTCAAATTGTATTGCGTTGCGTTGCCATGATACCCGTATCTTCTCTGTCACTGTCTTTGTTCAACCGTATCAACCACCACATCACATTACCTCAGTGTCAGACATGATAGAAAGTGCCGATATTTGCACCAATTCAAGCCCCAAAGCTTAAACCATCCTTTTTCAAATTTTCTCTTTGTTTTACCCTTGCAGTTTCCACCAGCTATCGACCCTCCGTCCGAGAAAGTGATTCTCCTGGAGTCATTCTGTAATGTCCATCCAGTTGAGAAATCCAGCGTAAGTTGCAACATTTCTCCATTTTAGCAACTGAAATTTGTTTAAAAGGTAGAAAAAGTTTGATCCCCACTGAAGCAGACTTCAATTCTGTCACGAAATGCTGGCCCTAAGAAGACTTTTCAAGCGTCCAGTCCAAGTTTCAGGTGTTCAGTATTCCATAGTCGCATTCCAAAGTATACGCCAGTGTTGTTGTCGAGTCACCAATGCCAAGTCCTTGTCCTGAGTCTCAAGCCTCGAGTTCAAGTCCAAGTCTTGGGTCACAAACTTTGAGTTATGAGTCATAAACCTCGAGTCTGAGTCATGATTTTCAAACCGCGAGTCTGAGTCCCAAGTCACAAGTCATGAATCAAGTTGTTCAGCCTATTATTCATGATCAAAGTTGTAAGTTTGTTGTGTGCTCTCTGTTTTGTTTATGCTGATTAACTACATACATTGCAAAAGTTATGGGTATATTTTTGCTTATGAAAATCATCCACCATTTAAATTTTAAATTCCGAATCCAGAGCCGAATCCAGTCATTTCAAAATGCCCGTATCAACACCACAACCACTTCGCCCAGACCCAAGCAACTTCACACGCCCAGTGTAGGCCACGCATTTTTTTTTTTTACGCATGGGCCATTTCGCTAAAAGTGTTCATATCCATGAGGCTGAATATGTACATCCATGTAAATAACAAATGTGTGCCCAGCGCATATTTGATGACCGCTTCACAGTTTGTGGATACAGAATATAACACGTCTGGTTGACTCTTCAGTGGATATTTAGCCGTACGTAAATGGCCAAAGTGGAAAATGTGCAATGCGACGATGCTTCTCGCATGCAAACCAGTGATAGTACGGGTGCATAAAATTTAATTTTCGACTGCGTATAAGTTAAATATGTTTAATGAAAATGCATGACTCGAATCACGAGTCACCAAGCTCAAGTCTGAGTCATCGTGATCAAGTCCGAGTCACCCAATGTGACTCGAGTCAAGTCCGAGTCATGAAAAATGTGACTCGAGTCGAGTCCAAGTCATGAAAAATGTGACTCGAGTCTGAATCCTGGACTTGAGTTGTACAACACTGGTACACATTTGCACCCTAAACATGCTACTTCCTTTTGCAGACATCGCACACAACTACTCCAAAAACCATTCAAGTTTAGCATGGCTGAGTTTATATCCAATAAGAATAAAGGTCAGTGAAGATTGGCGTCTACTGAAATTTACTGTAAAAAGTTCCACCAAATTTACTATTTTGTTTGTTGATATTTAGGCACTCCAGTATGAGATGTCTGAGATACTGGGCAACCACTCCCTACTTTTCCCGTTTCTACAGTACATGAAACGGGATGGCGCCCTCAACATCTTACAGTTCTGCCTCACAGTGGGTATGTTCACTGACAGTGTTGTACGAGAGAAGAATAAGTCCGGTGGCCGGAGTGTTAGTGACCACTTGGGCTCTGTGTTTGGAGTGTTTTGGGGCAGCTGTATAGACTGCTTGTGAAAACTGGAGCATATGTGTCTATGGTGCATGGAATCATTTGCTTTGTTCCGTCGTCTGTTGCTCCGGTGTGAAATATGCGATGTCTCATATTGCTGCAATGGATTGTTAAATGTGCAATGGAGAAAGACCCTTGTGCTGGAATTTCCTTCAAGAACAATGCATTGCTTTTTATCTTTTATCGTCTATATAGTGATATTACATATTTTTTTATTCGTACAAGTTTATCCCAGTAAAAGACAGAAATGTTACACATTCTGCTTGCATTTGGCCTTCACAGAGGACTTCAACAGACGCAGCCTGGTGCCAGACATGACCGACGAACAGAAGCAGTCCCTGCACAGGGAAGCGCAGGACTTGTACCAGCTGTACTTTGCCCCAGGCGCTGTGGATAGGATCAAGTTTGACGTGGACATCGAGGACGAGATGAAAGAGAGTAAGGGAATAAATCAAACATTGTCATAATTTGAAGACTAGAACTTGCTCTGAGGAGATGGCATTTAGAATACCAAAATGATTAGTCACACACTTAATTATGCACGCAAACAATATTAGTGTGGGAAACAGCATTTGAATTAACATGCGTGAGTGCTCCATTCGTTTGTGTTACACTTCCTGGTGTAAATGACATCATGCTTCAGTACCCTGTAATTGCTCATAATCCTCAAGGAAAGCCATTTTTTCAGTTTCAAGTAATCTCAAGTGACTTAATATATTAATCCATTTAGCTCTCAAGTTTTTGTTTGAATCTGAAAGCTGTAAATAACATCAGGTTTGAAATGCTTTCTGACCTCATAATTAAGTTTTTGCGTTTTTTAATGAAACCATTTTTATTGTGGACATTACAGGGAAGCTCTCTTTCAAATGTTTTTTAAGAAAATAAAGATTTCTCACCAAACATTTTTATTTTATCTTATTTTGGATGATCAAGCTACAACATTGACAAATGTTTGTCTCCTCTATGTCAGTTGTTAACGGACCATACGAGGGGGTAACAAGGCTCAGAACTTCTTCAACTTTGTTCAGGTAAAACTATATTTTTGTGTCGGGTTCAAAGGAAATTAAACGTGATGAAATATTTTCTTTTGATTGGAGTTCGACTTCACCAGTACATTCTCCTTTGAGAATTACTCAATGACTGAAATTGAACCTATTCACCCTTAACCCTGCTATGCTGAAGTCACTCTTTGGGTAACTTGGTAAACACCACAAAGAAGCACAGCTGTGTCATGTTGTGCACTGCACCAACTGTCCTTCACAGGAATATCAGATTGCACTTTTGTGCTGCCCAGCAACTGTGCTTCACTGTTTCATGTGCATAATTGTGCAGTAAACCAAATGCAGTGAAGAGGACTGCACAAAAGACCCTGGGTCACTTTGCGCCGAACCTGTGCATGTTTGAGTTCCATGTAGAAAATACAAGCACAAGAGTGACTGTGGGCATTCGTGCATAATTGTGCTGTGAAACCAAAGGAGGGTTTTAATCATTAATGGGTGATTTGATTTTTTTTCGTGCAGAGCCTACGAGCATGCCTACAAGTTGATGGAGAATGTCTTCTGTCCACTCTTTCATCACAGCGACGAGGTGATTGATGCTCATTACCACTGATGGAGTCTGGTAGCCGATGCTGTAATACACGTAGTGCGAACCGGGCGGTCTTAACCTCCACGCACGTCGCTGAACAAACAACCATCACTGTTCAAAACGACACGAAGCAATAGATCTAGAACACGGTGTCACGCTTTGTTTGCATGTGCGCTTTCTTATGGAGACTCAGTGGATCGCATCCCACCTCACTGCCATCGGAGAGTGAACATGTAAACGAAGCCTGATGTCATTATGGTACAGGTGTAGTGCAGTGTTGAGGATTGCTTTACGTTTGGATTGAGTTTAGCTGATACCATCTAGGCCATTCTCATTGGACACAGAAAAGCTTAGTGTCCGCCTTGAGCAGAAGCACCCCCTTATCGGTTGAAAAGTGCCACGTTGGTCAGGAGGGTTCATTTTGTTGGTAGCGATGCGACTGCTTGTGATTCATATTTGCTTGCAATGCGCACTTACTACCAAAGGAGCTTCCATTGCTAAGGAAATAGCGCCCTCTCTTGGTCCGGCTCAAGGCCCATTAACGACACAGCTGCTCTGCATTTATTCATGCTCAACACTTACATCAAGGATTTGGAATTTCTAAAACTCCCCTTACAGATAGGGAACCAAAGAGTATCATTGTACTTTGTGTCCGGATATTCTGATTGCTTCTCTTCTTGATTGTCAGTGTAATAATCATTTTTTACTTCACATTTTGTTCAGTATTTCACCCTGATGTGTGGCAAACGTCAACAGGTTCTTCCCAAGAAGCCAGTAAGGTAGGCATATTGTACCTTCCCATGATGCACAGCTGCAGTGCATCACCCTGACACAATGCACAATTTTTGCCGAGAACGTGACCCAAATCCTCTCAAGTTATTCATTGCGCCAGAACCCCGTGACGCAGCCTTTGTATGAAAGCCTCCCAGGGGCGTCACGCCCCATTCAAAGTAAAAAAAATGATTAGGCTCTGCCTGTGTCTATCCTGCAAAATCCTTCAGAACCTGGAGTTTGACGGAAGTGAGAGGGTTAGGGTCGTAAAATACACAAACTTGCTGTTAATTCACTCAGTACATACTAATCACTTTTGACTGAAACGGTAAATCACATTCCAGTTATACTAATATTGCACTTGACAGGTTCACTGTTCATTCTTGACATTGTACTTGACAGTTTCACTGTTTGCTTCATGTCATAAACACATTGGTCCATCACATGCACTTTCATAGGACTGTCAGTTTGTATGCTGACTACATCTGGGCCATTACAGTTACTGCTTTTAAACCGCGTGAATTACTCATGGTCGAAGGGTATGTGTATTTTGTCCAATTCCACTATTTACATTGACTGGTGGTAGTATCCCACAATATTTGTCTGTTCTAGAGTCAAAGAGCAGAGACAAAGTTTTAGTCACTGTCACAAAGTTTTCAGTGATGGATGTCACTGTAGTTGTGGCTTGGCTGTAACTGGTTCACTTGCCACTCGGTAGTGTGAAGTAACTGATCATATTGGCACAGAGCAGTCTAATGCAGTCTTATAGTCATGTCCTTACAAGGCCATTACAGGTCCTTGGAAGTCCATCATAAGTCTTCTAAGCTAACGTCAAGTCAGAAGTTGTGCAAATGAACCGCGACAAAGACGTTCCTTTGTCATTGCTAATCCCTGTTCTTTGTTACCCCACCCCTCAAATGCCTTGTGGTAGACTGTGGACTGCTTATTTGACAGTGACAAATTGAGGTCATTTGACCTGAAATGGGTGTATTTGTCTCCGACTACATGTCCCAGTTAGTAATCATTTTGGCCGTATCTCAGTGCTGTAGTTGAATAGTTTTGGAGTACACATTTTACTGCCTCTTTAGGTATGAACAAAGCTAGAGAGCATGAACACTGAATGATGAATGTGCAGAATGAATTCATGACTTTAGAAGATCATACGGTTGTCTAAAAATGAAATTTTCAGAACAAAACCCTCTCAAAACTTGGCTGAGAACTTTTCACAGGCTTTTCGTTTTGTTTCAAATGAGACTTACCTGCGCCAACGTCTGTTGAGTTACGGATAAAAGGTAAAGCTTACTTGTTGAACAACAAGTTAAACATGGCCCCTTAATAACAAGTTCAATGAGAGGAAAATGACAGCTTGGTAAGAAATGTTCTTGTGGTGTTATAGTTAGTTATTGTGTTCAGGATTTTGTGTATTCAGTGACTGATGTGTCACAATGCTTAGCAGAGTGAGGTAGCAAGTAAACCGCCAGAGTCAGTATAAATGTAGCTGGGTGTTTCTTAAAGAGACAAGGCCTTACCTGGAGGTAAACTTAAAAAGCCATATTTAAACTTCAGAAGTTTCAACCCTCCAAAAAACTTGAGAGGCTTGAGAAATTATCTCATGCTTGAGAAATCTTACAAAGTGTCATTGTGTGAAAGGACACAACGCTTGAGATTGAACATGATTCCTGGTGAGTCCTTGAGTTGTTTTGGTGGAGGTCCAGACCTACGACAAAAATCTTCCACTCACTGTGTCTGTTACATATTCATAGAGTTAAACACTCTCTCATCGACAACATGGCAGAAGTGCTGCCAGGCGCCAGCAATGAAACCTTGCAATTTAGTTCCAGTGCAGGGTTGAGAGAATTTTGTACAATCCAAGCGTTAATTGTAGCAGCAGAGTTTTACAGTGGTTCTGGACCAGACATCCACTTGTTTATTTGAAATCCAGGCTTCCTCAGACCATGTCTTACTTAAGATGTTCTCTAGAAATAGCTTCATTTGCAATGAAGAAAGCTTTTGCTGTTTGAAGTGCCTAATTGGTACTTGTGCAGACTCTCAAGTGGTTGTGTGAAAAATGTAAGTTTTCTTAACCACTTCCTGCCGGGGACTCCGGGATCGGAGACGTATGGTTTATATGGGTGGCCGGGGTCTCCGAACTCGGACAAAGGAAACAGGGCCCTGTAACAAAAGACCGTACTCCAAACAAAAGACCAGGCTGCTGGGCATTACGGGCATTTTTCACTC
>NW_019091416.1:1732986-1749778 GCF_001949145.1 Acanthaster planci
TTGTCAGTCTGATCCGTTTCAGCTACCTGGCCAAGAAACTGGAGATAGTGCAGTCAGAGGAGCAAGTGGAAGACATCATTCACAATCTGAGAGGTAATCTAACACTGTCCAAAAACAAAAATGTGAAATGTTTCAAGACTGAGCCAGTCCTTGGTAATTTTAGAAAGGCGAAAGTCAATTGAGAGCAAAGCACACCAGCTCGACCGTGCCATTTGAGAACAACATGCCTGCTGGATGATGTTCAGTTTGTGCGGTGATGCGTGGCTGCCTCGATAGGGCCAACCTTGTACATCAGAGGTGCTTCATTTTGAGCATACGCTGTTGGAATACTCACCTGGTTTACTGAATTTGACCTCCCGAACTAGCACTGTCTTTGTGGCATCTTGACACAGTCACAACTCTTGAAATCGAGTTGTGAAATGAACTCGGTGTTGAAATTGTTTGATTCCCAGATGTTCTTTTCTTTGATGACGAGCCGCCACGAACCGACGCCCAGAAGCAGCAGCGGAAGGAAGAAGCCTTCCAGCGGATGCTCAACTTCTTCCCAAGTATGACTCACTTACCCATTTTTAATCCAACTATTAAATTCTGTAGATTCCACGCAGCTGTACTGACAGCAGTGAAATTGTCATTTAATTCAGGATTTTGTAACATGTGATTTTCCTTAAGTATGTCTTTTTGATTTGTGATATAAAATGATATCACCCTGGTATATAAGGCAAGATATGGGACGGAAGGGTACCCCCCTTACCTGCCAAATCCCTATACACAATCTAGACTATTGTTACCTAACACATCCCCTCTAGAAGTCTGTAAAGGATTCCTGAGATTCCGATCAAACAATGACCAACACAAAGGCGGGGGGGTTCTCTCCGTCCCATATATTGCTTCAAATGCACCCCGGTGCCCGTAAAATATCTTGAATGTAAAAATCAAACACATAACATGAGTGCTGTTTAAGTACTGTTCCTATCATGTGCCCAGACTCAGGTGTTGTCTTCCAGTGACGAGATGCTTAATCACTTTCCTTCCAAATTCCAATTTTCTCCTTTTGATGTACACAGAGCAACTCCACCAGGTGATTGGGGAGGATAAATTCAGTGCTGGTCTTCGGTTTGTCTTTGACGGCTTACAGTATCCCAAACTCAACAAGCAGGTCAGTGATCTTTCTGCGTCTGTCTCATTTGTGCTGGACATTCTGATCAGCGTTTAAGCCTTTCTTTCCGCCAGATCCCAAAGTGTAAAGTGAAGGGTGACAAAGAGAGAAATTTGGGCCCAAGAATTTGCTTGGCCCCGAGAAAGAAAAGTGACACCCTTTTCTTTACAGAACCTTGCGTAACTCCAGAAGAACTTTGTTACATGGTTTTACTGTGCATGACTTGATGTGAGACTTTCAATCAGTCTTGTTTACTTTCATTTGTTCCAGCTTGCCTACACATTGCTTGACATTGTCATATTGGAGGCTTTTCCTGAACTTTCAGAGGTGAGTTGATGCCGGTAAGAAGGCCTTGGTGTCCTTCTTGAAGTGTTACTCAAGATTTTTTTGATTTGTGTTAGTCAAATTAGAACTAGATAAAAATGACCTCACCCTGCCCATAGCTGCTGAAGTTTCCAAAGGAAAACACACTTTAAAAACTGCACTGCATTTGCCCTCCAAGAAGAATACCTGTCTGCTTTTCTGTCTCCAGAGTGTGAAGGAAATACCAGGAGAGACATAGCCTCCTTGATGTCTGCAGAGTAACTGAGCAGTAGTGCAGGCATAAAATGCTTGGATAGAGTCGGCATGATTACCTATAGGCTTCTGAAAATCGGTGCCATATGAGATTTTGTCCCCCCGTGTAATCCAGTTCCTCCTGCAGTGGACTCCCAGCCTCGATGTCTCCATTAGTCATTGTTCAGTGAGTTAGAGTCATGTACATTTGCCAGTGGCCACCAGTCAGTCCATATTACAATGTTGGAACTAGTATTTATTAGGATTTCTGTTTATATTTAGAAAGCAATGCAGTTTTTCTTCTGCCATGCTGGATCAGAATAGAAATGTGTGGGCATTTTGGACCATCGCAAAACCTGCCTCTCTGGATCAAAGTTCACAGATTTGATGAAACCATTTTGTATTTTGAAAGTTTAAATTTACAGAAATTGGGAGCAACTCTAGAAATCTCTTGAAATTTGATATTTTAAATTGATTTACCTTGTTCTCTGTTTTTGAAAGTTTTTTCAACAATAATGGAGTAATGAAAAATTGTTTAAACATGAGTATTGCGGATAATTATGAAACTCGATAAAATGGTATTGACAAGAGCTTCATTTATTGGAACTTCGGACAGCTATGTTGTGAAAAGATAGATGCAGAGGGCTTTGATGATAGTTTTCCATGTTTTGTGATCACTGTCCTGTGAATTCAATGAAATGCATGCAGGCCATTTCAATCGAAAGTGAAAAGAAAACATAACACAGAAAATCGAGACACATGACTCATTGGGCCAACTGTATACCTTTGTAGAATTTATTGTAGAATGTAATCAAGATGTGCAGTGTATATGATAAAATATCAAGTTGATTTTTGTGTATAAATTATTGCTTACAAATTGCGGCAGCCAGTCGAGTTGACTTTTTTGTATATGATTTGAAACTGGCCCTTGTACATGTGTATATTTTACAGAGCAAGAATTACAACACAAGTGAGCATTCTACTGAATAATTAAATACTAACCTGAAAGACAGTAGGAGTTCCATATGTATGGACATCACTAATTTCCCTTGCAGTGGTTTATTAGCTATCAAAAAGTGATACCACCCCCTAAAAAGTCACATTTAGTGGTTGAAAATATTGAAACATTTACTTAGAAAGACATTTTCAGACCAGTCTCATAGGGTTTGTGCACAGGGTGTCACGTGATGTCCAGATAAGGTACTCTTTCTGAAAGTAAACTCTTGGCCGTTAATTACTACTATTAGGGCCTTGGGCCAGAACCTGTATAACAGCATTCTTCCAGATTGGAGTTTTTCGATCCTGGCTTTTGATGCAAATGCACCAAACCCTTGCGAAGATCGCAGGGTTTCCTGAATGGCTACAGTTTATCTCTGACAGCATATGTTAAAAATGTTTCCTCATTTCGGAGTAGGCTACCTTACCAGACACGGTACCATTCCAAGGAAGACACATCAGTAACCATTGTGTTTTTAAAGAAACTGCTATGAAGCGAGAGAACACTTTGATATTGTGCAATAAAACTGCCACCTGTAACACCTTAATTACAAAAGAAAACTGGAGTTGCAATTTTGTGCATTATTGTCACTGTAATTATACTTCTTGAGCAACTAACATGAATCAGCTGAGGTCATCAGAGCTTGGCTGATTCTAGAAAGCAAATTTTAGAGCACCTCATGGCCTATTAACATGAACACAATAGGATCAGGGGCTACCTGATTGACTCTCTTTGGCTTGAGTGATTAGCAGTGCGAGAACAAGGGATCTTCTTTTTCTATTAAAGCAACTATCTCCCTTGGGAGGTACACCGTGAGCAAATGGGGCGTTAACCAGTAATTAAAAACAATCTGTGGGTTTCGGTACACAATGCAAATGGTACTCCATTGTTTTTTTAACGTTTCTACCCGTCTCCTGTACATGGAGGTACACTATGGATTTGTTAGCCTTCGCAAAACATCCACATTGCATCCAACATGCACTGACTATGATACAAGTGCTCTAAGGGATAAAAAGCACACCATGCCCTCAGTGAAGTCTACCCTTCACAGCAAATTTACCCTGGTTTCCATGACAACTGAGAAAACATCCCCACTGATTTGAATGCCCGTCCATCACCAGGTATCATAGTTTTAGCCCCATTTCCTGGTGGCTTTGGAGAACTTTTTTCCAGTTCCACAGTCTCAAATGCTACAATGCACTCTTTTATGAGAACAGGCTACATGTACTCCACATCTCATAATATCACTGTCCTTGTTAATTTACACACCTCAGTAGAGGGAGGCAAATTATTACTTTTTCCCAGGAACATAAAAAAAAAGGCCAGCAGCTTGATTCGAACCCTGGCCCTCAGATCACAAGTAAGGAGTCCACCCTCCTATTAACATGGCATACATCTCCCCAATCACAGCAATATAACTACCAGTGCAAGTTTAATCAATTAACAGAAATCCAAAAAATATTGCCTCATCCTTCTTTGTCACCTCTGCCTCCTACTCGGGCATCTGCAGCTTGCTGACCGTGTCCTTGAACTCCTTCTGGATCTTCTTCAGCGTGTCCTGGCCGCTAGGTTGCATCAGCTCAATGGCGGTCATGGCCAGGGCCTTAGCTTGGATCAGCGTGGGACCCTGGGCCTCAGGGGAGCCTTGATAAGTAGGGACAAATGAACAGTTTGCCAATGATTAAAACAGGTCTTCCACCACATCAGAACTGTTCTGCCTTCCAGGCTTATCTCGCAAATATTCATATCCACACATCACCCTCTTGCCTCTTTTACTCCATTTCTCTTTACTCTTTGAATAAGCACCTTGAATACACCAGAAATTTGGCACTAGGGAAATGCAGTTATATTAAGATGGCTTCTCCCACATCAAATGAGTTTCCCAGCATTCCATTACCTCATGAGCGATTTCTTGTTTACATGCCAACAAAACTGGGTTTATTATTAGTTCGAAGGCTTTAGGAAAAGACAAGATTTTTTTTTCAAAAGAGGTAGATTTTCACACCCCACCAAAATCCCCCATCCATCCACACAGGTTTATTTCTGAAGTTAGCTGATGACTTTCCAGTTTCCTTTGTATGGTTTTTCTCCTTTTAACGTTCGTTCAACTCCTTTTATTTGATCCATACACAGGTTGAGACTGAGGACATCTTACAAACGGAGGGCCTCATGTTATTCTCTTAGGTCTGTGTACTCAGTTTACATCAAAATCACACACTCACACCTCTCATCACATTTAGGCTTGACAAGAATGTAGAAGTAACAATGCAGCCACAAATTTTAAAATGAGGTCTCACTACAAGAAAGAAGTCAGGACATTTTTTCACCACAAATTTATAGTTTTCTGATGTCATAGTAAATTGTTTCTTAGAACTGGAATCATTTGATTTTCATCTGGAATCACTTAGCTGTGGCATAATCTTATTTATTCATAACAGTCTGGTGCCTGGAACATGTCAGCTTATCTTGTTTCCCCCTTCATTTTTTTTTGTGGAGGGACCGTGGCCTGACTTCCATCCCATCACCATGAGACTAAGCCAATTGCAGGAATAAGTGCAGAAATGGTAGCATGCAAGCAGGCAGATGGAGTAAAAGCAAAGGGATAGCAAGGTGGGACTGCTGAACTGACAGCTTATATGCGGGACAGAACTTGAAACAAAAATATTGCCTTGAATATAATTAGACTTGAGAGATTTTTCTGAGGAATTAAATGCTATGGGTGAAGTGTGTTAATTTCAAGCACTGTGTGTGACCTTTGATGTTTCTCTTTCTGATGAATGTATACCGTACACGTAGGACAGAAAAGGTGTGTCAGGTTGATACCTTATCCATGGCACAGTTGTGAAATGTCAAAGGATTCTTTAAGACTTTTCTTGTTGTGACAACAGAATTTAGTGCTATCTCAGAAAAAATGAGAAATCTTAAAAATTTGGAAAATCTCAAAGCTTTTCAATGAGAAACACAGCACATGTACACTCCCAGAAATCGCACTGCAAAACGCTGCTGAGATTTGTGATGCTTTCTTGAGCACGTGAAAACAATGGGCCTAATTCACTGGCTTGCATCCAAAGGGCTCCCTGTGCAAACAAATTAGTTTGGTCAGTCTCCCATGAAACTGACCTGCCACTGTTGTGAATGGTCCCGTGTGGGTGGCAACATCTCCGGGCCCCACGGCAAATTTGGGATGGATACTGGGGACCAGGTAGGACACATTGCCCATGTCTGTGGAGCCCCCTTGCCTCAGGGCCTCGTCCGTGCTAAACTCAACGCCCATTCTCTGCACATGTGATTCGTACATGCTGGACAGCCCGTCATTGGTGATTAAGTTGGCATATGTAATGTTGGTTCTGAACTCCACCTGACAACAGCATGGAACAAGATCAGATATGGGGTACTTGGGAGACATCTGTTGCACACCAGGTACAGATCTGAAGGGCGGGACACCCAACTGTTCAATCCTACCCCTAATACTTTGGCAAGCGATTTGTACTTGAATAAGATCCACACTCATCTCAAAATTCCACTAGACCTTTAGCAGCTGGGAATTTTTGCAAGTGATTGTTGGCACTGTTAGCTGTACAGCCGGAAAAACAAGTGTATGCTTGGTACTATGTACAACGTACCACCTAAAATGGTTGACACCCACCCATATCACCGATGTTGCTCCAGGTTAAACCTAGGTCCTTGGCATACTTCTCCCAGGTTGCTATCAAGGGTGCCGTTTGTGATCAACATTGGAACAACAAATGGGACTCCTCATCTGTACCCCATTTATGACATTAGATTTAACGGCAAGGATACAGAGAAACTGACACTTACCAAAAACAGATCTGCTTAGAAACATTTGAACCAGACTCATTCATTACTCAACAATCTCAGTGTGAACAGTGTGATCATCTACATTAGCCAGGACTGGCTAAGTCTAACCATGGTCAATTTTCCAAGACCAGCCAAGCTTTCTCATTTGACAACCACATATGATCAAGTTGAATTATACACAAGTAAACATCGGTACTGCAGCATAACACATGATCTAACCCTGGCACCTACAGGGTCAGCCAATCAAATTGCACAGAATGGAGAGGCCATCGCATAAGGCTGTTGATAAAATGCCACAAAATGAAGTCAAGACACTAGGACTCACTCAAGCTGGACTGGCTCCAGAAATCATTCTGCCTCATATCTTGGCTAGCACAATCACCGTTGCATTTTTAATGTTGTTGTTATTGTTATACTTACACTGTTTCTACTTTTATTGTTCATATTTTTACTGTTTATATTTATGTTTGACTTTTTAAAATTGTTAACAAATGATTAATTCAGCTGATGGCTGCCATTCGTGTAGAATAAACCATACTGAAATGAAATGAAAAAAATGAAATGGTCTACAGATTTAAGACGAACGCACTGTGCTGGGTCTGACTGCTGCTCTGCTGCTAAGTTGCTCATGGTTGGGCAAGTGTATTAACCACTTGCTGCCGGGTGGTTTGAAAAGTGCAGTGCACATAATCAGGACTTTTTCAAGATTTTAAGTTTTCAAAATTCTTCAAAAATTTATCATTTCAATTAATGGACGTTTACACCCACACAAATTACTGTCTGGTGCCACTCTAGACAGACAAAATCTATTGACGCCCGAGTATTTCAGCCAGGCCTGCAGCCTTGTAAAAAGAGCCCAGATTGTGCAGTGTTATGTAACATTCTTTTGTTCACGAACCTGGCACACTGTGCTGCTAACCTCTTTTCAATAGGGGCCAGATTAGCATGCAGCGGTGCTGTGGGGCTCATCGCTGCGGTGGTGGAGTGCTTTTGTCCCCAGTGGTAATCCACTTGCACTAAATGCCCCAAACCATGATATACTGTTTTAAAACAAGGCTGGATTATCTCCACTATTGACCGTGAAAAAATGTCGGTAATGCCCAGCAGCCTGGTCATTTGTTCCGAGTACGGTCTTTTGTTACAAGGCCCAGTTCCCTTTTCCAATTTCGGAGACACCGGCCACGCGTATAAACACACGGTGCCTGAAACCGGGCTCCTCGGCAGGAAGTGGTTAACAGTCGCTTATCTGTAACTGTAGACACAAATGTAAAAAGCCTTGCAAATGTGTAACTATTACATGTTAGTGGTGGAGATCTGTTCATAGTATTGAAGCAGAGTGAACGGATAATACGCAAGCAGCTCCCTTTACCCTGGCATATTGCACGCCAAAAATGAAAAGTGAAAAAAAAAAGGCATAACCAAACAGCTGCTTGCAATCTTTGAGGGCTGCATAGCCTTGTTAGTCATTCCCCTGTTTACATGTCACTACCAAAAAGTCTGGTTCATGGTCTCAGTTTTTTTAGCTAGAATATGCACCTTTGTAATATCGGGTATCAGAGGCAGGGCACCAACCGACAAGTTATAAATGCATTCCATAATTCCGATTTACCTGTGGCAGCTGTGAATTCACGCATGTGAATGTTGGCCCTGTCCGTTATGCAGAACATTGGGTGAATGCCAGGCACCTTGTAGGATGTTTCACCAAAATCTGTTGACCCGAAACTCATACTGTGTTCCTCCCACTGATAACCGAGGCTCCTGGCATGCGTCTCATAGATGGTTACCAGGATACAATTGGTAATCACATTAGCCCATGAGCTCTCAGTCTTTACCTGCAACTGATTTTTTGGACCCCAATTTCAGCATGCAAGTATACAGATCCATGGCGTAACAATGAGCTACGACACTTGTGAAAAAAGGGGTAATTGGTTATTAGGCAATACATGTACATATATTTGGTCAAAGCAGCTTGTCCAACCTGGCTTAAAGTATAGTGCGAATCCAGACAAAAAGTGAAGAAATTGTAAAAAAGTTGTAGTTGTAGAATGCATCAAAATTTTTGCTTCAGACTGGTCAGTGGAAATTGACCTTGGACTGTGTCAAGACTGAAGAAGACCCCAAGCTTTAGCACCAATGTAATGTTAACACTAGTCCCCGCCTCATGGCATGAAACATCTCTCGCTCCAACTGTTGATTCGTCCTTCTTACACCACTTCTAAGAAAGCCTCCTCAAATCCTGGAACTCTCAGCTGAAACCAAATACTGTCCATCTACTCTTGTCATCTTTATCCTGAAACTAGCAGCGGTCAAACCCAACCTCCCAACAATGTCCAAATGAAGAGATCCTCCAAGAGATAATGTGCAGACCTCTCGTTAAGCCAGGCTGGGCTCAGACTGACCATTTCCACTTTCTTTGTTCTCATCTGATTAAAGAGATCGTCCATTAATTCTGGCAGAATGACCTTGCAAGTCAAGCAGGAACATACATACAGGGTGCAAGGTTGATGCTGATTCTTAACAGCTGCTCACAGTCCTGAGGACAACGTTCGACTAGCAAAACACTGAGAGTGGAGTGAATGACTTTTCACAGGAGGCAAGACATCTCTTCTAAATCTGTCACATTATTTCAAGGGAGGAGAGAGTGCAGAGTCAGGCACACATGAAATGTTTACACTGATGATGTGTGTGTGTGTGGTAGTGGTGTCACTGCGTTAATGGACGCAGCTTGTGGACTATACACTGAATATAAAATAAAAACACTTTCACAGGATACCAGAAGGCACACATTGAGGTGTTGAGTAAAGGAACTTGGTCATTTGGCATATGCTAATGCAACTGGCAAAAATTTCAGGTTTTGTCTTCAAGGAAGGAGATGGGTTGATGTTGTAGTCGAGTACTTTTTGAGTACCAAGCCCATGGCCAATTAGTCTTCACGCTTAACCATTTAGCAGTGAACTTAGCGCTCGGAATGTACTCAGCTTCAACACTGAGCGGGGATGGGCTTTCAGCCCATTTTATTTGTTCACTTTTGCCTGAATTAATGCCCTCAGCCCACTGCCATGTGCATGCACCTGCAGAAACCTAAAGCAATTGGAAGCAAAACTAAGACAGAAATTCGACTCTCAGTGTACCTGCCGTGGCCGTAAATGCACGCATGTGGTTGTTGGCAGTGTCCGTTATACTGAACATCGGATGTATGCCTGGTACCACGTAAGACGCATTCCCGAAATCTGTTGAACCTGCACTCATTCCCGGGTCTTCGTCCCACTGAAAACCCAGGTCCCTGGCATACTTCTCATAGATGACTACAAGGACAGTGTTGGTAATAACATTGGCGAACGACACCGGGCTCCTGATCTCCACCTGAGTAGGGATAAATGGCAACACTGTCCGATAGCACAGATCTCATATGATCATTGTAACATCAGTCATGCATGATTACTGATTTATCATAGAATTATTTTGACAAATTGTTACCACTGAACAGTCAACCAAGTGCCTTTAATGGCCTTCAGGATGGACACAAGTAACTTGTCTAGCAGCAGAATACACCGAGGAAGCCTTGTCACTCCATCAATACCTATTGTTTAACTGGCCTCTGGTGCCAACTGATTACTCTCCACATGCATCAAAGGCTCCTGGACTGAGAAAACTAGCTAAAGGTTGGAGAATCTAAGCTTCGCATCAAAGTATTAACCCTTTAGAGTCAATCCCTCCATTACACTGCAAACAAATTTCTCACTGCTGTGCTTTTGAGGCTGATCGTGCCTCCCAGTACTGTCTCCAAGGTATCAGTTACCAGGAAAGCTTCCTTAAGACCCTCTCAAACTTTCCAGGGCACCAAATGATCTCAGTCCACTCTTAATATACTGGCAGCCCATGCATCTACAGAGGTTGCATTTAAGAATCCTAGCCAACCTCCTGAAAATCGCCAAGTAGCGTGATCATCTGAAGGGTGTGCAAACCTGGCCTTTCAACTCTATGAACCAAGTAGGACTTGGTTAAACTACTTCAACTTGGTTTCCTGTTTGACTTAAGTGACTGGTCATTGTTTTCCAGTTTGACGACTAGTAAATCAGGCAGGATTTATGTAAATACGTTTTCATAGGGGTACTATGGCTTCTTGAAGCTTTTTACCATCATGTCAACCATGTTACAGGACCCAGATGCTAAACACTGAATAAGTGAAACCTTTTCACATTAAGGCAACAGTAGTCCTTTTTTCTGAGTCTACACTGTCATATTATTAAAGTGAAAACTACATTATCATTTAGACAAATGGACTTTTGAATTATTGACATATTTGCCAAAATACCTCCTTGATGCCGGCTTCGTTTTGTCTTCAGTTATATTACTATTATACACGTGGATGCTTTCCAAGCATCTAGCTTTTCTTGAGGGTGGGAGGGTGTTGTAATGTTTTTTACCACACCTCATAAATATTCATGAGCAAATTGGAGCACGTCATTGGCCAATTCCACCTCGCGTTAGGGAAGTAGAAATGATACGCGACCAGGTGACATCATAGCAGTGAGTATCCGCCTCGCTGCCGTGCAGTAGTTTTTTCTGGTAGCATAAAAAATCCCTCTGGAACCCGCTGCGTAAATATGTAGCCTGTGTCATGTCATCTTTATGGAACCAGTCTGGAGTTGTATCCTAATAATTATTACAGTAAAGACCCAAAACGTATGTCAGCACCAGACTATTGAAGCCCTGTTTCTATGCACATCTGCACTCCACTATCATTACATGGAAATTTAGCAGCTGAGAAACAACAATGGCGTCTGTGAGTACAACTCAACGTGAGATTTCTATTTGAATGTTTACGAAGTGTAGTAAAACAAATACAGCATGGTTTATTTCAGGGAAAAAAGTGGGAATTACTGGTCCCGAGGTGTAGGTCAGTTTGACTACCTCCCGACGTGAACTACTTCCCCTCAAACCATGCTGTATTTGTACACTACCTTGCATTTGGATTTCTTGAGTAAAGATGGCTCTTTCTTTCTTGCATTTACATGTAAGACTTGAAGGATTGCCTAATGGTGATGGTGGTGGTTGTTATTACATGGCATTAAGGGGTTAAATAATATAAATATTGTAATCCACGCAGATTATGAAGCAAACACGCATCAAAACAAGTAAAAGGCCTGAACTGTTGAGGCATGCAGTGACAATGATTTACCCCACAGTCCTATGAAAAGTACAGCTTCCTGAAGTTACCTCCCCCTGTGCAGCAGGAGTTGGTGAGGGAGGAAATAAGGGGGAGTGTATCATCCCGTATTGTTGGCTTGGTTTAAATCTATAATCTTGAAATATGAAAATTAAGTGCCTCAAGCATTCAGAAGCCAAGCAGCTGCACTGAGCTACATACACTGTATTGTGGCATAATTCCATTTATACATGTACCTGCCCCGTCTGTGAATTCGCGGGTGTGGTTGTGGGCACTGTCCATTATATGGAACATCGGGTGTGTGCCCGGCACCACGTGCGACACGTCACCAAAATCTGTTGAACCCTTGCTGTCATCCTCACGCAAGGTTAAACCCAGGTCTTTGCTATATTTCTCATACACTGCTATCAGAGTGCTGTTTGTGACGACACTGGCAGATGAGACCGTAATCCTGGCCTCTATCTGAATGAGTAGAGATAAATGGTAGCATGATCTGGGGCCAACCGTGGATTGGCTTTGGATGCTTGAGCTCAGGAAACATCATGGACGTAACTACTGCAAAACCAGAACACACTGCAAGAGTTTTATCTCCATCAAAATTCATTATACTCTACCGACAGAAATTGATTACTCTTGGAGTTTGTTCCCAGAATCAACACTTCAACTGAGAAGAAAGTCTGGAAACCTCGGCACCTTCATGTAGGACTGGCAGCAGAGTAAAATTCCAACATCAATCCCTCCATCACATCCACGCCCATAGCTTTTGAAGCAGATTTCCCAATTCTGTCATCACCTCATATTTCTCAGATAACAATAAAGTCCATTTTGAAACTTCCTGGAACTGTCAACAAGCCCATGCTCCCTGGGACTCCTGCTGTCTGCCTCTTGAGGCAGATATCACACCAACCCCTGGAGGGCACCTTTAAACATCTCGGACCACTTCCTGACGATCATAGACTACCAAGGCCATCTAAATGACACTGTGTGAAACCAAGCAATTTGTCTCTTTGGGCCAGAGCTGGTTTCGTATTGCCATCCCATATTTATTTTCACAGACTTGGCCCGAGTTTTCTGACTGGATGGCCTCAAGCGATCAAGTTAGCTCCATAACCGGTATGAGTACGCAGGTGCTACACAGTCTCCGCCTGCCTTTATCTTGCCTACCACTGCCCACAGTAACCAATAAAATTTCGCTCAGCTGGGATACCACTAGCTACCCTCATGGCAACAAGGACAGGAGGCCGGTCTGCAACAATATCAGGATACAGTGGACCTGTTTCACAACTTACAAAGATTACTACACTGATGATGCACAAGCTCGACTGTTCCCCCCAGCAGAATGAAGACCAGTAATTGTGCGGTGCTTCTTTTTCCTAGATGCCTGTTGCCAAGTTGATATTTCAGAGCTAAAATATCCACACTGAACCATGGACATGGGTCTCCCCTGTGCATGAATGATAAGTTGTGGACATGCACCAACTATAGAGTGAGAAAACTGTGCACGAATTCAATATGTCGTGTAAGTGTCTGTGAAACAACCGCAAGAAACTTCTAGTTCCTGTACCATTTTCCAGAAGAATAGTGAAAAGAACAGCAGACTGCTCAAACCCCTGCATACCGTGCCAGGTGTATTCCTTTTTACCTGCAATTACTTTGAATTCATCTAAAGTCTGGGGGCAGTTGGCTGCAATCGAGTACATCGGACTGATACTGGGCACAACCCGAGAGGTGTCCCCAAAATCAGTCGCTACCAGCGCCCTGTTTGGTTGGCCATTTTTGGGCTCAAGCCCTAGCTCCACGGCGTGCTTCTCGTACAGGGTGGCCAAGATGTCATTAGTCAGCAGTCTGGAATGCGTGGTTCCATCTTCCACAGTGCCCTCCAAGTGAGCATGCCAGTGAATGGTAAAATTAAAGTCTGACTTTTTGAGAAACGTTTCGCAATAACATACTTACCTTGACCAAATCTGAGCTAACATGGGTTTCGAGAAATGAATCTATACTTGAAGAACTGCATACATGTTCATAATGTGTCTGTTAGATACTGGGGGAATATTCGGAATGTTTGTGCCAACCCGGTGAGCGAAGTAAAGCACTCTGTGTCTTTAACGCAATTGCTTCTTTTAACCGGGTGTAAAACTGCAATAGTAGAGTTGGTCATTGTTGAGTTGATGCTGGATAGTGTCTGGCTGTATGAGCAGGCATGAACTGGAGTGCTGGAAATGTTCCGAACGTCTGAAAATCTGAGCTACCTGAGGCTTGAGTAAAGCCATGCGAGTGATTTGCGGCCTCGGTGCAAATGCTGTAAGAAGGATGGATTCCTGGCAGTACGTACGAAACGTTCCCAAAGTCAGTGGACCCACATGGTGTGGATAACACGGATGGATCGATGGGAAAATCTGGCACAATTTCATAAACATATTTCTCATAGAGTGAACTAAGGCCGCTATTTTGGTTGATGTTGGCATAACCTTCACGTAAGTTAACATCCACCTGAAATTTTTGACACAGTTTAAGACATGTAATTAGAAATTCTGATGTAATTTTATGAACGTATGGTATCTAGAGTAGGCAATACTTGAATAAAAGTCGTCTCGATTCAAACAGATCTGATTATGATGAAACTTGGATAAGATCTGGCCCAAGTTTTAGCAAAAAATGTAATGGAGATTTGACCCTCCCCCCAAAAAACACGTGTGTGCCACTGCTTAAGTTTAAGACTGTGGTTGTTGCCTGTTAGCTACAATCTGCTCTCTGATCTTCAAAAATGGTGATTCAAACAGTAAAGAACTGTGCTATGCAGAGCAGGGGCTGTCCTGCACCTCATTTTTCTCATCGGATCTGCTTCACCTGATACAGTATTAAACACTGAGTTCAGCAACGTTTTGTCTAGAAATTGCGACAGATTAATGGAAATCACCATATGTGCGCAGTTGTGCAAGCTTTGACTTTGAGTAAGCATTATTTTCATGCATCTCCTATTTTAATCAAGCAGCTACTTCAAAACTGGGGCCTGGTCTGAACCCCTCAGTCCAGATTTACAGAAAAATTTCAGTTCTAAAAGTACCCAATGCATTGATGGAGAAAAAAAATATTTCTTACCAAAAAAAATCAGTCTGTAATGAAAATTATTTTCTTCACAAAAATGTTAGCATTTTGACACTTTGCCAGAATTGAACACCAACCTGACATTCCGCTGCCTTGGCAGCACCTTCTGCACACGCCCTAACTTTCCTCTTCAACACTGAGAGTTCGCCCTCGTCAATGGCTCGCAGATAGTAGGTCAGCTCTGCCTCTTCGGGAATTATGTTGGGGGCAGCACCGCCATTGGTGAAAATTCCTACGGATTGAGATGCAAAACACAACGTCAAGTGTAATAGGCCAACGAGGCTATATTGCATTAACAGAGGAAGCCAGGAATGTATTGGTAACACATCTAAGAAATCAGATGCGCACACTAACTCTATGTGGAGTAGCGAGAGATGGCGTCATTCAAGAAATCTCTCTCTCGCACGATAGATATCACCTACACTTGCTGCCACAACCTACTCCACATTGCTGCCTCCACCTGGCAAACCTCCCAAAAGTATTCTCCACAATCCCTCATTAACAAGGAATCACATATTTTTAAGGGCCATCGATCAAGTCATAAAGACAGAGCTGTATCCTTCTAAAACCTATAAAAACCACAAAAACCTCCAAGTGGATTTTTCCAGGATTTTAGGTTAGAGTCTCCACATTAATTTAAAAAATCACTGATTCATAAATACCAAATATCTTTGAGGATTGGAACAATATCCTGGAATGTACCTCACACCAGTCAGGAGTAAAAATCTCTTTATCTTCTGATCAAATCAGGCAATTTTCAATGCATGGATAAGTGAAAAAAATGCCGGAAGAGATGAAAAAATGACAGGGTCAAATTCTATGGACAGCAATGGAAGAGTATTACTTGTTTCAGGGCAGTGTGTTTCTTTTTTGAAAAACACTATGCCTCTTCCAGGAATCATGCTAAATGTCAACTTTTTGTCTCTGCAGAGCAGACTGGTAAAAAATGTGACAACAGCATGATTTGAAAGTAAGCAGTGGATGGATCAAGTGGCAAGCCATTCTGAAAAATATTGCTAACTTTGCACAAATATTTACAGAGCAGATTCCATGAACTCTGCATGCTGGCAAGATTTTAAACTTCACATTGTGAGAAAGTAAGCTGTGGAAGGATTACATGGTTAAACCAAGGAATGATAATTCTTTTAAATGATAAGACGTTTGGAAAAGAACTGCCAACTTCTTAACAGACTTTTCTGCAGAGCACGTACCGTGAACCCTGCATGTCGGTTTGATCTGCTGTCTCATGTTACTGATGGCCTGGTAGCACATGACTGCTGCATCCAAGGCATTGTTACCATCCCAGGGTGCCGCAGAAGCGTGGGAAGCCTTGCCTTGGAACTTGATAATGACACTGGCGAGAAAATAATTGTATCTAAATTCTTTTGGGAGGCAAGTTTGAATGTAAACTATGGTTCGACTGCTGGAAAATATCCAGTTTTGTGCATTGTGTATACAGACTACTAAACATTTTAAATTTTTGAATAAAAGTCTCAATCTTTGTATTGGTGTGGTTTTGGTCTTGATTATGGTTTTGGTCTTGATTATGGTTTTGGTCTTGATTTTGGTTTTGGTCTTGGGTTTGATCTTGGTTTTGGTCTTGATTTTGGTTTTGGTCTTGGTTTTGGTCATGATTTTGGTGTTGGATTTGGTCTTGATTTTGGTCTTGGTTTTGGTCTTGGATCTGGTCTTGATTTTGGTCTTGGTTTTGGTCTTGATTTTGGTCTTGATTTTGGTCTTGGTTTTGGTCTTGGTTTTGGTCTTGATTTTGGTCTTGATTTTGGTCTTGATTTTGGTCTTGGTTTTGGTCTTGGATCTGGTCTTGATTTTGGTCTTGGTTTTGGTCTTGATTTTGGTCTCAGTGTTAGTCTCAAGCTTGAACTCCAAGTCTCGGTCTTGGACAATGGTCACTCTCGATTTCAACACCGCACGCTATGCTGTGGGTTAAATCTGTCATTGTGTTAATGGTCCCTACAGTGTCACAAAATAA
>NW_019091416.1:1749860-1773392 GCF_001949145.1 Acanthaster planci
TTGGTTCCCTCTGTACAAAAATTGCCAATGAAAGCCCGTGGTACTATTGTGACCACAAGCCTGGTTCCAAATGGTTAACGAGACAATTTCATCCATTACTCTGGTGACACTGGTCAAACTCAATACCGATACAGTGGAACGTTACTATAATGAACACGACGGGGTCCACACAAAATGTTCAGTATAGCGGTTGTTCTGTTCAGCAATTTTCAGTCACGGGCACACGCGCCCTTTCTGAACTCCGGTCCATACATGTATAGGCTAAACATTTTCAAACGAGTGCCAGCCCACCCCACAAGAAAAACAAAAAGAAAAGAAAATTCCTGCATTTTTAATTATATTAATATGCTTTCTTGTTTCCCCATGGGGTACATGTAGTACAGTTACACTGGTTCCTGTTGCTAAAACTGCACTTTAACGAATGAGCCACAACAGGTACCAATCAAATACTGAAGCAATGGAGGCACTATAATGTACATGTCCAAAGTCAGCAACGAAATGTCAGGCAAGTATTTTCTAAAATTATCAAAATGTGTAAGATATTGTGGTGCCGCGCCCCTCTGACGAAGGCGAGGGCGCCCTCCTTCTCGAGGCACGGCGCGCCAGACGGCACGCCGAAGAGTCCTTGAGCAGCTAGGGACGAGTCTGTTGGAACCGAAGTATACCGTCCCCCAAGAAAGTTGGTCTTCGTCGAGATGATGGCTAATCTGATTGGTCAAAACTTAATGACGTAACCCAGACAGACCTGACTTGAAATATACTTCGCCTGGACACCTGACTTATGTACAACAATTAACAAGCGGCTGGTTTATTCATCAACACACTCAACCAATACACCAGTAGAGGGTGCTATTGACGGGGAGACTGTGTGATTATACCTGACCGGACTTCGCCCAGAGCAGCGAACACCACAATCAATTGTGGGCATCCAGTGCTGAATCAGGGACTTTAGCAAGTCTAAGGGGCTTATTGTCAGGGCTGCGCTACACGCAACTCAAGTCACGAGATAGCAATCTGCCCTTGCATCGACCGCAAGCTCCTATCAGGAACTATACCGCACCACCAATCAGCCCCTCAACCTACCGAGCCCCTCAACGACACATGCACCACTCGGACTTAGGCACAGTCACATTAGGCTAGGTGACTTTAACCCTTGCACAGGATTCGCGACCCTTACCTCAGGATCAGCCCTTAATCAGGACGACTAGGCCTAGCCTGCGTGCGTGTTTTATAGCCTTCGCTCTGCTGTGACCACGCCTGCGCACGCACTCACGTGACCAAGCAGTGACTTCCGCTGCCCTATCGCACAACACACAAGGCGGAGCCTATGCGCTGCACTTGCTTAACACACAGCTATGCGCGCCTAACATCTGCCTTTGTTACTGGGCAGAGCGCCATCTATAACTTTGCACCGCGCCTCGTGACTTGCGCCCTCTGTCACGTCACAATATTTACCACAAATTTCTTTGAGTCAAGTAACAGATGGTAGTGTTTGTCAGTGCTGTAGTCAAGACATCACAAGACCAGTCACAAGACCAGACACAAGTAAAAGGGTGAACAATGACAAAGGAATGCTTTGTTTTTGCAGTTCACATGAATAGACCAAAGGTCTTGTGTGGTCTTAGCTGGTCTGAACTACAACACTGGTGTTTGCACATTTGTTTAAATGTGGCATGTGGCAGTATGCAATATTCATTGCGCTAATAATACAGATTGCGCAACTTGCTAGCCGTTGTTCTGTCGTGAGTGCGATTTTTGCCAACTTCGAACTATTTATCATCAGTTCTAAATGTTCTATTTTGTATTATTCAAAACAAATTTGTAATGTTCAGTAAAAGCGTATAGAAAATTCGGGAGCCAAGGGGGGGTGTTTGGTACACCCGAATGTTCGGTATAGCAGTGCTCGTTATAATGATGTTCTACTGTAGTTGTTGTTCTTACTTGCTCATAGATTGAAAGAGAGCTCAGCAAAATAATGCCCAGGGACTTTAGATGAGTTGAAATCAGGTGACAAATTAAAGATTAATTTCATATCAATAAAAAGTCACCTCAAGTTTTTAGCCAAAATACAAATAAATTCCTGAAAATATCAGAAGAACTCTGAAATCAAAAAGCAGAATCAAACGTGGCACTCCTGTGACAAAGTCATTCAAAACAATTTATCAAAATTAGCCTTACGTTGTCATTGACAAAGCGATGGGGCGGGGTACGTTGTATCGGTAGGGGTGGGCCATCATGGCCACAGCAATGCCAGTGAAAGCATTGGCCTTGATGAGAAGTCTCTTGCCGCCACCCCCCTCTTCAGCTGGTGTCCCCAACACGGTCACCTGAGAGTAAGCCAGAAAAGAAAAGTGAGTACGCTGTCTTTCCTTTCCAAGATGGAGATGGCCTGAAAAATAATGTAAACAGAAGCTTGGGAACAACATTTTACAAGAGTTCGTAACAATTTAGCAAAGGGACGGAAGAAGTCTACAATGTACCTTCAACATATCTGAACAATTTGTCTCTAAATCTGATAACCTGGCCCAGAGGATTTGAATTTATTGTCATCTGCATAAACATACGATGAAATTCGTTGTGGTCTTTACGAGCAGTAAGATCTAATTACAATATACGTGAGAATGAGCTGATCCTCAAGAAGAATTTGGTCAGGAAATTCCTTCTTCTCATTGGAAGCAACCCCTCTCCAGATACATCATATTACCCTCTGTGAGATTAGATTTTTTGGGGGGAGGGACAGAGGAATTGATGATCATGGCCCAACAAATCTCAAGATGTCTTTTAAATGTACATGTACTTCAAAATTTGGACACTCCTCTAGACTGATATGAAACAGTGATATAATCAGTGACAAAGTCACAGCCATAGCTATAAGTTGTATCCGCTTCATGTGTTTCCTTCAAAGTGTCATATCATTGTGAAGTCCTGTGCTGTCTGCACTGGGTCCAAACACAGAGGAGGCTTGCATAACGGCCAAGGAATACTGCAAGGAGGGAAGCACACTCTTATCGAACCCTTTTTCCCTCCTACAGTTGTCACTAGGAAGAAACATGCACGCATCTGCTACAAGGTCCAAAGATTCTTCTCATGTTGCTTTATATTACTTGTTTGGGTGGCCAAGATCAGCAGAATATGACCCTTAGCTTGTGTCAGGATTTACCTCAAAATGTACCAGCCCCGTTACTTTTTCAACCCTCTGAAATTCTTCTGTTGACTTTGTTCTGTTGGCCAGCCACAGCTTTACTCACCACTGTTTGGCAAAAACATATCTGTAATGTAGGAGTGGACCCTGTCGATAATTTTCTCTTTTCTAAAGAGATCAGTCACGTGAACTCTGTCAACTCAAATCAGACTGCATTGTTTTACTTAGTTAAGATTTCTGTACCCTGAAAATCTTTCACATCCTCAGGAATGCCAGGTGCAACAAAACCACTCAATTCTGACCTTTCCATATTTGTTTCCGCTGGCTTCAAGTGCAGCCTTGATACCCAACCCTGCAGCCACGCCACACTCTGCAATCAGGTTATGCCCACAGGCATGGCCAATGTCCGGCAGGGCATCATACTCGCAGATCACGCAGATGTTGGGACCTGCATTGTCCGAACCAAACGTTGCCCTATGAATCAAAACAAAGGACAGATATCCCTGAGCAATGCAAGTACAATTTGTGTTGAGTGTTTCAAATTTAAAAATCTGCTTTACGAACAAATCAAATGGGAACAGTTATGTGGATGCTTCAAGGGTTTCACTGAAAACAGGGTACCAGTTTCTCAAATGATCAATTACTGGTATAAACTGAACTGTAATTTCAATTAACCACTGTGGCAATTGTTCAGCTTTCAAAACTGTAAAATTTCATAACAAAACGCCAAACTCTTTGAAACGAACCAGTTATTTTATGACTTGATGCAAAATTTGCAGATGCGCTGTTTTATTTCATTTCTATGAGCAACTGACGATCAAGAGAGCTTGATTCAGAATTCCCAAAGGTTTGCGGCAAATAACCTGAATAAAGATGTATCTAGGTACTTGTCACATAAAAATTTACAGACCTAAGTGGACAGATGGCACTGGTAAATAATGCTATAATTTTTGAAAGTTTATTTTTATTATTTTTTTATTTATTTCTGGTAATGACACCAAGAATTCCTAAAAGGTGCCCTCGGGACTGTAGTTTGCATGCCTGAAGAAACCTGTGGAGAGGAGACAATGAGAAGCAGTTACAGTTTTAGAGGTGGGAGGAAAACCCCAGAGGAATATTCTGGGTAAAACCCACGGAATCAGGCAGGGACCGAAACCCAATCCACATGTGGACCGGGCCAGGAATTGAACCCAAGCTACGGCGAGGAAAGAACCACTATGCTAACCTGACTCCCTAACCTAACTGGCTAAAAGGGAATTATGTGAATTTTTATTGCAATGACAAATAATCAAAACTTTAAAATTTGTCAGTAAAAAGGGATTTAAAATACTGTCTGACCAACTGTGCTACAGTAGAGTTCTGATAAAACAAAGGGTAATCATATCACTATTCACCAGATCAGTCGATTTGCGTAATAATTAATAACACTGCACTT
The DNA here is from genome assembly GCF_001949145.1 of Acanthaster planci. Next base: position 1,754,438 of record NW_019091416.1, read on the forward strand.
TTAAAATAATATCTGAGAATCTTAAATTAGAATAAAAGGGCAATTTAATAGCAAATCGACTGACAGATTGTGCAGCGTGATGGCCAGAATGTACGTTGATCACCCAATAACCCTAACACTCCCAAATCCTCCAATTCTAATACGATTTTACACACACCTTAGGGGGTTAGGGATAATGCAGATTGTCTGATTGGACTCAACATGACTACCAACATCAGAAAGGCCAACCTTAAAAGGGTTTTGAAGGGCTTGAGAGTTCAAACTCTGAGGGACTGCCTACCTGAAAGCCGTTTCAAGCACAAAGTGGCGCTCCACGTTGAATCCCTCCTTTTCAAGGAAGTCCGTCAGCACTTCATGGGCGTGGTGCTCATTGAAGTTAAGCTCCGGGTGGGACCAAATCTCCTGGCTCAATGCATTCAAGTTGCTGGCTGAGGCATCAATCTTGGCTTTGGCCACCTTCATGAAGTCGGCCATGGTCAGTGGATCTTGGGGTGGAGTCCCGTCTACTGATCGTCTCAGAAGCCTACTGCATGTGCAATATTATGATGATAACAATTAGGAATTCCGCAGTATTTTTCAGGGGTTTTTAAGTGAGAAAACAGGCAATTGTTGCCACCAAATATACAATTAGGACAGAAATCTACGAAGGACCCTCATAAATTTTGGAGTATCATTAACACCAAGAAGTTTACCATAACTGTTTCCATGGGTACCAAAAATTCCTTCCATTCCGCCCCTGAAAACCCTCCTTTTTAACTTCTTGGTATTGTCACTTATGGAACAATTTCCAACAATTAATGCTGTATAGTTGAGTCCCCCAATGTGGCACACTTCGACGTTTCCCTCAACTTTCTACCGCATGCAGTGTTGCTAAACCTCTTTGGGTCAAAGAAAGTAAAATGGTGGGAAAAATTCTAGACCAAAATATTATCAATTATCCCAGTTATTGTCACTTTGTGAAAACACTGACAAATTCTTTAAATTGTTTTTTATTGACTCAACATTTACTTCTGTTTTGCAATGTATATATCAAGTTATACACAAGGTCAATAAATGAAAGATTTATGACTACAAGCGAGAATGTTAAATAAGACCATGAGACACTGAAATAAAAGGGGGAAATACGAAATTTGATGAATGCTGATAAATCCTGATTACCCACAGTCACATATCCACACAAGTTTGTAAGAAAATTAAGGCACTAGAGGCAAAAAAAAAAAATCAAAGAATGCCACATTAACTTAGGGCTGTACCATGTAAAGGAACACCATAGAGCAAGAAATCTTGCTCTATGGGTACACCAACAATAGTTAGACCTAGGTATAATATGAAAACGGAAATGTTCTGGTGAGATTCTGGAAGAGCAGTGAGGCTCAACATTTCAATTTTGGAAACACAACCAAAAAGTCTTCCAAATTCAGGACCTTTGATGACCTCAGAATTAAGCTTCAGAGCTTCAGCCACATGCCCCAAATAAAAATCAGTCTGAAACAACGTACACGTAAGGCCCTCAGGCATGTCAGGCCCTAATGTAACGCTACATGCCCTAATTTAGTAATCTAAACAGCAAGATTTAGGTTTTATTTTGAAAAAAGAGAACAAAATTAAATGCAACACTGCAGTTAGAAATTGAGGAGTGATTCTTCCGAGAGATCTTTTTGACAAGCCCTACGCGTACTAGACTGCGTACTTCCCAAGCTAACACCCCTTCCATACAACAATCACCACGATCACGTCCCCACATAAAAATGTACCGCAGTAGACGGCGTAGTCAGGAAGGAAGATACTAAAACATTTGAAAATGCAGCAAGTAGTACTCACAAGCTTCAACATGAACGAATGAAATCAAAATCAAAGAAAGGCAATGTGGCTGGATGCAGACACCGTTGCACAGGGATAAATAATGATGAAATCACGATAACTGGGGTCCAAAACAAACTGTCTCTAAAACTTAGCATGGCAGTTCATGCGACTGGTATCCAGACGTCACATGTACAAAACACATACACACTGGTGCTGAGTGTTGCAACCGGCTGTACTGTATAACTTGCATGCTGCACACGTACGAAAACTTAAATGATCTTTGCAGCTAGCTCAGAGGTCGTGAACTAGCTCGGGCCAGATCAGCAGATCGGTTGGGCCAGATAATCAAGCCATAGTCTAGAGAGCTAGGCCTATTTTAGCCATGATCAGATTAAGATGGGGACTGTCCCTCGGCACTGAACCCTTCGGACGTAAAGCTGGTTCTGGAAGCTCCTAGGTTTTCCCACTGAAAAGAATAGGTGAGTTCAGTAACGTCATACATGTCATAGTACCCGTGCCCATATTACTTGTACGTGGGTGTGTGTACATGTATTGTGCACACGGGTGCTGCCTTGTTCATGAACTTGTGAAGTAGGCTCTTCCTAGTAGTCGTACCCTCAGAACTTAGGGATCCGACGTCCGCTCCCGCGAACGTCGGACCCCACCTTTCTGGGGGTAGGATACCCCACTAGCGTGGCACGGACTCTCACTCCCGGGAGTGAGAGTCCGTGCAACACTAGTGGGGCTAGGCAGCTAGGGGTAGAGTTTTTTTTACCTCTTTCCCACTACCAAATCTCTTGGTTATCTCGGGGGTACAGCATTTTCTCTGCTAATTTTCACTTTTTAAGACATGTTAATCACTTTCTTAGACTGATGGTTGTTATAATATTAATTAATTAAATAAAGGGAAAATTAGTGTTGTCTCTTTCCCAGGTGAGTTTTTTGCAAGTCCAAGTCAAGTCACAAGTCAGTTTTCTTGTCCTTGCTCTGTGGTTTTTGTAAGTCTAAGGCTAATGAAATTAGATTTATTATTTCGCATTAGTGCCTGCCTGTGATTTTGGCCCAACAACCAAAACAAATTTCATGATTCATTATTTTTGGAAAAACAAAGGCAAATCTGGACTGAAAATTCAACTCCCAACATCGAAAGTTACATTCCGGCAATTCCAGTCATCAGAATGCAAAAAATGTGGAGCCTGAATGCTCGAGGGCACCTCGTTAGCCCAGGTAGCGGGGTACCCAATAACTCTTTATGAATTCAAAAAGGGTATTATTTTTCCATTACAAAATAATGAACATTAAAACCTGCATCTGAATTTGAAAATATCCTGAGGAGAAACAATAAATCCAATTTTATTGGCCTAGTCAAGCCACAAGACAAGTCTGCTCTTTTCATGGCCCATGCTGATAAGACATGAATCTGGGAGTGAGAAAATTGTCCAGGTTTGTTCTACAAAAATGCTTCAGTGTTTTCCCTGTTTGTCCACCATGTCCACAGGGTATAAGTGTGTCAGTGTATGGAACTCTTTCCTTAGTTTACTGAAATGCTATTCCACCTACCGCTCATCCCAATGCACACAGTGCCCTCCACAGCGTTTCTAGCAATTTTTATCTCTATCCGACCTTCCAGTGAACAAACTGTGTGAACCCAACAGCTTGCTGCAAGCACCCAGACCTTGCACCATGTGCACTGCTGATTGGTCAATACCTGCATTGATAATTAATTGGCTAGACTGGCAGTCATTCTTACCCCTGTTTTGCCACACAAGCCTATTGGACTAACTCAAAATTCTGACACCCTTATTGGTACTATTTTTTCATAATTTGTCTCCACCTCTGAATTCTGGCATTTTTAATAGTGACAATACATCTGATCATTTTCCACTTTTTACTTCATTCCCACTGAACATGTCAAGCCCAGATTCTCACCGAGTTCACACACATGAATATTCAAAAAAATAAAACTGGTCTTTAGTTTTCTCTAGACGTGATGCAGATACAGCTTTTGTTCATTCCCATGAAGAGTTGTAATTAAGTTAAACTAACTCCTAACCCCCCCCCCCCGGGCTAACAGGTTATCCATCCATCATGCAATTCAGCCGTATTGGAAATATATTTCCCATCCTAACAAGTATCTACGTCCTCTTTAAAATACATAAAATACTGAAGCAGAGTTATTATGAAAAACAATATGAAAATGCCAAGAATGACATCAACAGTTCCTGAAAGGTCATTGAGCCACAGTGTACAATTTCCTCTATAAATATCGATCGTTATTCTTTTGACCACACCTTTCATGTATTTTTGTAACAGTATCCATCACTTGTTTGTCACTAATCCTTGAAGCACAGGTGCATGCTGGTATCCCAGTGTAAATCACCTACATGTATAATAGGGCTATTCCTGTGTCTGCATGTAACATAGCGGTATGTTGGTCTGGAAATCAACAACATTCTCTAAAGTGCCAGTAAGTACCAAAACTGTTTGGGTACCAAAACTGTTTGGGTACCAAAACTGTTTGGGTACCAAAACTGTTTGGGTACCAAAACTGTTTGGGTACCAAAACTGTTTGGGTACCAAAACTGTTTGGGTACCAAAACTGTTTGGGTACCAAAACTGTTTGGGTACCAAAACTGTTTGGAGATATATACCAGCACTATGACCACTTTCTGCAATATTGGTGAGCTTTTTAAGAAGAAAAAGGCATGGATGGTGTACACCGTATACTGATCATCTCAGCAAATACTTCCTGGCGAACAATATCGTAGATACAGTATTCACAATGGCCATACCAAACTCGGCTTGTCAGCTCACGAACTTAGAAGTTGATCAGTGCTTTCGCTCCCAAGATACCAAATGAAGCTGCTAACCAGGAATTTAGTTGACAGGCTAGAGAAACCAAAGCCTTCATATACCATCCAGCATCTCTTGATTTCAGTTCAGTAGGTGATACCGCCAGTCCAGTGGATCAATCACTGACTATTTAGGAGCACCAGGAGCACTCACAACTGACTGTCACTATGATGCCAGTCTCATTGAGGTGTTTAGGCCAGGAAAGGCCTGTGTGGCATTCATAATGAGCAATCCAGCAATCTCTCTGTGCTTAACCCAAAGACAAACTTGATCGATGCAGCTCGAAGACAAATAGGCCCAAATGTTGTCAGCCTCTTCCAGTGCCCCAGCAGAATCAAGATGAAGCACAAACACCAATGCTTTAACTTGTCACTGGTGCACATTGCAATCCCCTTTCCATGAGGCTACATAATATCATCACACCATGCAAGTCCATGAACCATTCCGAATCAACAATGTAGCAAATGGAGGAAATGAACTTCATTTAGTGGGACTAGCCTCACTCTTATGTCTCATAAAACCATCATAGACCCAGCACAAGATTGACTTCCTCATCACCGATGCACAATTGAATGCCATCCTCCGACTGACAGTTTGCCTTTGTGTAGTCCTGTTATCTAACATGGTCTGCCACTGTCTCGTGTGACGCTGCATGAGCCTAAGTATTCAAAGACTATCCAGGCCTTTTGGACAGGTTCCCAGGGTCACCTTCCGACATACATGTACGTTCTCTGTGAGCCTGGATCCTGATGCTCCACCGGTTGTTTTTGACCCCCATAGCAAGACAATGTCAAGTCCAGACTCAAGTGAATGACTGACTTCATCGTGATCATCCCAGTCTCTGAACCAACAGATTGAGTTTTACCACACATCACAAAAACACCAAAGAAATTTGCCTGTGCATCAATCCTGGTGACCTTAACCACGTACTGAAGCCCTCACACAGCTATATAAAATATGCCACTAGAAAGAAATAAAAGATAAAAGTCCATGTACATGTACGTGTAGTCTTTTTTTTCAAAAAGACAAACCCCAAGGTTATGGTGTTGCATAATGCATAGGATGTATACAACAGTTATTGGTTTTGCATCGTGTACATGGACATGGACTGGTATATCCATGGCCCATTCAATATCGTGTATTGAACCATTTCTATGATATATATGCACAAAAAAATATATAAAACTCAGGAAAATTACACAAAGATATGATATGTGAAGTTTATTAAATTAAAAAGATATGTTACTTTAAATCAATTTGAATTTGCAGGTTGTATTTTCAGTTAAAGATAAAAGAATAATGATGTTGTGGATACATACACTGTACATGTAAGTCATGTAGATTATATGACCAGATGTACAATGTAGAGAACAGTGATTGTGTATTCATTGAACTATTTTTAATGGTGACGCATACACGTATACAAGTATAGCAGTATTAATGACACAGTGAAATTTAATAGTTGGCTTCAATGATGGCATTTGCATTAAAGAGATATACATGTACATGTATAATATGAAGCGGTAGGTTGCTGTTCTTTCCTACCCTAATTTATTGCATTGTGGCTGTTGGTATCTGAGAGTTTGTGAGAAAAAAAAAGCACAATCCCACTTTAAGATCAGACTCCAACCCCTTGACATCCAGTACACTAGAGCAGATGTCTTATCTGATCAACCACTGAGCTTGTCGAGGTCAGCTACAGTGGCTAGTTTGAATCTATTAAAGCGATGGGCATTGCAGCTTTTCCGCGTGGGGGGGGGAAGCCCCCACGCACTTTTTGCAGGTCCTGTACTGGAATGGGGCTTATTGAACTGGTATATTAATGGCTGCTGCCTGATGGTCGCAGTCATAACTGGTCCCGCCTCCCACTTTGAAAATTATTCCGTTGTAGTACACTATAAATTATGTTGATGCAAACACTAATTATTCGAGTAATCGTTGCACCAGAATCTTTGAGAATTCAGAACCGTTAGGGTCAATTTAGATTGTGTTTGGTAATTTATAGAAAGATTTCATTTGGTGAAACTACGAAAGCCACAGCATTATTTGCCTTCCAAATTCTTCATGTAGCTTTTTTGTCCAATTCAGGTACCGCACAGATTGTACGCATTCAGTTGTAAAATGGCCATACCCACTTTATACCATTTGTCCAAATGGATATCAGACCTACAACCTTGCCCACTAGTCACACTTCTGCCATTTTACATTGAGGGTTTTTTTCAATATAAATAAAGGTATCCTTTTAGTTAATACACCATTGCCACAGCGATCAGATCGATGAAATATTATCGTTGCACCAAGCTTACCTCCATCGACTTGGAGTTGGGACTGGAGTTGGGTTTGGAGTTGGGGCTTCCACATTTGCCATCTTTGTTGTTTGTCTTCCGTAGTAGTGGCCCTGGCTCTTGCCGACTGTTAGAATCCTGTGCGGTACGTCAGGTGGGCACCTTCTTAAATGTTACGGCTTAAAAGCAATACGGATAGCTTGGATGGTCTGGAAATTTGGCTGTCAAATTGCAGGTAGGCTGTCTCATGCAGAGCCTCACTGTGTAGGTGGCAGCCCTGTACGGTAAATGTGCGTGCCACCCTATGTAACTCTACCTGCATCTGCTTTGATGAGTCGACAGTGGTCATCAAAGCTAATGATGCTGAACCAACATTTCTGGTGCCTGGAAATTAGAGTTGTTTGAAGTGTGATGTGTATTTTTTGTTTCTATTTCTGAAGGCTGTCGAGTAAACCGGTGAAGTAATACAGTACAGTAATGATGAGGGTTTACACAAAGTACCTGTGCCTTATTATTAAGTCATTAGAGATGAGGAACTTTGTTCTGTCACTGGAAGCATTTGCGGATTAGTGTAGCTTTGTTAAATTGAGTATTAATTACAACCACTGTAATAACAAAAAATGTATCACATAAGAATACTGGAGCATTATTTAACTGAGGCATTTCCTTTGTGGTGTTGCATTATATAATATTAAAAATCAATTTATTTGGCAATCAGTGTTATTTTTTATTATTTATTTAAAAGTTACAGTTCAGAACCCTCTGCTTCCAAAATATGTTGATATAACTGAAGCTTATCAAGCCTCAGTTTGTTTTAATTTGACTCATAAAATCACTCATTTACTCGGCCGATAATTTCTGTCAAGCGGTGGCCTTGCTAGATCTCTCCTTCAGTACCAGGATCTCTGCAATACTTGTCGATGCTTTCAGTCTGCCAAGGATCTATTGCTTCTCTTACAACATCATGCAAATCAGAGATACTCATATCCCCCCTCCAGTTTATTCACATTTGATGCAAATCCAATTAAGGTTGTTGTATTTTTGTTGTTTTAGGTCAAGAGGTTTTTAGAAGCAGGCACGTGGAGGTACTCCACCAGTATTCCCGTACCTGACGTTCACAACCTGGAATAAAAGAAAATGGCAACAGTATTGAAGCCATACCAGCTCCTAAGCATTGGACAATTTCACCGAGGCATTCAGTTACTGCGCTCCAACTCAAGGAGGCTTGGGGCATCCTACAGTATACTAAGAAGCTATACTCCATGCAGTACAAGGAGAACTCATCCATCACAAGCAGTGCACTACCAGCCAATCAGATCGTTCCTGTCTGCATTGTCAGCCACTGGTTTCAATGATTATGAACTGGGTAGACGTCAGTTTAAATTAGACGTGCCAGAATATTTCAATTTTGCAAGTGATGTTCTCGATGAATGGGCAGCAAAGGAACAGGTGCAGAAATGGTCGTTAGTACCGGATGTTTCATGAACTGAATCATATACTGAAGCCAATTTAAGGTTATGTTAAAGCAGAGAGAATGACCTAGCATGCATTTGAGTAAGCTAAAATGAGCAGAAAACCATTCTTGCAATAAATTTTGCTTGGAACTTTGGCTGATAATTTGTTTCTGCCAAACAGATATTTCCTGTACTTAGCATATTTCTTGTGCTCCTCAGCTACATGGAATTGGTCCCTGATTGACAACCCCATTTGTAGATTTTAAAAAGGGAAAAAGGTGAATTTTGGCTTTCTGTTTGTTCAAACAGAGATTGGTTGCGTGTGCTCGGCAGATTTCATACCAAATGTGCATGAACCTATGTGCGAATGCAATGAGTCCCACCAAAGGACCATCATTGACTTCTCTGTTGCATGCTTGATTAAATTTGATCTCGGTCCTTTCTTTCCACAGACAGGCACAAGGAGCTCTAAGACCCCAGCCTTGTGGTGGGTCGACGATCACGGAAATGAAATCAAATGGAGTTTTCTGGATCTCAAAAACAAGTCAATGAAGTAAGGGAAGAAAGGGCATGATATAAGTGTGCATTATTAGTTTTCTATCATATTTATCCTTTGCAGCTGCCCATCAACTGCTGTTTCTTAGATGAGTAATATGGGTCCCCCCCTCCCCTCCCCTGTGGGGGACACCTGACGTAAGAGGGGATGAGTTAGTTTGTTCAGTACTTCATGGTATTGTGGACTTTCAAACCACATTTAAACCCTACTTCAGTGACTATTTTGTTTTGTTCACATATCAGTAAAAACCACAATTCACTGAAAGACAACTTACATTTGCCAACAAAAAGACAGATTCTCAGCCAACTTCGCTGAATTTGACTGAATAGGGTTTGAAATGGCTCTTTTGATGTCCATTTCAAATATTTGATGAATTGTGCTTTCAGATCTCTACTTAAAAAGCCATGGGAATCACTAACTAATAAGCTGTCGGAATTACATTAATTTAGATTAATCAGATTTACTTTGATTACTTATGCCCTGTACATTACTGTTGATAACCAGGGTTGCCAACATACTCACCAACGACTGTGGCTTAGCCAAGGATGAGTCGGTGATGGTTATATTACCCAGGATTCCAGAGTGGTGGCTTCTCAATATTGCCTGCTTGCGAACAGGTCAGAAGAGCTGAACATAATCTGATGAACAAGCCCTGGATATATTCTGAAATGACACTTCTTCTGTTTTCCTCGACTTTTAAGCAAAAGCTGCCTGTTTCAAAACTGCTCCAATGAAGATTTCAGCTAACATAATTTGGTCTCTCTATTAAAAGTTTTAAATCTTAATCAGCCAGATCCTCATAGTTGCAATAGACAATATTGATGGATTCTCAAGTAACACAAAAACTGACATTTTATCTCAACAACTGCCAAAAAATATTCGGACAAATTTTGAACTCAAAGAGCTGCAGTGATGCTGAAGTTACGGCTCAAGATGACGTAACTTTTGTTCTCAGTGAAATGGAATTTTAGCTATCAACACGGCAATTAAATTGATATGTTAGCAGCAAACTAAGTGCACGTACATTGTTTTTAAATGTCATGTTGAAAGCACACACACTTGGCGAGTCATCGCGTATCCAATCTAAGGAATTGGCTGGGGCTTTCTGAGCATTTCGCATTAGAAGGCCAAGGCTAACAGATGGGTTCGTGGTATTCCCTGCCTTGGGTTCAGGTACCATCCTAATCCCTGGCACCACCCAGCTGACAGCGCGGGATATCAAGTACCGTCTGCTAGCCTCGGGAACTTCTTGTATCGTCACGGATGACCACACTGCTCCTTTGGTGGATGAGGTAGAAATTCTCGGTAGAAATTTAAATGTTGTCCCATTTTCCATCAGGCTGTGATTTCTTCAGACCTATAAAAAATTAATTTCAATTAAGTGGTGTATGAATTGAGTGGAAGGACTTTGTTGATCTATCGATTTACATTTGCTCAATGTTATAAATATACATTAATTGTTATTCATCGATTTTCTAAATTCAAAAACAGTGGCATTATTTTTTTTTTTAGTTGGAAATCTGATCTTGAATTTCAGGGTGTCTGTCAGTTACTTGGATTTGGTGATGGGTTTTACATTAAAAATTGCTCTGGGCAGGATTTGAAATTCTAGCATTTAGAGAATACAAGTATTATATATATAATGTACATTGATCCTGTACCAACTAAAATACCCAAGTTTTGTTCTGCAGTCTCGAAGTTTAGTATAAAGTTTATTATGAAGTGGAAAATGAGTATGCCAGATCTTTTTGTTGTATTTATGTAACTTAAAGCGGTATTCTGTTTCAGTCGTGAATGTTCATTTAATTATTAGCCGTGTACATTTTGTCTCCCTCGTTGCATGCAGTACATTTCTGAGTGTCCTGGTGTGAAATCTAGGCTGCTCGTCAGTAACAGTGGTCAGTCCAGGCCTGGTTGGCTGGAGTATAATGACCTGTTTGAAAAGGCTGATGGTCAACACCAGGTATGTCATTCATAGAATTGACCTTTGAACCCTAGTTGTGTTTTGCCCTGATTTTTGCCATGTGACTAAAGCTTTTTTGAAAACCTTCCTGTCTCTTCGTGGTGACTTGTAAATGACAGCAACTTGTTAAGTCGTAATTGTTTAAAAGATATGCATAAGAAAATTTTTTTATGAGAATACGGTCTTTTCATGATGGAGTTATTTCTGCTAATCCTGCACAGTTTTTTTTTTTAATTTGCCCTAAGCTGTTACATTTTTGGTGAGTGAATGCAGTTTTTAGGTATATTTACTGTGCTTCAGTCTTGAAATGTGCTTATCTTGGATTATTCTCACCATAGTGCGTCAAGACTGGTAGTAATGAGACAATGACAATGTTCTTTACCAGTGGGACTACGGGCAAGGCGAAGTTGGCTGTCCACACCCATGCCAGCTACGGCCTCGGTCACATCATCACAGGAAAGTAAGTCAGACGAGTCTCGTGCATGTTACCAGGCGCACCAGCTGCAGCTGGAACATGCACTATATTTAAACTTGAGACCATTACAGACAGGACCAATTTCATGAGTTTCTTCCATTTGCAAATGCTGTTTTGGTCAGTATCACCAAATCTGCCCATTTTATGTTTTTCAGTTTACAGTCTTTGTTGGCAAATGTTCCTTACAAATGACTAAACCTGATAGATTTCTCCAGAAGAAGCTCTAGTTGGCAAAGTTCTTCTGACATTTGTTTTTAGGCTTTTTTAGCGGTAGAAGGTTGGTCGTCTTTTGTGAACACTGGAAACGTTTAGCCAAGGTAATTCCCGAAAGCCAGGTTTAACTTTTGAATTCAGGCATCACCTATAGCCGGTTCTGGTGATTTTTTTACCTGTAACGTGTACAAATCTTTTTCTCAGGTACTGGTTGGATCTCATTCCGACGGACGTCCACTGGAATATTTCGGACACAGGCTGGGCCAAGTCGGCCTACAGTAACTTCTATGCTCCCTGGGTCCAGGGGGCATGCGTCTTCATCAGCTACACGGCAAAGTTTGATGCAGCCCACACGCTGGAGGTTGGTGTAGTGTTGTTTTGAAGACTTACAAGTTCCAGGATTGTAAGAGCAGTTAGTTAGTGGCAATAAAGACGACCTAACCATTGCCGAGATGTTACTCAACATTCTACAATGGGCCCCGAGCTGGACCAAGAGAGTGTGTGCAATTTTCCTAGCAATGGAGGCTCCTTTGGTAGGAACTGCGCATCGCTGATTCCCACAAGACTACAAAAACACAAGCACTGCAGTCGCATTGCTATATGCACCAACAAAATGAACATTCCCAACCAACATGGGTCTTCTCAACCGATGAGGAGCTTCTGCTCAGGGCGGATGAAGGAACTTTATGAGCGAGTTGATAAGAATGATTTTGAGAGGTGACAGATTGAATGCTTTATTCTGCGAAGCTAAACTGCTGTATTCTTGGCGTCTCATTGACTATGACTCCTGAATGTTTGTAAAGCAAGCAAGATTGCTAATCAGTGTTTGTGATTTGCAGCTACTTGTTACCGAGCTGTGTTGAGATCTAACATTTATGAGGAAATACAAAGGTTTTCGTGCATGAATTTCATGCTTTCTTGGTTTGTTAACCTTTCAAATGCTAAGTGTTATTCTTTTTCATTTTCTTTGAATTCTTCACACAATAATAACTTGTAAGATACTGGTATCTAGATGACCTTTTAACTTTGCTAAGATCTGAGATATCTGCTCACAAGCTTGAATGAAGAGATGGGTCTTGAGACATGATTTGAAAGACACATCCGGTTTGATCTGAGGGCTATTGGAAGACCATTCTGTGGGTGAGGAGCCATGAAACATCAGTCTCCAAAGCCTCTCTCGTCATTTGCGGTTCTCTTGGTTTGATTTTTGCCTTTTTTCTATGAGGTGTAGGTTGCTTGTTGGTATTTCTACTTGAATTAGAGTCTGTGGAGATTGAGAATCAATAGAGACTTCCAACCCCGTGTTTTTGTTGCAGCTATTACATAAGTATCCTGTAAGCACACTGTGTGCACCTCCAACAGCCTACCGCATGATGGTCCTGGAGGACTTGACCAAGTTTAACCTCAAGTCACTGCGGCACATTGTCAGCGCCGGGGAGCCCTTGGTAAGCCAGTTGCACATTTTCACAAATTGAGCTATTTTTCTCTCTGCGTTTGCATTAATGCCCTATCAGTACACCACATGTACTGCCATAAATCCAACAACACTCTGTCAGGATCTGAACAAGTACAGACTCAATCCCCTCGTCACATCTTTAGTGTTAGTTGATTTGTCTGTGAATAAATGATTGTGACCGACTGAGAAGGATTACTTACCTAAATATTTAGGACCTCCACCATGCATTACATTATTCTTATGGTGATCTGTATGGTGGGGGCCTAAACATGGTGCTGAGACAAATGATCTAGACAAATGACCGTAATGTCAGTTGAACAAGGGCTGCTTGAGCTGAAGCCAATTAACCACAGAGCTTGAGGATCTCTTCTGTCTTTTTTTGTCCTTTTCTTTTTTTGCTTGAACAGAACCCCGAGGTCATGGATGCTTGGAAAGCAGGCACAGGGTCCATGATCCACGAGGGATATGGCCAGACAGAAACAGTTAAGTCACAATAATTCAGTTTGAGGGATTTGAGCCACTGCCAACTCCTTCAAAAGATGGATACTGAAGATTTTGGGCAGAGGTTTGAAAAGGACCAGCTAATTTTTTTTCCTCTGACTGATTGTCAGGTTCTGTTAATGGGTATGTTCAAGTGTCTGGAGCCCAGACCAGGGTCTATGGGAAAGCCAGCCCCTGGGTTTGACATCTGCATCGTGGACGAAGACGGTAACGAACTCCCCTGTGGTGAGGAAGGGGACGTCGGGGTGAGGGTCAAGCCCCACCGTCCTGTCGGACTCTTCACTCACTATGTGGTGAGTTGATGAGCACTTGGTGAACTATGTCACTCATCATTGGGGCCAGGTGATTCAGTCTAGTGACGTTGACATAACTTATTTGGCCATGTGCAGATTTCTCGTGTTCTATACGAGCACTCTTGGAACAAACATTTAGTAAGGGACTGGATAGTAGTTGGTAAAGCGCCGCTGTGATGTTTAGATGGTTACACATTCGAATCCTGCTTGAGCCAGCCATCTGTGTTGGTCAGAGTGAATTGACATTGAAATCTGGGTGGTTGAATATTGATCGAATTGAAATCTGAATATTGGATTTTGATCACAATGAAACTTGATTGAAATCTGCAGATTAAATATTGATTGCAAAGCCAGTAGCAGAGTGAGAATTGCTGTCTGTGTTTTCATGATCAACTGGTCACTTTAACCCTGCCAACAACCTTGCTTCTGTGGGCCTAATGTAACAACACAACACAGAGTGAAGTTGAACATGATCCAATTTGACCGACTGTCTGCATCCATGTTTGCGTCAGTGGCCATTAAGTGTTCTCATATGATTACGTATTGTTGGGGACAGTTCAGTGATACTCTCTGCATCTCTTTAGGTCTGTGTTGAAACTAGGTTTAATACATTTTCATGAATGTGAGCACAAGTATGGCAGAAAGAACTCAAGTGCTAGTACTACGACAGGAAAGTGAAGCTTTGCTGCGAAAAAGGTTGGGCAGGTCCGAAGTCCTAAGTGAACAGGATTATTTCCATGCCAGGATGATCCAGAGAGGACAGCTAGGGCTTTCCGTGGAGATTTCTACTTGACAGGAGACCGCGCACTGGTGGATGAAGAAGGGTATTTCTGGTTCGTTGGACGCAGCGATGACATCATCACCTCCGCAGGGTCTGGCATTGTTTTATTTTGTCGTTTTATTCTTTATTTGTTTTGGTTTGCAATTGAATACCTAATTGAAAGAAGGGTCCAGTTCCAATGAAACCTTTTTGAGTTCAACCCCCCCCCCAAAAAAAACCAAACGAGTATTTTGGAAGGAGTTGCAAAGGAAATGATGGAGTTGAGCCTTTCCTTTTTTGAGGTATTCAGTTTTTAACCTATTTTTGTGTAGGTAACCGTGCATGTAACTGCCTTTTTAAAATTAAAAGTTTCAAATTTCTTGTGTAATCTGTCCAGGTACCGCATTGGTCCCTTTGAGGTGGAGAGTGCCCTCATTGAGCATCCAGCAGTAGCAGAGTCAGCGGTAGTCTCCTCACCAGACTCAGTTAGGGGAGAGGTGAGCAGTGCTTTACGTTTTAAGTTTATGTGGGGTTTATGAGGTTAAAAGGGGAGTAAAGCTTAGCAGGGCTTAAAATGGTTGGAGTAAGTCGTACTTGGTTGGGTTTGGCAGCGATGTGGTAGGTTTTGCAATTTTGTGATCGAAGCAGTAATGGTCTTTCCCTCAGCTTCAGCTTTGGAAGTAAAAAATAATGAAGTATAAGAAAGTTTTTTAAGAGTAAGTTTTTTTTTAAGTGATGAGCAGAAATAAGTGACAAAGTTTCAAAGAACCACCCACATGGTGGCAAGGCAACGACCGAACTTGGACCTTCAAAGGCTAGAGACAAGAACAAGCTCCACATGTGACTCTGACCCCTGTGCACAGGTTGTGAAGGCATTCATTGTACTGACTGAAGAATATAAGTCTAAGGACAAAGAGCAGCTGATGAAGGAACTACAAGAGCATGTCAAGAACATCACGGCAGCTTACAAGTACCCTCGCAAGGTAAGATCCACTGTAGTCACAGACAGATCTGAAAGGGAGCTGGACTGGAGTCCATGAATGGCATTGGCAGCATGATGACGTCACTTCAGCTGCAAAGTTGGAACAGACAGCGCCTCATTGGTTTTTATGCTCATCAAGTTAGCTTTTGAAAATACTCGAGCATTGAGGCCCCGGAGCACTTTACACCGACCAATCTACCTCTCAGTGTGAGGGCAGCCTCTGTGGATTGTGAAGAAGGAAGGTCCCTGAATATATCTCAGGAAAAATTGATCTCCACTTTGCCTCTTACTGTGAAAAGAATCCAACTGGAGGGATGTCATTGATCTTTAAAAAGATGCCAGTTGTTGTTAACATGAAGCTCCCTGTTCTTCTCCTTCACGTCTCATTCACTCGCTTTCCTGTTCTTTGTTTCTAAATATCAACTGAAAACATCATTTGTTTTTTTTGTTGCATCTCTTGCACTGATAGATTGAATTCATGGAGAGCTTACCAAAGACAGTGAGCGGTAAAATCCGGCGAGTGGTGCTGCGGAGCCAAGAATGGAAACGGTAAACGATTGGATAATATGCTAATTGTGTTTGTACATGAACTTGACTATTCTTCTCGGTCTCTGATTGGTTGATAATGATGGGATGTATTGAGCCAATAATGGGTGCGTTCGATTAGCTTACACGTGTAAGTCAAACTTACACGAGAGCGTTCGTTTAGCCATCACGTGATCTTCGTGCCTGCCCTGGTGTCAGCCACCACTACCCCAGCTAGCGAGTGGGTCTCTGGAGGCTGCCCGAGTGTAATGACGTCACGGATGAACTATTCGTGCATGGGCGTGCATGATGGAAGTGGCGGGGACTGGACCTTTTTCCCTGAATGCCTTGGCGAATACACTGCAGCATTTGATTAGCCTCATTTCGAGGCTTCCCTTGCGTGTAACACCGATGTATTCAGGGAAGCTAATCAAACGCAACCATAGTGCCATCTTTCAAACTGCCTCTTATTATGAATAACTTGTACTGTTTCAAAGTGTATTCAACCATCCAGCTGATCTTGAGTTTTCATTCGTAGAATCATTCATAGATAATGCATAAATTTCAAGCATAGATGAGATTTTTCAAGAGATATATTAAAATTCCAGATATTTTGCTTATAAAAAAGGAATGTATTAAGTACTTCTATATACTTGCCTGTTTGAGTATATTTTTCTTATAAAATCAAATTTGAGAAAATTTACGCCACAGGCGTTCGCATTTTTAATCTATTCCTGATTTTTATACACATATCCATCACCACTTGTTGTCTCTGAGATTGTCGTGCCTTGTTTGATTCCTATTAAATGTGAGTGAGGAATATTCGTCAGTTTTCCAAAATGTTGCACAATCTAGTATTATTTGTGTGAAAAATAACAATGGATGAGCTGTACAGAACTAAACACTCTAAACAGTTCCTCTTTTTTGTAAGTTTTCTTACGTGAAATACTAGCGATAGTCATGAAAACTGATAGAAGAGCTTTGTTATGAATTTTTTTCCCTTTTAATTATCGAAATGTAGACCTTCCTTGAAGAATTTGTTTGAAAATGAATTTGATTTGGCAAAAGTGGCCTTCTGCTTTTCTCCTTTCGAACAGGCAGAATGAAGATTGGACGCTTTGACTACAACCGTGAATTCTACTTTTCTGGGGTTTTTTTTTCCATACTGGAGAAGCAGAAAAGCGGTTATCTGATTTTCTGCCTTCCAAGGGCATGAACGGGGTTGTAAACCATAGGTTATGACCATTTCCTTTCTAGGGGATTGAAGACGTATAAACCAATAATTACAGTCCACCATGACTTTTGTAATGAAAGATTCACGTTTTCCATGGCCTAAGCAAGCTTTTGTGTCTATTGGATGATAACTGTCAAACTATTCTGGTTTATATCCTTTGAGATGCCATTTCTTTGCCTCACAGGGACATTGATACTGCCATATGGGATTTGTCCCCAGAAAGCATGGTTAAGTATTCATTTCTATGTTTTCACTCCCACAGTACAGAAATGGTTGTAACCTACTGGTTCATGACGCCATTCATGGCCTTTTGTGGACAGAAATGCAGATGGCCACTTTTCGACTGTCTATGTAAATATGCTTCTCCGTTATCACAAAAGCGTAAAAGTGGAATTCATGGTTGTTGTCAAAACGTTCAATCCACATTTCTGCTTTTTTGACGAGCAAAAAGCAGATGGCCACTTTTTGGCCGCTAGCAAAAAGAGGAAAAGTAAAGTCTGCCCCGGCGTGAAGTGGTTAATAACAAGCCTGTGAAAAAGTCACTTTTTTTTTTTTTTTGGGACATTGAGGTACATCCAGTGTCTACCCACAGAAGTCTCAATTTTACACAAAATACAATTAAAACAGACTATTTTTTAAATTCTCAATCTGTATTGAAATTTCAACACAAAAACATATATTTTAATAAGCAAAGAATGAGGAACAAATTCAGAGTAGTGCTAACTTCAGAAAATAGTCAAATTTGGTTGCGTTAGTAAACTGAGTACCATTCACAAGCAATGTAATTCACATGAGTTTTTGGTTGGTAACCAAACCGTTGCTCAAAAAGAACCTTATCTGGGCTCAGACAATTTATGAGGGGGTTATCAGTGGCTCTGTTGAGCACACATCAGCTTTGCATATTGCTGAGCTAATTCAAGAGGTATCCTCACCACCAGAAAAATTTGAGAGGCGAAAAATATTTAATGTACATGCACTGTTTGGTGTTCTATGAAATTTTGACCTGTATGACATTTGATCCTCAGCCATGTTATACTTTGTGAAATTAGACACGCACACTATGGCAACAGAGTCCATTTTTCCTGGGGTGCAAACACTACACCAATACAGATAGGTGACCCACTTTTCAACAAGGACATGCCTTGGAATGTTCATCTCATTCTCTTGACGTCTCCTTGGCATGCATCCTCTTGTGTTTGAGGATCTCAGAGGAGGTGAAGGAGAACTCCTCGTTACAGATGGGACACTGGTATTGCCTCCTGAGTGTTGCCATGTCGCTGCTGTTGCCATGGTCACTTGCGTTCTCTGCAACAATCTGCACATCTTTTTTAACAGCGGCAGCTTCAAGAAAGGAAATATGGATAAAATTTTAACCAATAAAATCCAAAAAATTTTACCAGTGCTGTTCTTGAGTGTGAGCAGCTCACCTGTTAGGATTTGTGATTTTAGGATCAGGACATCAAATCCAGCAGCTGGTTACATGTCTTGACATTTAGTACTCTCAAAGTGAACTAAGCAAATCTGCTTAGTGGCATTTTCTCATTTGAAGCAAGATATGGGACGGAGAGAACCCCCCCGCCCTTGTGTTGGTCATAGTTTGAT
>NW_019091416.1:1781800-1816357 GCF_001949145.1 Acanthaster planci
TCTGAGTCAAAAATACATCTTGAAAAAACAGGATAGAGTGGTTCATGTTCCACCCAGGCAAAAAAGGGCAAAAACCAGGAGGTAGAATTTAAACTCCCAAGGCAGCATTCCATCGCAGAGGTAATTCTGGTCTTATGTTCCTCACATTCCAAGACGATCCAACCTTCCTAGGCTAAAGAAAGCTTTGAATGAGGACGTCAAAGTCTACTTTGCCATGTGATGAGAAATATGATGCCAGCATATGAAACATGATTCCAAATTCATATCACAGGCAGCTAATGTTCTTTCCTTCTGGATGGCAAATGTTTTGATAATTCTGCGAATATCTGGGCTTATTTTATTAATCAACTATTCCACTTTGCTTTCATTCATTGTTGAGGAGAGAGACCCGGTCTGCAGTCCCAATATCTACCTGCTCTTCCTTTACGTTGTTCAGCACTGGCCCTGCTGATCCAAAACTCTTGTAATTGTTGCATCTTGGCCTCTGCATTGTAGCTCATCTCCTTGACCTGAGGAGCAATCAAAGAGTCAAGATGCAATCATCATGCCCGTTGCTTTACCCGACACTTGGCTAAAATGACATCCTCTTCAGCAGCCCAAATTCTTGTGTACAAACTTAGAACTCGACAGTGTATCACCCAGAATAATACAACGATTGTATTTTGAAGAGAACTTTAGTTTTCTTCCTTAATGCTTTAACAAGATTCAAATCCAATACACTGACTGGAAGGTGTGTTTGAATCTTCATGTGACACAAACCTATCCATAAAAGTCGTTAAAATAGAATACATTTGCTTTAGTATGGGTTTTACTTTTTGTCCTTAGAGAAACATTCAGCTGGGATTGTAATGTTCTGCCCTCTGAGTTTGTTTAATTATCTCTTACTTTGCCAGAGTCAACAATGAACCGAATCCCATCAATTGTCACCGAAGTCTCTGCAATATTTGTGGACACGATACATTTCCTGACACCTTCTGGAGCTACGTCAAACACCTAATAGGGAAAAGAAGCAACAGGTGGAATGAGAATGAAAAAAAAACAATTAACGATCTGTCCTTCTAAGAATCTAGGATTATCAACTTACAGATAAAAGTAGCTTTAGAAAGAAATGGTATTTTTCAAATGATTTACTTTTGAAATAGAGGTTTAATTATACTTATTATACTTCGAAAATCTTGTCAAACCTAGTCCAAGCTAGACTTATTATGGTTTGACAACAATGAACTAGGTGACATTGCAAACGGATGATCATGTATACTCTACTTTGTCCTGTTCAGCGATGGACAATGTACTGTGCAGCGCCAGCACAATCCACGTTTGCGTCGTTGCAGCATAGAGTTTAGCTGCTTCCACTACACTGGAAATCTCGGACATGCCGCTCAGGAATATCAGCAGGTCCCCTCTCTCTGTGGCTGGGTACTTCATGTCAATCTGCTGCATGATGCGCAGGTAGGGACGGGGATCCAGTTTTTCTGATTTTGAACTTTGCTCCTGTCGAACCAAAATATTATTATCACTAAGGGCTGGTTGGCGAAATGGAAGTAGAAAACTATGACCTTTTTAAAAAAGCTTACACTGGTTTTTTATTTTACTCTGTGAATTTTAAGCATTAATTAACTTAACAAGGCAAGGAATGAATAGCAAGTGACTACCACTTGCAATTGGCTAATTTGCATAAATTGTTCCTCTCTTTGCATATGGGGTCGAATGTCAGCATACCAGTGAAGACAACGTTCTGCTTGACTACTACAGCTAGAAAGGCTGTGTCCTCCTTTGAAATTTGAATTTTGTACACTATTTGCAATTACAGAATTGATTTCTTTAGGGTGCCATGTCTGACAGCAGGGAATAATGTCTCTTATTATACTTTACCTCTATACTTATTGGGGCATATTCAAGTTTGATAGGAAATAGTCGACCGGGGACCTTCGGAAGAAAACAAAAAGAAAATAGAATGGTGCAATGCCTTCAAATCTATAACCAGTTTTGAAGATCATAACATCAAACATTTTCTGTTATACCACAAACCTCATACTGCAGTATTGCATAATTTTAGGGCCTGACTTGGCAATGATGTTGTTTTTTTTAAATAAAATCATGTATATAACAGAGATGTTAGAAATATAGAGTGCTTTTCCATTTGTAATGGCCTTAATTTACATCAGAAAGACGTGCAATGTTATGGTGTACTGAACTTAAACTATCGAAATGTGTCACAGGAAAATTTTTTCTTTGCATGGACGCTCAGGTTTTGGCAAAGTAGCCAACACATAAAGTCATGCTTCACACTTGAATAACTGGTGCCTTGTCAAAGTAGCCAGAGAAGAGTCCAATGTTGATGGTGGCCGACATAAGCACCAGCTTGAGGTCCTGTCTCTGCTCCAGGAGGCAACGGAGTACCCCCAGGAGGAAGTCGCCATGGAGATGACGTTCATGGACCTCATCCAAGATGATGACGTTGTACTGCTGGAGAGTGGGGTCCAAACTCAGCTGCCGCAGTAGTAGCCCTGAGATGGAGGTTATAAAAAGAAATTGATCTGGCCAATCAAGATGAACACTGGGATCATATATGCAAAATATGTAATTGTCATGAACATCTACTTCAGATTTGACCTCCTCAAAATGACAGAGTTAGTTAAACTTCATTAAAAAAAACCTTATCTTCCATGCAGTATCGTCCAGAGTTGTGTTTGCTTGAGCAAACTGCTGAAACATTTGAAGTGATTTCTAATTGAAAGCAGACAGAGTAAAGTGTACTCATTACACAAGTACACATGTACATGCGTGATCTGTAGCTTCAGTGGCGAAGAGTCACATTTCATATATACCCTGGTTTGCAGGCATACGAATGGCACTGATAATATGGTGCACAAACCCATAACAAGACTAAACCTTGGCTTATGAAGGAAAAGGTTTATCATGGACAGAAATGGATTCTTTTATTTTAACAGGAACCTCTACAACACTCCACTTTTCCAAAATCTGAACTAAAACAGCAGTTTACGAACAACACAAGAAAGATATTTCTACTTTTGTAAAAAAAAAAAGGAGTGATTATTGCAAAGCATCCAGCCTATGGACACAACCACTTGTTTCTTGCATGCAGTGCATTTTGTCAAGTTTGAGTGAATTGTTAAGCAAATTCTACCTTCAGTCAGGAACAGAATCTTGGTAGCCGCACTCTTACTGGCCTCAAACCGGATCTGGTACCCTACCTCCATGCCATATTCATGCAGGGTTTCATAGCCAACCCGCTTGGAGAGGGATATGCAAGCTATGCGGCGAGGCTGGGTGCAGGCTATGCCCTTGAAGCCCGCTTTCATCAAGTACTGCGGTACCTGATGAGACCAAAGAGAGATATATATACAAAGGCTTTGCAACTCCCCTTGAGGTCCAACACCATTTACATAATCATCACCGTATTTACCAAAAGAATAACGGATCAGCAAGTCCAGTATTCCAACAGGGTGACAAAATGAAGCAGATCACAGGTCATTCAGTTCAAGAAGATCACTACATGCACACAAGGTCAGCTTTGTCAGCACGCCAGAACACGGACTCACATGCACGGAACACATCCAATTTTGCATGACGTCACCAAGGGCAGATCCAGAGGAAAACAATTTTTGGAGGGGGTAAAATTGTTTGGGGGTTGGCAAAAATTGTGGAAGTTTTAGGTTACCATCTATGGCCTTACTGAGGGTTGAGGCTACATTCTGGTGCTTTTTACACACTTTGAAAGGAAGAAAAGGGAAATACAAAACCCCCCAAAGTCACCTTTCTCCCCTCCCCCAAAATTGCTATCAAGGCCCCTCCCTCCCTGGATCCACCCTTGGACATTGGTGCTTGGTTCCTGAATGACCTTGCTTTTTTTAAATAATTGAATTGGTTTACTGAGGTCAAATGACAACAAACCTGGGTGGATTTCCCACAGCCAGTGTCTCCAGCCACAATGACGACCTGGTTTGCTCTGGTTGCCTCTACGATCATGTCCTGGTAGCGAGCTATGGGTAGGTTGGCTCGATCACGGAGCAGCTTGGCCAACTTGGCAAACTGTGATGGAAACAAGGCTGCAGTCAGCTCAAAGCGCAAAATTATTGAAACTTGTGTCCTGATCTCGACTGCAGGGCACTGTGTATGAAATGCCGATGGTGCTTCATGGCTGAGGACATCGGTGGACCAGTGTTACAGAGGGGTGTGGTTGCAAAATTGCCAAAAGACCCAACTGGGTCAAACACTGACAGAAATTTCCAAGGATTTAGGAATGTAAAGCTACCTCAAATTGGTTTACATGGGTTGACCAGCTGCCAAGTTGTCCGCATGTACACAGTTTTTAGCTTATTAGATACTATGAAATTCCTGAAGATCAACTTTCAATTCAATTAAAGAGACACTTATTTCCACGTAACAATAAACTTTAAATGTACTGTCTAGACCATGCTATAGACAACGGTGTTGCAAAAGATTGCATCTTAGAATGAATCTACACAACTGAATGATGCATGTAATCTCTTCTCCCCCTCCCCCAAAGAGAGTAGGAAAATCCGGGTCGCCTCACTGTTAGTGAATCTTTTCGAAATGAGAGAGGACTTCAGATGGAACCTTGCAAACAATTACTGACAAATGGGTCGGCAGAATCGGGCGTAAGGAAAAGGAAGGTTGGAAACTGAATGTTGTTTTTACCTGTTGCTTCTGACAGAAGTCCATGTAATAGAGCAAGACTTTGCTGAATTCCTTGATTCGTGCTGTGGACAGCTCATCTTCATCATCTGTTGGAAAGGTTAAAAAAGATAACTCTTGAGAAATGCAAAAGTAAAAAACTGGCAAAAATACTGCTTGTCTCAAAGAGGAGAAGATGTACGTAAATGGAGATTTGAAACTTGAAATTCTTGGAGAGTTTGGGTAAAGGCTGAGATGATCTAGCCTTAAATCCTGAAATAGCAGTATTGTGAGGTTTTTCTCTGCAAATACAATCTTTGAACCCCGGACAGGACAGGTGTAGTACTACCAAACCTTTTCAGTATTACCTTGACTGCTGGTCAACCATTCCAATCTTCTCTCGGCCTCTTCTACTCCCCTGAGGTCTAGTGCCATATTGATGCGGTGTCTCTTGTCATATTTCAGCGGCAGTCCCAAAACTGCAGATTTGGCAGAGCCGTCTTTGTCATCCGCGTCACTCTTGTCTGAAAAAGAATCAAGGCAATTTTAGAAAGAAATGACACTTCAAGTGAAAGAATACTTCAAATATGCAGATCACAATCTGTTAGTAACTAAACTGCCGATAATGCCAGTGCTGATAATCAAATTGTTTATATTTACCTTGGTGGGGCTGTCGGGCACTCTGTTTGAATTGAAAAGCTTGGTAGCGCTCAAGAAACTTCCAGAAATCCTGATAATCTTCCGATTTCCTTGGTTAATTGTAGGGGGAAATTAAAAAACAATCTTGCATTATGCACCTCTTCAATCAAATTATATGAACAAGCACGGCTCACTATCAATTCGAGTGTTTGACTTTTTTTCCAAAACAAGCAAATGCAGTGAAGGATATGAAAAGTAAAGAAATCTTTCTAACAGTAAACATTCTAAATTTATGCCAGAAAACTAATTTCTTCTCTACAAAAGTCCATTTTCCATTTGAGATAATCCCTACTCTCATCCAAACTAAAAAGAACACAGTAACAGATAGATTTGTTCCACTCTCACCATGCAAAAAAAATGCAAACTAGACAAATATTCTGCAAATTTTACTTGGGCACTTTTATCACTGAAAATCTTCATTTAAAGAAGTCATCAAAAACTCTACAAAGAATTTCTCATTTCTCTTTCTACACAATATAATGTGTACCTCAAAAACAAGATTTTCTCTAAAAATTCTTGTTATTCAATCAGTAAAAAAAAGTCTACTACGTACCTTTGGATAATACTGTCGTCCCTAAAAAATATTGCATCCAGCTCTCGTCTGTGCCTCTTCCAGTCAAATATACCATCACTGTCCCTAGCAGTTTCAGCCTTTTCATCAGGACACCTGTCAGATTCAGCTCTTGAGCCCTGCATCCCCAAAGATCTGTATCCACGGTCTTGATGAGCTCTAGCCGATAGTCCCCCTGTGTTTCGGTCTGTGATTGTGTCAGTGTTTTTGCCAGAAGGCTCAACGTTCCTGCTTGATTTGTCATGTTCGTCTGGCAAAGGAATGTCGTCTGCAGTGTAGCCAAAGTAACTCCAGGCTTTGGACGTCCTTTTTCTGCCATCTTTTGATCGCCGTCCTGTCTCAGTTCTTGTTTCATCTTCTCTCCTTGATGAAGGCCTAGTTGGGTCCCTGCTACGATACGTGGAGCTTGAGTAGGAGTATGATTCTGAGTGGGAGTATGATTCTCGTTCCCCGTCATCATTCGAATGTTGGTACACCCTACTCTGGTCATGGTACTTCTCGGTTCTATGTCTGGGGTCACTACTCCTGTCCCCTTTGTGGCTCCTCGAATGTCTGCTTTTATGGCTACAATCTGAAGTCTTTTTCACATTGTCGCGTCTTTCATCTTGTCGTTCACGCTCACTGTGTTTGTGCCTGCGTCTATCATGGGAACGATCATGATGACTACTGTGCGTTGATTTTCTGGATTCCATTCTTGTTTCATGGATGCTGTAGAAGTTGTCACAATGCTGTTCCTGATGAAAGTCATGAATGAGGACAGAAACAAAGTCACCATGCCTACAGGTACCATGCCTATACTCCACACAGGCCAACATTTTGGGGATTGTGTATTTGGGAACCCACCGTTTTTTGTCATTTTAATCTTGCAAAGCTGGTCCGTCTCCAACAAACCAAAGACAATGCTCTCTTTATTGCGCTGACCCTATTTTTGGAAATTTTGAATTGTAAATTGGAAGAAAATGTGACTTTCTTTACTGATGAACCAGCAATACAAATTTGACTTGACCATCATCTACCTTTACTTCAAGCACTGTAAGGTTTATGCAACCCTTCCAGATAGCAATGTACAAACTCCCCAAAACACATTTTGGCTGTTTTGATTGTGACAACTTACCCTTCCATCAGACCAATTTGTGCAACCAAATTTCATATACGCCCTCCTGGTGAAGTTTGATGTCAGATGGGGAGGTCCNATTCACCTTATATCCTCATTAAAATGGTGAAATTCTTGAGCATTTTGCCCGTCCACACTACAGAAAGTCAGCAGCATCACTGAGCATGTACTCTCAGTAACTGTCAGCAGTTTGACAGCTTGACCAATCGCAATCTAGCTCATATCTTTTCCTTTTGTTTTCCTGTCACCCACAGATGAAAGCACACTGCGATTGGTCCAATTTGCTTCCATTCCAATGACCAATCATAGCTCAGCTTTCATTTGGATGGGTTCAGGAAAACAAAAGGAAAAGATAAGAGCTGTGTTGCGATTAGTCAAGATGTCAAACAGCTGACAGTTATTGACAGTGCTCAGAGATGCTGCTGTTTTTCTGTTTCTGAATTTCATCATCTTAATGAGGATATAAGGTGAATAAACTTACCCATCTGACATCTAACTTCACCAGGAAGGCATAAATTTGGTTGCACAAATAGCTAGGGTGGAACTTACTGCTGGAATGGTAAGTTGTCACAATTAAAACAGCCAAAATGTGTTTATGGGAGAAATAAGTTTGTATCAACCTTACACTAAGTTACAGTCATCTACAGTTCTGGAAGTAACCTACCTTCATGACCTTGGTAATCCAAACTTTTAAACGTATGTCTCCCTTCTATTAGTACTAGTTAAAACAAGGAACAGGATCCCAATATCCCTATATTTTACACAAATGCCTACATGTAGGTGAAGCAAATGGCAATGTCAGTCCGTCACTTGGCGTGAGACATCTGACATGTCAGATAGGAAGTAGGCCTAGGCTAAAATTACCCCCAGAACTGTGGGGTCCGATGTCCACTCCTCTCCCACAATGGTTCATTACCATTAGCACCCTGGACACAAAGTCCACTTTCTCAAACTAACTAACATTTTGAACTTAAGGAACCATTACTCAATCCTGATAGACCTAGTTTAGGTAAATTTTGTGACAAAATTTAAGCAAGAAACTTTCAAATTTTTAACCCGACTTTGGCAAAAGACAACCACCTGACCACTCAGTCGAATGACGCCATTTTTTTTTCGTCTGGTTACCCGAGTCAGGCTTTTTGGATTCAACAAAAGAAATGTCCATCCAGGTCAAGGAAGCAGACTACATTCACTTATTTGTTGTTCACAGCCCACTTTGGGGCAGTCATGCACGCTGCCGTTTTACCCAAAAATTTCTCTCAAAAACCAAAAGCCCTGTTCTCTGACAGGGTGCTAAAGGTAATGAACCCCCACAGCTCTGGGGGTAGGCTAAAATTAAATTATTGATAGTACCCTAGGCTTTTGGCTAAGCCAATATTGAAACCAGTCTTGCGGAGCACGTCATGATGCATGACCGCCTTAGAAAATAGGCCTACACTGAAATCGATAAACATGGTATTTTCTTTGGCAGACACTCTTGTTAAAATGAAATGAAAATCATCGATCCTTACCTAGAACACCCAGACTCTGGGCCAGAGCAAGGACACAGAACTGAACACACTTTAGGCCTAAAACATGCTCTAGTACGCGCCCGTACTAGTAGCTAATTTAGTACATGTACATGTATTATGGTGAACACACATGTATGACGAGGTTGACTATTGGTGGCGCTCTCTGCAGGATTTGGACCGACCCCGGTTAGGCATGCCACGCGGTACGCGCGACTCTGCTGCAGCAGGCCGTGGACGGAACGTTTACAGACGAACTATTCCCGGCCCCACGGATTATGTCATCTGCTTGTCCCCGTCCGACCCTCCACTGGTGTCGTCTTCCCAAAATCCACCTCATCCTCAAAGTAACAGTTGTCACAGATCTCGGATCGGAGGAGTGAGGGAGTCGGATTATTACCATCATGGCAAATGAAATTGGGGGACACCCATTTGACTAAATACAACGTCGACAATCGCAGGGGATTTCACAAATTTTTTTATTCCCATATGCTACCTGACCATTTCCTATCTGGGATGCAGTCAAAATTCTAGCGAGACGCGCTCGCTTTTAGCACAGTGAACGCTTGCCCACGCCCATTAGGTTTATGAGCGCCTCACGGTCGCATGCAGGGAGGAGATATTATGCATATCCCAAAATCCCATGAAAATTATTCGAGACGTCTGCAGGAGTGAATTTTGTTTTAAATTCTTAGTTCCCTTCATAAGTAGTTGGTCAACATCCGCACAGCACAAGTTCTTGATCCAATAGGCCCCAATAGAGTGGTGCTTTATCTGTCGGCATTGTATTGCATAAATGCATGGCCCAGAAAAACGTCAGTTTTTGTAAAGGTTTTTAGTCTGTTGTCAATTTCTCCTTTACGAATCTAGGTTTGAAGTCGAGACCCTCACAAGACCTTCCAGAAGACTAGACATAAGATGTTGCCAAAGGCCATTCATAATACTATTTGTAAGTAACAGGGTGAAAAACAAAAAAGGAATGCTTTTGTTCTAGTTCAATTAAATAGCTTGTGAACTGATGTTCAAACTGAAGATCTTGTGTTGGTCTTGTGGTGGTATCGTGGCGTCTTGTGAAGGTCTTATGGGGTCTCGACTACAACAATGTACCGATCCATTGAGACAGAACGATGGCTGACTTCGATTCGTAAATGATATTTTTATTCCGTACTTTGGTATTTCCTTCTGTTTACCACCAAAAAAAAGAAAGAAAGAAAGAAAAGGATACGAAAAAGGCAATCAAAAAAACAGTGTGTCCTCGGGGTAATGTACACCCCCTTGCTTTTCTAGGGTTGACTAGTTTCAGGGCATAGAACAAAATCTATAACCATTATTGAAGTATAGCATAAAAAAAANCCTAGTGGGTTGTTAACGACCTCGGCAATTACGTCATTGATTAGGCATTAATCGCTTCCCGCACCGTTGGGTTCCAGGAATTCAATTTCTGAATAAATTTATTTTCCATTTTCATTAAAACTAATCACCAAAATGGACCAACTAATTATTTGAGGATAAAATGCCATCCGATAGAGTCACCCGACAGGTTACTTGGAATTTTGCAACTGTAAATTGAACGACGGCAACTAACAAGGTAAAAAATCCACAAACACAACATCATGATATTATCTGATAAACGGCCGAATAAACAATAATACGAAGTTATGAATAATTATAGTAGTTTTAGTGATACAGAAGCGCACGGTAGAATGTTTTAGCAGTTACTAGGCCTACATCATGGGGTTTTAAGTTGGCTCATGAGTACACTGTTCAAAACAAGGTTCCGATGGAATGCTCATGTCTGGAAATCATGACCATTGACCACACCCTTTTGATAAACGGCAACAATGACCACGGCCAGTTTCATAAATTTTGACAGCTGAGGTAATCAGAAAAAAAGGTTTGATACTGTACTTTTCACCCTATTATTAAAGATTAGTTGAACTTCAGCCCAAACAGGAGGTTAAGTCATGAATTATGTGTTCAAGCTGGGTCTGATGTGAGTTCTGCTCGGAGATTTTTGCTCGGCGTAAAGTTTAGCATTGAGTGCCACATGGCCTGCGATTCCTCGTTGATTGAAACAACCTACTCTCGCAACTCTAGACCGCAAAACTCGTAACTTCCGAGAGTGTTGTCACCCTGCTTGAATCCCAAGTACTCGACGGAAAGCGGGGAGGAATCCTCATAGGTCATGAAGGCTTCTTCGGAACCCAATCCGACGGAGACGATCAGCGTACTCCTCTCCACATCCTGATCAGGCGGCTGCTTGCCCGGGATTGCACTCACCCAAAAGTGCTTGAACTCGGACCGGTCTAGTAGCCTGCCTGCTACCTTGAAATCGCTAACCAGGTCACTGCATTCGCTACACCGACGAATCGCTGACTTCACACCATAGAACCGACCAATTATTATCTCGTACATGTCATTCACGTCTTTGTTCTGACTGGTTAGTGAGATGTACACGTCACTCTGGGCACGAACGGAGAAGTTTACCAAAACTTTATCGCCAGGAAACTTTGGGAGCTTCGCAAATTCATAGCGATACACCTCGTCAGACACATTGTCAAATTTATGACATTCTGCAAATCAAATACAGAAATGTATTGATAACTATCAGATTGCTTAACGATTTACAATGAATGACATCCACCCCTACATGCCACCCCCTCACACAAATAAGTCAAATAATCGGCAGTCAACATCGATCGGGTTTTTTTACTCGCCATTGAAAGGAAAGGAAATATAAAAGACCGATTTTTTTCTCTCTTATCTCATCTCTCTCTCTCTCTCTTACAAAAAAAATGATCCACCCGGGATTCACATTACCAGAAAGGAAATATAATGATAAAAGTGCTAAAATAATAATGATAAAAATGGGGTTGTGTTCAATGCCATGTCGGCATTGATGGCAATCTCCACACAAGTTGCAATCGCCACATGATTATAACGGAATGTTCGTTTTCTCTGTTTGCTTTATTTTTGTTTTTTATTAATTTATTTTTTAGAATCGTCATTAGGATTGAGCCAGACAATATTCGGGGTAAAAATTAAGGTATCATGCCAAGGAATGTGTGCATCCATTTCTCAAAATAACTGATTGGGAAAACCTATTATTTCCTGTCCAAATGTTCCCTATCATTTAAAATAATATCAAAAGTTTTTAAAAAGCTCAACAAAACTGGTAAACGAAAATTAATCAGGCCATCAGGTCGAGTAAAATTCTGACGCCAGTAGTATTATTGATTTTTAAATCGAGCTAAAAAAAATCCTTGAGGAACGTTTTTGTCGTTATCATCACTGCCGCTGACTAATTTAAATTGAATTAAGTCTTGTGGCCAGGCGATCTTTGTCACTTATATAAACGGTCACCTTGGTGGTAAACTTACTGTGAAATTTAACTTAAAGTAAAGAGATAAAAATCGATAGAACGTCATCGAGGAAATGTATAGGCCTAGATCAAAATATGGATTGTGGAAGGGCAAAGTTACATGAATTGTTTCCTTTTTAGGTGACCATATTTCGCTCTTTCTTCAAACGCCTATAGCTTACAAAAGTTACAGTTCTGATTGAAAATACTCACGTATTTTGTCAGGACAGCTTGTCAACCCAGTAAAAGCTGGACTCGAACGAGCCGATGTCGTCATATCTGACAGGTTGATGTAGGTCGGCTTGAACGGTCGAGTTAAAGGCCTGATATTTAGCCCACCGAGCGAAAGCGCTTTTCCTCGGCACACGCACGGGTCTCGTGTCGGCATCACCCAGGCTGCGCCCCCTCTTGAGTCCGGTTCGTTCCCGACGAAGCACTGTGCCTTTGTTCCGGCAATGAGACCTGTCCGCGATACAGATTTTTAAAATTTTGAAAATTGTTTTGAAATTGAAAGGAAATAAAACTAGGACAGAGGAAAAGGCAAAGGAACTATCCCTTGTATCATTTTAGCCTTCCATTTTGCCCATACTTTTTCGGCCTCGGCTATGAGGAAAACTAGCAAATAATAAGATTTTTGAACCCACAAGATAGTAATCTAAATGAGCTATTTTCATAAACACTGTCAACTTTTCTCGTTGTTGTTGTGTAAAGTATTTCAGAGGAGGAGATAGTTCAGCGTGCAAGTTCGGCGGAAGGGCTATTCAACATGGGATATTTGTAACACACGTGGGTCCAGTTTTTCCTATCAATAAAAACTCTGTTGACCCTATTATTATTATTTTTTGGCTTTACAAATGACACGAATTCTGTAAATGCCTGAAATGAGATATCAATGGTAAAATGGACAACAAACTTACCGCACATTGCGCAGATTCTAACAAGGGATATTTTCCATCGGTATTTCTCCCTATATTTCCCCATCACTTTCAGTGTGCTCGAAACTGATCAATCCTTGTCTATCCAACGGCTTGGATGCATGTGTCAAACGCGTGTAGAGTATTTACGAAATGAAATCTCCACTGCGGCGAACCTACCCTTATCATCGACTTTTTGACTTCAAAGAAATAATTATGTATTGATTTCAATATACTTTTCACCTTGGAGTCGCCAACGCACGTGCCATTAATTTTATGCTATTAATGGCCAGCAGAGGGCGCCCCACAGTATCTCAGCTAACTCGTGGCCGTGGCTCAGTTGGAAACACGAAACGTAAGTTGTGTTAAATACTCCTATCCAAGTAACTGTGTTTTGTATCTCATTCACTAATTTGTCAAGGAATAAGACCATGACCAACCCAGTAACTAGTTGTTACCACCATAATATTGCTTACCGTCATTAATCGTTAAATTTGTCAAAGTAAATCTGGTTGAGCTGAGCAGACGACACGGCCTCAATTAGGCTCAGCATCGGGCATAGTGTGGCGTTGCTTGACGGTTGACCAGTTTCCGGACACAACAGTTTCGCGCTGTCATCAAAAAGTAAAGCTGAATAGCCCCCATAAAAAAGAATAAGTGCTTCACGATCACTGAAAGTATTGCAAATAAGATTTCATCATAAATATTCTGACATGTAATTTGCAGCATTTGCAAGGCATGTTTGTCACACGCACACCATTCACTGCCATTTCTAAAGTTTACTTAAAATCAGGAACAAAGACACAGAGTTCTTTTTCGTCTTACATAATGCAAATAAGGAAACATTTTGCTTTTTTTCATTTCAAAGGACTGACTTTGAATTTGTCAACTGTGATTACGCCATGGCTGATACTAAATTATCAGTGCGTCAAACAGTGCGGGAATCGCAGAATATTCTCACCTCGTCCAGAGATTCCACAGAACTCTGCAGAGCCCTGGAGAGGATTTCTGCTCTGCTACCCGGGTGGAATGGGAACAATGTAACCACTCTGGGCACACCGAGTGAAGCAGCGGCGGAGTTTGGAGCCAGCCACTACGTCCGCTTCTTAGAGTTTCTGGTCGGTCAGTTTAGCCTGGATTGGTGCAGCCGGTTTACAGTCGAGGAGCGAGACAGTTTGATTGATGTCTTCTTCTTGGATGGTGTTCACCATCATGCTTTTCTGGTGCTGTGCACTGCAGTCACACAGAGCAGGTCGGTCTTTTGGAAATAATGAGGAAAAAAAAAACAAAACAATTTATTAAAAATTAACAACCATAGAATACTGCTTCCTTGTTGTTGCTCCTATTAGAAGTATGTTGACAAACTGGAAGACTATCAACATAATGTACAATTTTTATAGGGCAAATGCGATGTGCCTTCAGCACCCAGATTTTTTTTTTTTGTAGTATAAACTCGGGAGTAATAAACTATTCAAGAACAAAAAAAGAAGATTGAAATATGGTGTCATGCACTGTAAGATACCCTTTAAGAAAAAAGCTACTGTCGTTTTGAATCTACAGTCCGAGCTTCAAACAGAACAAGTGTCTGTCTCTCCTGGAAGACTTCCTCCTCCGTGGCAGGATGACTGACATCATCTGGACACAGTGTTGCATCCTGTCGGATCTCACCGACTCGGGGACCCAATCAGCCAAACACCGTGTCCTCTGGGAACAGCTCCTGACGGTGATAGTCTCATTGCCAGACAGAGTAGCCAACAGAATGCAAGACAAGTGCAGGTACATGGAGGTTGATGAGGGTGCACTTGATACGAGATCATTTGTATTAAAAAGCAGGTTTCTAATATTTTCTAATAAGTTGATCTGGTATTCATTTTATTCAAGTCCTCTAGTGTTCAACTTCAGTAGGCCTACCATTGTTTAGCTTTTCGCTCTTGTGTAAAAATTTGTGAAAGGCACCCCTGTTATTAATGTGTGTTGGGCTCTTAATCAGAACTGCTATGGGCTTGTGCACATTCAGACAAAACTTAGCAGCATATTTGTAAGGAAACTGGGAATCATGTTGTAGGGACAAAAATTTCTCCCCATAATGTTTTTGGTCCCCCATAAAGTGTACATTTCATCTCATGTATCGTCCCCATAAACCCGATAACAAATATGTGGTAAAAATAGGTAAAGAATTTTTCCCCACTCTAAGTGGTCAGTCCTTTGTTCAACTCTTAGTCTATGGGAGAATGTTGGACGGACTACAGGGGAACCAATGTCTGGTCCTCTGTGGTTTAGTAAAACCAAAGGCACACAGTGTGTCCATCCTGCCCTGGCCCTGGTTTAAATGTGCATTTCATACTGTTTGTTCACAGGGCTGTGACTATGACGTGCTTAATTGAATGTTTGATGTTGAATCATGGCATGTTTGAACGCTCTTTTTTCTTAACATTATTTTCAGCATTAGTTTTCACCCCAAGCAATATTTCACATCTCTCGCCAAAGATCTTGTGGTGGTACTCCACAAAGTGTATAATCAACTCAAAGGTGAGCCATGATGCCAAGGTTTTCTCAAAACAAGAATTATTTCCTTTGGCAGCACTAACCAGAGGTGTGTAGAAAAAAGTTAATGATCTCTGTAAAACCCTAATATTGAAATATTAACAAAGAGGACATCAGTGACATCAAAATGAAATTATTTATATATTTATTTTGTGTTCTCCTTCCATTCAGCTACCCAAGACTGCTCCTTGCTGTTTGTAAGCCAGTTGATAGGCAGGATATGTCTGAATGGACACGCAGGTCAGAACAAACCTTTGAAGTGTGGGTAAAGTCGTTTATAGAGTCCTTGCCTCAGGACTCTGCACAGGAAGAATCCTTACAGCCTTGAAGGAAATATGACAGACATTGACATGCTGTGTGCTCAAACTGAAGTAACAGTGGTTTTATCAGCTCTTCCGATGTGCCAAAACCATGTTACTACTCAAATTAACATATTTGCATTACACATAAATGCTTTATAAGAGAACTAGTTTTTTTGAGATTCTGGTGTATTTAAAGAAGATGGGAAGTGTTTTAACGGCATTTAATGCCGTTAGTACTAAATGATCGTAGATCTTTGCATTATGCAGATTGAACTCTTTGAAAGAAGCTCAGTTCAATGAATGTCACCAGTAATTCAGTGGAGGAATTTCAAAGATTTTAAAGCAAATGGTAATTTTGGACTTAAGTGCCATTGTGTGAAACAAGGCACGTTATGATCAAAAGACGGTTGTGTGTTAAGAAAATTCATCTTCATAAATACAGATTGGATGTTGTTCGGATTTTAGTCATTATCAGTCATGTTTTCCTATCTTTTTCAGATACCATATTATCCTTTCTTCTGCCTCACTTTGTCAAATTTACGGCTGATGATTTCCTATGGTGTCGTGTCTGCTCTCGTATCATTGTTGGTACTCCAGAGAGATGCATGGAGAGCATCATGGACAGCCTCCTTAAGAAAATACCATGGTAACGTAAAAAGAAACTTTTGGAGCTTTGCAAAACCATTGTAATTGATTGTGACCACAAAACCCTGAATCTTGCATGGAATACAGTGTGTGTGTGTTATTTACTTTCACAAAGATTTGAATGATGTTATTTGAACAGTTCAAGAATTCTAAGCCTTCTTATTGCTCTGTTAAGGTATGGCATTGTGTCGAGGCTCCTGGGGGATGCGGTGCTTAGCAACAAGAAATTGCTCTTTTTGCTCACTAACAAGTTCCTCCTCCTCAGATGCTACAGTCAGGTGAGATTGCACACTGACCCAAGATTGCAATCAGACTGTTTATTTAAGCATCTCACAGGCACTGCTGCATCCCTGATTTGGAGCTGAGGTGGACAAAACTGTAAATATTTTGCATAAAGTAAACCTCAAAATCAAGTCTGGAAGATTATTTTAAAAAGCAGCCTAGAAAGCTGATTCGTGCGGGTTCTGATATAATTTCAACAGTCTGAGCACACATTGACGGCTTTACATCACCCAAAATCCTTTAAGATCTCACGAGCAAAATTTGCCAATTCTTTCAAGAAGCGCAGTAAGTTTCCTCTGAAGCACCCTCTTTGGATATGTGTCGGAATTTGCTATGCACTAGTTTATTTGCCATCTTCTCACTACGCATATGAATTTTTTGGATGTCAGGAGTTGGTTCCACAGAATATCATCGGCTATTTAGCAGACTCACCCAACAGGAGACACCTAGTGGTCAAAGTAAGTCTTGGATGTGGAAATGTTGGTCATGACAAATGTCTGTATCAAAGCAAGGTTGTTCGGGTCAGGAATGGGAGGTTGTGAAAATTAATATCTGCATCAGATTTCTAGTTGACCAGCAGAAGTAACTAGATTTTAGTTTTGTTTTAAAACTGTTCAGGCAGTTTGTACTATTTGTCTTGTGCAGATCTTTTTTCTAGCAAGTCAACTGCACCTGGACTCCTCTCCTTGGGATAGAAAACTGTAAAACAAAATGTGTAAAACAAGCAGACAGCCAGCTAATATTTATGTGATGAACCACTTGTAACCATTGAAAACTTCTTCAACAAGGCTGTTTCTGACCATTTCCCCCCCCCTATCTTTTTCTCTCGTAATCTTTTTGGCTGGTGTCAATTTCAGACTCTCAGGACCTTGTTGGATGTCTGGGGAGACAGTAGTGCCGTCAAGCACACGGCCTATGACCAGCATGCCTACTTGACCAAAGTAATGCTCATCTGCCTAGGCCATCTCAACCAGCAGGAGAAGGCAAAGCACAAATCAGGTACCTTGTTCCGAGAAAGATCGCAATCCTTCCAGAGCTGTCCCTGCATTCATCTTATGCATGAGTCGGCCATATTGAATTCAAGGCGAGGCTAAGTTCGTAGTTTGGGGAATTTGAGAATTAAATGAATGCCACAAATGAAAGTTCATTACAAATTAATGTCATTTATGCTGATAAAAATTTAGAATTTGTGATTAATTATATAAAGTGAGACATGAAAGTGAGGCATGGAAAAATAGTCTGGCATCACCCTATTTAACAGATAACAGTGACTAAGATTCTGGGAACATGATCAAAAATGGCTTTGTGTGAATAGTCTATTTTCTTGAACAAGAGTGAAGTGGGGTACCCCTCCCACAGAACAAGGAACTTCCTTCCAGAAATAGACTCCTGCCCCTTGAGTTTTTGACCAATCACTGCCATGGAACATTGTACAGTATCAGGCACTTTGTGGTATTTTAAAATACTTCCACGTCGCACTGCCAGAATTAGTGTTGGTAAGAAAAACTTGAACCTAGCCTTATATTTCATGTTCTATTAAACCCTTATATACATGTATTTCATGTTCTATAAAACCCTTATGTACATGTATTTCATGTTCTATAAAACCCTTATATACGTGTATTTCATGTTCTATTAAACCCTTATATACGTGTATTTCATGTTCTATTAAACCCTTATATACGTGTATTTCATGTTCTATAAAACCCTTATGTACATGTATTTCATGTTCTATAAAACCCTTATGTACATGTATTTCATGTTCTATAAAACCCTTATATACATGTATTTCATGTTCTATAAAACCCTTATGTACTTGTATTTCGTGTTCTATAAAACCCTTATGTACGTGTATTTCATGTTCTATAAAACCCTTATGTACGTGTATTTCATGTTCTATAAAACCCTTATGTACATGTATTTCGTGTTCTATAAAACCCTTATATACGTGTATTTCATGTTCTATAAAACCCTTGTATTTTTCTTGGAATCCAGAATTGCATCCTTTTTGTATAAAACATTGTTAGTTTCTGTCAAATTTCGTTTATTTTTACGCGTCACAAAATCTCAAGGAATTTCTTTCACTTCTCTAGGATTTTACATTCCCATCCACTATTTCCAACTGCCAAGCATAAGTTCTCTCATCTTGTACCTGGACCCCATTTGCAGTTCTCATGCAGAAGCTGCTGTCTGGAATGCAGTGCCACCTGAACAGCCCCCTGCACAAAGTGCGCCGACTAGGAATGATCGCAGCCGAGGCTCTTACCAAGACATTGGAGGCAGAGGGACCGAAGCTGACTTTCGAGTACGAGAAGGACGAGGAGAGTCGACTGCTGTGGTCACTCTTGGTGCCCCCTAAAGACCCTGGGATAGAGGAGATTACAAAGTAAGCATTATATATGTTAACTAGATCAATATCTTAGAGGAGCTAAGTGGAAACTATTGTTAGGTGAATATACTGGCTAAGCAGATACCAGTAGAGTGGTAGCCTTAACCAGTTTGCTGAGCAAAACATTGTATATTAAGCAAATTGATGAGCTAACATGTTACAAAGTTAGGCTTGTCTTGTGTTCTCGTGAAGGGTAATGAAGCACAGAAAATTATTCTCAACTATGCATTTCCCAGTAGTTCCTATCACCAGGTAAGTGTGATTTGTTATAGTTCTTGTGATTTTTTATGTTTTTATTTCTTCCCGTGTAGAGACGTTGTTGAGATGTCTCTCAGTGAGGAAGAGAGGAAGAGGGAAAACGCTGCCTTTGGAAAGTCAGAGCAGAAAAATGTGTCTCCATTGCACCCCAGTCAAGACAATGACCTGGACAGGTGGGTAGCATCATAACAACAGCCTGTGATCATCTTAGACCGTCTCAGATGAGATATGGTGGAGGTTATGATTTGGAAAGCTCAAGTTTGCATAGTGTCTTGAAATTATCCAAGATTGTCTGTGAATTTTGACTAAGTTGCAAGACTAGGTAGATTTTCAAAAAAAAAAAGTAAAATTTTTGATCTGAGTGTGTCTTTCTTGTTACCAACGAGATAAGGAAATGCAGCGTAGTCTTACTTTTTTCACAGGGGAAAAATATTCTCTACTGGTTGCGTAAAAATCACAGTTCTTCAACTAAACTCATGTCACAAGAGAAGTAACTAGTGTTATTGTATGAGCACTTTTACAGAGGGTTAGTAGTCAGGCTGTTACTGCCATCTTGAGGGTTACAGATCAGCTCATAACTAACACAATTTGTTCATTTCATTCCATACAGTGACGATGATCTGGAGCCATACGATATGTCGGAGGACGTCAAGACATCTCAAGTCCAGACGCCCATGTACATAAGGGACTGCATTGAGGGTGGGTCATTCAGAGTGCGTGTTACATCCTCATCAAATCAAATATGTTTGACGGTGTCGAAATGTGTCTCAGGCCAAGACACTCTTGTTTATTTCAGAAGTCAGTGAAGGTAGCATCTGCCACTGAAATGCTTTGGGATGTAAGTCAACATAGCCAGTCATGACATTTCTGGGTTATGAGCCTTAGGCATATTGATTCCAGTGTCGTATCTGAGACCACTTAAGACCATCGCAAGACTGTCACAAAACCATCGCAAGACCATCGCAAGACCTACAATCTGACTGCATTCAACAAGTTATTCAAATGAGCTGCAGCACAAGCATGGCTCTGTCAGTTTCACCGTGTTACCTGTGACTGGTCTTGTGTCTGATCTTGTAAATTTTAGACTACAAATACTGATGTTGTACTGTTGTAAATTCTTTCCATTTGATTTGATTTTCCATTTGATTTTCCATTTGATTTGATTAAGGTCAGCTCATCAAAGCATCGTTTTTCTGTTTTAACCATTTCAGGTTTGCATGCTAAAGAGAATCGTGAACTGACAGAGACCAGTCTGAAAGTGGCTGAGAAACTTGCTAGGAGCAAACCAGACAACTTGCCAGAGGTGTGTCATGATAGAGGGGCATAGAACACACAAGGAACTGCAGATTTATGCATATGGTGTCTTCTAAGCTTGATATATAAAGGGTTTGCATGGCTGCCATCTTGTTAGCCAGTTCTTTTGTTCCCCCAGGTATGCACAAAGGAGGTTTCCCTGTGGACAAAAGAACTGCCCTGCAAGATGGCTACCAAGCAAAGCCTCTATTCTTTTCCTGGCATTGCTGGTGGATTTTAATTTATTTTAACAATGTAGTCTAAGACCAAGAGTTTGGCTGAAGGTATTTTTAAGAAAATGGACCGTTGAGAAGAAGTTGAATCAGACAGAGCTACTGGCTCTATATTTCAGTGCCAAAACTTTGGGATAAAGTTTGCCCTACTCTGATGCTGAGTTCAGGAATGATAGTATTTGACGCCTGTGATGTTAAAAACTGATCACGTATTCAAACAGCTTTAATCTTATTTGAATGCCATTCTCCCAAGGTTTGTGTAGAGTTCCTGCAGGTTCTTCTGCATCTAGAGGATATCTATGAGATTGATGACTTCATGGTCTTGAGGCACTCGGCGATGGTAGCTGCAACTGTACTATGTCCAATCCAGGTAATTGAGGACATACACCAAAGTTGTAACATGTCATTAAATTTTGTGACTTGAGTTGAGTTATTTGCTCACAGTGACTTGTATCAAGTCATGTGTATGTCGGGACTCGAGTTGAGTTTAGTCGCCAAAAATTGCAATTTGAGTCAGACTCAAATCCAGTATTGACTTAAGTCGTTACTATTCTGACATACACTTCATATAAAAGCTCTAATAAGCATGACTATGAGGATATACCATAGATGGAAAGTACATTAGCCAAATATAATACCTTAGTTCAAGATTTTCTAATGACGGTTTAGCAGTAAGTGAGTGACAGTGGGTTGGATCGTTCAGTTAATCAAATCTTGGCTCAGTTTTGTCTCTGGAACAAGTCCAAATTCATATTAATTGCTATGAGGTCATTTATGAGGTTAACACTGGCGAAAGTTGCTTATTGTCTTTGATTTCATGTCAGGTTTTCCAGGTGTAATTTCACGAATTTTGACTTTCTCTAGGCATCTCAATATTTGACAACTGAGTTCTACGACAGAAACTACAACATCAGACAGAGGCTGGACGTGCTGGAGGTAAGGATTATATTTGTAAAGAGGTCTCCTTCAAAAATGACTAAACAGTAACAGATCATTTCCGTCAGTCAGAACAGAAGTGCAGTTCCAAATGATTGTTTTGGATCGTAATGGCATATCATTTCCTTTAGGTCCTTGCGGCTGCAGCCCAAGAACTTTCCCAACCCCTGGAAGCAACGGCGCCCTGTAGTGGTATTCAGAAACCACGCCGACCTTTGACCCAGGCTGCACCAAACCCTTCGGAGGAGGCGGAACATTGGAGGGATATTGTACAGAAAAGGATCGAGAGCAAGACCAGGCGATTTGCTAAAGTGGGTATTTTTTTTCCTGTGCCCATCGACGTTTTCTTTTTCAAAGCTGTTTGCATGTAAAAGCAATGAACACTGAGCACCATTATGAAATGCGATCATGGTCATGTGATCAAGGAAGCTCTCAGCTCCTCAAGTGGTGAAATTTGTCATAATTACATGAAATATTCATCACATTAATAGGGACACTGTGCCTTTTTTCAAAATTGTTTAAATTATGATTTTGCATTGTCTTTAACCCCTTGACGACGGGAATTTCTTCCCGAAAGCCGACTCCAAGAATTCCAGCCTCGCTTGGTCATGAAGGCCTCCTGTTTGTGGCCCTGCATGCTCTGCTCGCTTTGAATTACACGATGAAAAGGCTGATTGTTCGGTGGCATGTGTCTCTACTCAAGCTTCCACATTCCTGTTGCCTCTTTTCAAAGTGGGGACTATTGTGAAGCTTGTGATTATGATGCAAATTCGGTCTTTTCATTTCTGGGCTATGCACAGAGACCAATTACCATATATACACGAGCCAGTGTCTGCCTTCTTTCACCAGGTTCGCTCGAGCACGGGCCGAGAATAATAGCTGAAAAGCGGCTAAGGATCTCAATTTTTACGGCGGCTATATTCGCGTCTCGGCGCAAAGGGGTTAACCTGAGTTCTCCTGCAGGAAGTCAGGTTCTTTGATGTACACAACCATCGCTGTCCTTGAAAAAAAATGATGCAAATGAAAAAAAGAAGGCAGTTGTTTTAATTATCTGTCATCTGTCATGGTTTTACAATCAAAATGGTAGAATCTTTATTTTAGATTTTCAAAATTGACAATGTGGATATTAACAATTGGAATGTAACAGGGTTTCAAATTGTCCACTGAACAATTTGGAGATTATTTTGCTATTGTCTTCAAAACAAGTTTGGCGACAACCAGCAGATTGTCCAAGATCACATCACAAATGGCAGCACGACTGCATCTGTTACTTTCAAATTGTAAGGCTTAGAGTTTCAGAGGTTGAGATTTGAGGATTGTAATATTCAGGGGTGGAGCAAGAAAGGCTACAGACCATTTTCAAGAAGAGAAAGAGAATTATGTGAATTGTGACCATATTATCTTTTTTCTGTTATGTTTCTATTGATGTAGGTGGATGGCTCATACTACACTTTTGTGCCCTGTGCTCCGTATCATGTTTTGGTCTTGAGTGATTACGAGAACTGTATGCTCAGTTCCATCTGAGAGCCATTTGAGAAAGAATTCACAAACCTGAGAGTGAGACTTGAACCTACAATCCCCCTGCTTGCAGTGCTAGTGCAGACATCGTAGCTTCTCTACCACTTAAACTTTGCCCAGGGCAGCTGACCAGTTTCAAATCAGTTTGGTCAGGTTTCATGATGGCGTTTTTGTAAAAACTAGTTTTGTGTCACTCCCTGACACAAAATGTCACTGTGATTTGTTTCGTCCTTGGTTTCTGTTCTGCAGGGAAGGAGTACCCCAGCTCCTATCCCCATCGCCAGTAGGTTTGCCCCTGTTGCCGGTTATTTCTTCTTTCCGCTTCTCAAGAGCTACGACAGGTAAACTTGAGTTTGAATTTGGATCGCTAATCCTCTAACTTCCTAATGTGGGATAATGCCAAAAGCATTGCAATGACTTTTTAGCCTACGTGTACGTTTTCTCCAGTCCAGTTCTGTCATAAAATACACAGCTTGGATAACACAGTATAATTTTCTTTAGTTGAGTACTGCGGCATGTCACATTCCCATAGATCCCTTGATTTCTTCCTGTTGTTTTTTAATTCACATGCATGCTATCTCAAATTGAAAAAAAAACTTTCAAAGTGGTTTGGGATTTCCTTGTGATTTTCCCCTGACTCCCCAATGCCACGCCTGAATGCTGTTGACTCTGCGTATCTGCACTGCCCAATCTATCTCTATCCACTTATCTTTCAGTGTTTTTTTGTTCACTATTTCTTCTTCTTCACAGTAATCTCAACACCATGGACATGATGGGTGATGACTTCCTACTCCTCGGTAGAATGCTCTACACCCTTGGCATTGTGGTACACGCTGCCCAACATGCACCGGTCAGTACTATGCATTATGTGAAGTTAAAGTTTTTTCCTGGATTTTTATCATTTAAACCGAAGTAATTGTACAAGTGGTTCCGAGGACACTGTGAAGCTACTTTCAATGCCAGACAAAGGCCACCGTACCAGCACAGGCCGTTTGATTTGTGCACATAAAATTATCAATGTTTAACCTGATATGTAAACAAGTACATTGCAAGTAATAGATTTGTTGGCCTACACAAGCGCACAGTTTTGATTGTTTGCTTGTTGCAGTTTGCCCTATTTCTCCAGTGATTATCTCCTCAGACATTAAGCTTGGAGCCTTCCTGAATTCCACAAATCTTGCCCCATTCAGGAACGCGGCGACACGCTCTTTGCAATCTAACTTTCCAGGGTCATCGAGTCCCGTGGTTGCGCTCTTCCTCAATTCTGAAAAATCCTTATGAACCTCACAGTGGGTTTTAATAGATCCGAGAGGGAAGCGGTGAAAAGAAAAGTACTCGTCCTCGCTAGAATAAATGAAACATTTACTTTTCGTGCTGCCAAAGGCCTATTAGCATGTGGAGCTCTCACAGAAAGGAACTTTGGGAATGGATCTTGTGTGTTTTACTAATCTTTTCTTGGCATCGTGCTGGCATTCATTTGTAATTTTCTTCTCCAGAAAAATTCTTGTTGACAACAGCAAGTTTTCTCTATGTGTAACTCATCGCTCATTAGATTTGCAGACAAATGGCAGTCAGTCTACTGGAGTTAGTCTGGACTCTGAGGTACCACACTGAAGTGTAAGTGGTAAACTTTAACATTCCCGGCACCAATTAAGTTTTGTTTTTATATCAAGTTTGAGCCACTAGAGCATATAACACGAGTTAGAGGTCAACTAATTTGGTCAAATAATTTGTTCATCCTACCATCCCCATATATGGTGATTTTGGGGGGCAACGTGTGGCATGACCAATAAGATGAAACTGTAACCATTTTCGCCGTTGTCAACCTGCCACTGTAATGTATTTGATAAACACACCAGGTTCGTGCGGCAAGCCCTGATGTTTGCCGTCTCCATGGTGATACTGAGCATGCCCAGTCATCTCTTGATCTCTGACCTCCAGGATGAGATGTTGGAATGCAAGCTTTGGCTAGAAGGTACAACCAAACCAATGCCATATTCGAGTCCATCACAAGTGCTTTCACAAGTCCCATCACAAGGCCAGTCATGAGTAACAGGATGAACAAGGACAAAAGGAATGCTGTTGTCACAGTTCATTTGAATAGCTTGTGAATAGCTGGATGACTTGTGATGGACTTACATGGACTTATGATGGACTGAAATATGACACTGGACCAAACACTTTAAAATAGTATGTCTGATGTTGATATATTGTCATGTGCCCGGCAAAAGGTCGTAAGCGCGCTTACGCCCTTTTGCCCGGAAGCATGATCACAATAGAAAAATGTTCCTGGTAAAAGCGCATAAGAAACACAC
Source organism: Acanthaster planci (assembly GCF_001949145.1). The sequence continues at coordinate 1,807,342 of NW_019091416.1, forward strand.
TTTTTTTATTAAGTAAAAACGGATAAAATTTACTACAAAATAACACAGGCTGTACGAAAAGCAACCTTTGAACAACTTATCAAACGACTTGGGAAATTGTTTGGAACTATTTGCAGAGAAATCTTTATATTTCATTAAAATAAAACAGTTGCATACACACGTCCTTTTGCCGGAAAAAATTTTTTGGTGGCAATTATGCTTCTCGGCAAAAGGTCTTAAGTGCTTACGACCCTCTTGCGGGCACACAACGATAATGAAACTTTCATTATGATGTGATATCCATTGTCTCAACTGTAATGTCCCGTTCACTTGGCTTTGTAAGGGGTGGAAGCAGAACTCGGTTTCCATTAATAATTTGTTTTTTTACAGTAACATGTCATTTGTTGTCATGGTCAGGAGATCTTCTGTCTGTCATAAAGCAATGGTCTCCATCAATAGCACCTGGCTTGAAATTGTCTACATCAAGTGAAAAGAATTTGACTATTTATTCCCCTTGAGCAGAAGCACCCCCTCATCGGTTGAAAAGAGCCGCGTTGGTGGGAGTGTTCACTTTGCTGGTAGTGATGCAATTGTGATGCATGCATTTCATTTATGAACCAGCAAAGTTCAGTTCCGTCCAAAGGGGCCTCTGTTGCTAAGAAAGTAGCGCCCTCTCTTGGTCCAGCCCAAGGCCCATACTCAAAACATGGGCAGACACAAGACGCTGCCTTGACCAGTAACTTTTGACAGTTGGAAAACAGTGGGAAATACTAAACACTAGTGCATCGGAAGTATACTTCCAATGTTTGATTAGGAGTTGGAAGATTGCTGGATGGGTCCCACTCAACAGCACATGTAAGAGGAAGCATTTGATATCAAACAATTTGCATGCAGGTGTTCATCGCTCACTTTGAGTCTTGCTGGGGTTGTAACAGTGAATACTTATGACGTTTCTGGGATTTTAATAGCTAAAAAGGGGAGGGTTCTTTCCTAAAAGATCAGGATTATGCGTGTAAATTGTGCACTTAGTTTTTGGACAGTCTAGAAATGGGAGCGAAATTTCTAAAAATCCACAATTTTAGGGTTAAATACTGAAAAAACCTCAGCCTTGGTTTTATCATAATACAGGCCTCGAAATAGTACTAGCCCAGCGTACAAATTCTAGCTAAAAATGCTCCGGGCTACCTAAACTTGGTTCCTTGGTTGCCCGGTGGGCTAGTGAAAAATTCAGAATAAGCCTACTTGTTAAAACTTGGATCAAAATAAATACACCTATTCAATATAAATCAATCTATCAATATAATATCAGAAAGTAAGGAAAAAGTGGCAATTTTTGCCTAATGTAAGCGACCCAAATGAGCGGAAAGATGGAGCAAAGAAGTGATTTTGTTCCCAACTCCGTTACCAGTGACTCAAGTGATGTTTAACTAACATACATGCCTCTTTGTTTATACCGTCAGCCTTTTATTTTCAGAAATGTCAAATTCTTTATTGGTGAGCTGATAACAAATTTTGGGTTTTTAAAAGTATTTATACAAGGGCTAGTAAAACTCTAAACGGGCTAGTAAAATATCCATTGAACTAGCCCAGTGGGCTAGCCAGGAAAAAAAAGTTAGCGCAAGGCCTGTAATACTTAATTTTTTTACATGAAAAGGTCCTTTTCTTTTATTCCAGACATCGTTGGCAAGGACCCCAATGCGGAGTGCAGAGACCTGGCAGCACAGACCTTGATGGTCCTGGGATCAGTGGTCCACAAGGTACGTTATTTTTTGTAACTGTCGCAGGCAAAACCCCCACAACAGCTGTAGTAGTGTTGTTTTTTTGAGAGGAAGGCACCAAAATGGGAACTGTAAGTCACTAGTTGATGAGTTGAAGACTGGATGGACCTCTCTGTACTGCAGGGGACATTGTTGAATCCATATCACTCAATTATCATGGTGCAGACAAGAAGAGCGTCATTTTAGCCCTCTTACAGTTCCAATTTTATGTAAAATTTATTTTTATGTGTCGGTCTCTTTTCATTGCCATTTTTATCTACTCTTCCCTTCCCCCCTTGTGGCATCGCCTGCCAATGTCAAACTCCATACAAGAGATTTGTGGTCACTGGCATGCTTGGTACATGAGTTGCAAGGACGTGGTTGGCAAATGCTTAACTTTGATTTGGGAGCCAACAGAGGGCGCCCTACAGTTCAGAACCATATTAATCTCATGTTTGTCATGTTGACTAATGAATAACGTGATTCCTGACCCCTCTTTTCTTTCAGGAGTTGAATGCTGAAGCAAGGTGACACTTATCACAGTAGCACCACGGTTCTTTTTCAGAAAAGGAAAGCGTTGCTGTATTGTTCCTCTTGGTTCAGTACAGCAACCTGGCTTCAGCACGTTGCCCAAGAGAACTATAACTGCATGACAGCGCTCACACAATCCGGGGTTTCAATTTCTGTTGATAATGATGCAGACTTTTAAGCTTCCCCTAGGCCTGTGGCTGTTGAATCTGCACTCTTCCAGCATCTGTAGAACAGTCTCTTGATTTATACCATGCACGGATTGTGCTTCATTATCCACTAGACACATTCAGCAGTTATCAACCCCCCCAACCAAGCTTGACTTTGATATCTTGAGTATTCTGTATATCTATGTAGCTTTTATAGCCCCAAACCCCTGCTTGACACCAAATATTCATGTCGCAAAATTCACAAGAATTCACACTGAAAGGATTTTCTTGCATTTTGTTTGAAACCGATTGAGCCACTCAGACGAGTCCGAGGTGCCTATTTCCGATATCCAAAGGTTGGATCTATGAGTACTGAATGCCATCCACTCCACCACTATCCATAAATAACAACCGCAGGTTGACGCTAGTCAGTAGTGTGCATATCTTTGAACACAAGCATTTATTGCACTTCAATAAACATAACCTATACCTCAGTACAATTCAACAGGAAAGAAATGAAAATGTAAGTAAACAAAAACACCCCCCCCCCCACATTTGAGATGTTACTATTGTTTTCATCATTAGTTAATATTCATTTTCTTGTGTTCTTAAGTTGCGACCTCCAGTGTAAGTACAAGGCAACGGGGCGTGTTGTCACGACCACAAACATGACTGTAACATTTGATTGAGTTTGTGGATTTAGTTGAATATTTTTCCCAGCTTTAATTAATAAAGTAACTTCGGGACCGAATGAAACCAAAAATCGCTGTTGTTACCTGGGTGCATTACAGTGGATATTAAACGGATAAAAAGATGACGAAGTGGTCATGATGGGGTTTGCTGTTTCATTGCTGCAAAATATTTGGACTGTGAAATATTTTACACTCATGGCAAATAAGGAAAGGAAATGTCAGATTATCTCTAATCCACAATCCACAGACATCTGTGGAGCTGTTCAACATGGAAATGCAAACCATTTTTTTTTTTCACTTCAGAATTTTTGTTGGGATGAGAAAACATGACCACCATTATGTTGCTGTCCGGTATAAACATGTTTTTGGTAATGGCTGTGATAACATACCTCTACTGAAGCCAAGTGTAACTGACAAGGTCTGGTGCACACAAGGTGCCTACATTTGAACATGTAGACAGGTGCCAAACTAAACGATGACTGTGAAAAACAAGGAGATACGATCATGTCAACCACTCACACATACCACATACAAAATGCTTGCAATTCGTGTTGAATAGCATTTCCTAATTTGGAAGGGGGATTGGCCAAAAAATTAGAATACGCACCTACATGCATTTCATAATGGTGTCCTTGTGCACCCCAAAAAAAATATATATATTTCATGGCTTGATGCAACAGAATTTTGGCTGTCGAATCAACTACATGTTATATTTCATACCAGAGGGAGAGTGGCAAGAAAACGACTTCTTGTTAGATGCATGCACTACCTCACTGAAATGCACACTTGCTCTACTCACACGTCAATGTACATACAACGTATACTTTTTAGAACTATAACTTTCACTCTGTAAAATGTAAAACACTTAAAAACAAAAGAGAAAGTAGGCAAGTGATGTACAATTTATCTACAGTCCTCTCCATTTACACCAATGCAATCCTGTGTATAAAAGACGGAAGTGATTTAAAGATTGACTCAAGTGACAAGAACCAAATGTGCGTCTGCAGCTCTGTAAGAAGTCAAGGTCTAAAAACGAACAGTTTTGAAAACATGGAGCTAAGACTTACAAACTCAAAAATAAATACAGCGAAAACTGTGTTATCAAAAATGACACATCGGGGGTCACCCTAAGTACGGTACATACGCACAAAATGTGGACTTTTTAGACCCCCCCCCTTTGTATACACAGCATGCGCACTGACTCCACCCCCCACACTTACACACTGCCTGTGAATAAACAGACTGGTGACACTGGGAAGTGCTAGTAAGATACATGTGGTTGGGATGAAAGCCAAAGTGTTATGACCATTTTTTGAAGTATAAAAGCTGGTCCATGTATGTATTAAACTTGGAAGTGCATTATAGTCAAGCGAAGTTATTAAAGCAATGTTGTTGCTCTCTTAAGGTACCCACTGCCTTGGACTCCTGTATGCAAGGAGCAGATGAGCCCAACTTCCTCCCTGCCCCCATACATCCTTCATAAATGACCTCTCATATTAACCGAGGCTAGGTCCTTCAAAGTGAATCGTAACTGCTCAAGGCTCTTGAAGCCTTATAAATCTTAGGTACTGGGCATAAAACCTGCTCAATTATGTCTTGCCTAGTCATTTGCTCAGACTGAGTCATGTAATACTTTGGAAAGGACTCTCTCACTAGCCCAGGTGACAGACGTAGTCACCATCATTATCGGCATAGTGTTTTCGAAACGAGTGAATTCAGCTTAAACTTCGGTTTTGCTGGTTCCGGTCAGAGCTTGAACATGTGGTTTCAAACGCTGCTTTAAAATGGCTTGAACCAGTGACACCAAAGTCTAAGCCGAATCCACTCATTTAAAAAACACGCGTAGACTGTGATGCCGCCCACAGTGTTTAGGTACGTGTAGTAAATAAGCCTTTACAAATAGCAAAACGTATGAGAAACATGGAGTTAGTACTCACTGGACAATAACTGTATACTGAAGTGGTGGTAACCATTACAATGGACCATTTGGTAAAAAAGTTTGTTATTTTATGCCAAAAAAGGCACCACTGTCTAGAAGTCACAACATGAAGTGAGGGTTCTAACCAAAGGCTTGCCTACTGCAGTGTCGGCCGATCTCAGGGAAACTGTGTGGTCACGTGGTACTCTTTTTATCAGACAATTCAGTCACGAGTGATATTCAACATACTATAGTGTTTTGTTCAACTACTGCACGTACGTACATCTATTTTTACTCATCATGCATACAACACTAACAAGCTTTGTAACCAAACTAACAATTGTTCGCCGCGCCCGTAATATATTTAAAAACATAAGCCACATAGCTTAACCTTCTTATCACCTGTGTAAAGTCTTATCTGCCTAGCTGTGCATACAGTGTGTAACACTTTACATCAATTGAACATGTGGACGAAACAGAGAAAGTTCTACCTGCGCAACATAAAAGCATTTGCTGTAGACTGTATGCAAAAAAAGCACCGATCTGGGTTCACATCTGGAACCTAATTGCCTCTCTAATCCTGGCAGGGAATGGCGTAGAGAATGTCTCTCTTTTGTGCCTGGAAGGGGCTCCTGTCTACCAGAGGTCACTGAAGCTTGTCTAAGGACAGAGCGTCCTGATGGCTTGAGGTGAACCCATGGGAGTAAAAATTCCTTAGTACTGAGCTGACAATCATCTAAGCCATGTGCTGTAATCAATCTGTAAATTCAACTTCATCTGGATCTAAAGGTACTGAAATCAATTTCATTTTTCCCTTAATTTATTGTGGGTACCCAGATTCCATTTTTTAACAACTGCTTCCACTGTTGCTACAAATCTGACTAAAATCTCCAATCCGCAGAGTGGCCCAATAGCGGAAATTGATCTGGAAGGTGGGAAAAGATCTGCTTCATCACCTTTCTTGCCTTTTAAATGACTTGCTGCAGCAATCTCTACATCACAACATGTTCTAGTGCAACTTCATTCACAAGGTGTTTTGGGGGGTCCTAACACTACCTACATTCAACAAGTTATAGAACTTTGTGTTCAGAATCAGCAACAAACTTGTTACAAACATTTGGTCATTCTCAACTGTACAATTTTAGCTTTGTTTTCCTATGTACATTTGTTCAAAATTTTCATCAAAAGCAGCATTATCATGGAAATAGGAGCTACATGTACCCTTTACTCTTACATAACCAAACACAAATCCTTGGGAATTTAATTTACTGGTGAAGCTCAGATCACGTTTTATTATTACTGTCATTCACACCGGGGTCTCAATATGTCAACATGTTCCCATGGCTTTTGAACAGTCAAGCCTTACTAATTTTGATTAGCGGAGTGCCACGTACCAACACCTGGGAGCTTGTAACCAAATTTGTGCTGCTTGACGAGCACACACTATCATGGTGGCGACATCAACAGATGCACCAACAGTTGCATCCACTTCGGACACTGATTACCAGGACTTAATTGATGCGGCAGACTGGGACCTGTATGTCAGTTATTTAAAACAAATACTGAGTAGCTTGAAATTGTGAAAAAGGAAGAATATTGTCACTTTGTAAAATCTGGACTGTTCCATTTTTACCTCTTGAAATGGAAAAGTCCAGATTATACCAAGGGATAATATTCCTCCAATTCTATTCTGAGCTACTCAATATTTGTATTCTGTCATATTTGAAACCAACGTTTTCAAAAAATGTGTAGGACCTCACTTTTTCCTCGGTAACACCATAGCACGGAGATGTGTCACGTGACCCTGGCATGGACGCCAATAACCTGCAAAAACTACGAAGCACGCAGTTTAAATGGAAACACCCAATTGAGAATCGTGCTGATTTAACTGCAGTGTGGTTAATTTTGCCCCAAAGGTAGGCCAGTGGACAAGAGAGAGGTTTCATAAGTAAAACAAATACTGAGCGTGCAACTTGCCGTCCGCTGTGGGTGCAAAGGGTATGAATATCATGCTCGCGATGCGTCAAAGTAGCATGTCTGATGAAGTGTCAATTTTCACTTAGCGACCTCTTGATTCATTCATGTAGTATTGAGTTGAAAACGGATAAATCTCTGAACATGTATTTGCCATTTTTGTTTCAAAGCTGTACATACAAGGTTCCCCTTGGAGGCTTACAACTTCCATTGTAATCTGCTCTGAGCGGAACAAAAGAGGGCGTGTTTTTTTTGTCCTCACCGTATAGGCGAGCGTTTATAACGGATATCAATGGTGCATTTGACACGGAGCACGCTGAGTGCGTTTTACAAATAAATTTAGTCCTTAATGTACGGTCTTTGCGTACACACAGAATGTGTGCAAGAACCCGCTTGGAAAACTTACTACCATCTGTCTTTCTTTTGCCGATTGGGGGTGCACTTCAAGTTGGGGCGGATGCTGTCAGGTTGCTAAATGCATGTGTACGCAAACAAGAAGCCAAACGTTGGAATGACCAATTATGCTCATGGGTGGTAAAATGTATGCATTCAAGTAAATGCTGGCACTGAGAAACCTTACTAATGGCTGGACTCAACTTCCTAACTGCTGGCCTACAGATACACATAGCTCTCTCTGTAGCCACATGTACAGTGATTGGCAAGCAATTGATAGCCATGTGCCCGGAGCTCAGAAAGTGTAGCCCTTTCCTGTAACCCCTTCACTTCTAAAGCACAATCGAGTACAGACTGCAAACACACATGCTGCCTTCATATGAAAAGTTGGACTGTGGCCAGACATCGGATAATCTTCCAACCATTTACCTCATTGGTGCAAAGAGAGAAGGATGTGCTTGGTCAAATTGTGCACAAGAAGCAACGAATGTGACATCATGAATCTCAGTATTCACCAGTCCTCTTTCCCAATAGGCATACTAACACTGTGACACTTCTGGTGTTTAGAATCTGAATAAGTGGAGGAATTTTGACACTGTGTGACATCCCATGTGACCTTGTGATGTGACAGATCATAAGACAACAATGTCTGAACAGTTTTTCCCTGTCTAATTTCACCCTCTGGTGATATAAATAAGAATAAAAACTTCTATGTAATTTTTCACAATTTAATAAGCACATCGTGCCCAGTACCGCTGGAAGATGAAACCTATCCCCTCGGAATATATGCAAAGGACACTCCTGAATCTTTGAATATTCAGCACTGTTCAGTGTGACATAACATTACCAAATTATGACAATGTAGGACCTTCAAGCTCTATAGAGTACCGAAGTGAATACGTCGCTCGCACAGTTAGTGTGTAAAAGGCATTAGCGCGAGAACCAGCGCGTGAACCAACATGCGCGGGTACTCCATTTGTTTGCACTGCACTTTCTGGTTCACAGTGATGTCACTCTTCGGTACTCTATGTAAAGCAATGGCCTTTAAGGCTTAACAGAACTGCACGTCAAACTACGTACAAGGCGTCTGGGTGGTTTACGTTGGGCAATCTGGACTTGAAGCTGAGAACAAACTCGCAACTCATGAATACAATACCAGGGGTTGGATACCGACTTGAGAGAACCGAGTTGGTGTCACACATACAGCTTGTACTGGTTCTGAACGTCGTCCACGGAGGACATACCGAAGCGTTCCTTGTTATCTTGCATCAGGCTAAAGATGGCCTCCAGTTGAGCTTGGCGAACCCTGCAAAAATGACCACAAATTCCTGAGATCAGCAACACGTTTGATGTACTGTCTCCATAATGCTGTACCGGTAACTGACTCACACAATGCCAATCCTGGCGCGTGTGACTTACCACCAGCGTTTTAGTCAAGACCATCACAAGACCAGACACAACATCATTCGCAAGACCAGTCGTAAGATCAATCATAAATAGGTGAATGAACAATGACCAAGGGGTGCTTTTGACTAACTTCATTTAAACAGCTCGTGACTTGGATTCAGGCTGGGAGTCTTGTGTAGATCTTGCGATGGTCTTGTGATGGTCTAGTGTGGTTCTTAC
>NW_019091416.1:1816791-1869090 GCF_001949145.1 Acanthaster planci
ATGGTCTTAATGCATTTCCAATACAGCACTGTTTACCTCCTCTCTTCCTCCAACTGTTGCTCCGACAATGACTTGATCACTTCTTCCTCCAGTTCTTTGACCTTGCGCCGGTCTACGCTCTTGGGGGAATCAGGTGGCAGGGCACCGGTGCTGTCCTCCTTAAGCTTCTGCTTCTCCTCCTCATTCAGGGGTTGGATATCGGCGCTGTCGATGAGAAGATTGCCGATGCCTTCCAGATTCCTGTCGGGCTGGTCATCCTGTTTCTTGTCGGCAGAGGGTGGGGCACTAAACCCGAAGGGGCAAACTAGAGGCTGGAGGGTTGAGAACAGCCAAGGCAGAGATGGTTAAGATTTGTGAGGATATGCTCATAAATCTAGCGCATGAACGACATGCTCCTTTTAAGAGCACACAGCTAGTTTCCAATACTTTCTTGGACTCTGAAGTTGGAAACATTCCACGAAATTGTAGAGTTATACAGCATGTCCCTAACAACGTGTCATCTCAGTATCTTGCAAATGAGAACAAAGTTTCTTTCAAGGTTCACTGCACAATGGTCATTTGATCACAATGACCATTTTGAACACTGTGACCAACTGCAAAGGCTAGGGAGGAACAATGTCTGCATTTTTTTTTGGCCTCTACTTTAAAGCTAAGTTACATGTACTACCAAGCGTAACGTGATGGATGATGGCCAGGTAAGTGATTCCAATCACTTACGTAACGAAGTAATACATGAAGCCCACGTAACAAGGCACCTACGGCCAAGTTAGTCAACCATTGGTCAGTTGGATCTGGTATCCTGGATATCTTTTGTGCACTGCTTACCAGGGAGAACTGGCCAGTGCTTGATGAATGATCGCTGATCAAACTCAGCCCGCATTGATTTTGGCAAGGAATTTGGTCACAGTTCTAAAATGGTTGTCGGAAACGACTCACCACTGTGCAGTGGGGCATAAAGGAAACTGAATAACACTGATAGAGATTTGGGCCAAGGATAAGGAGCATCTACAGAAATAAAAAAGGAAATCCCTCCTGGTGTAGTTATTTCAAAATTTATTATATGCATACTTTTGGAGGTTCATGAGGTTCATGCATCAAACACCACTCTAGCAGTATACTTAACAACTTTTTAATAACAGGCATTTAACGACAAAGCTACAGCTGTGTACATGTATTTTAACCACTTCCTACTGGGCGACCCGTTTTCGGGTCCATAAACTTTACATGCAGAGCCGGGGAGCCCGGAACTGGGACAAAAGAGTTGGGCTTTATAACAAAAGACCGTGCTCAGCACAAAAGACTGAGCTGCTGGGCATTACCAACATTTTTTCACTCTCAATAGTGGAGATAATCCAGCCTTGTTTTGAAACATTGTACCACGGTTTGAGGCATTTAGAGCGAGCAGATTACCACAGGGGACAAAAGCTCTCCACCACCGCAGCGATGAGCCACACACCACCGCTGCACGCAAATCTGGCCCCTATTGAAAAGACGCCAGCAGTGCACTGTACCGGTTTCGGGAACAAACTAATCTTACGTAACACCGCACAATCTGGGCTCTTTTTCTAAGGCTGCAGGCCTGGCTGAAATATTCAGGAGTCAATGAATTTTACCTAACAGCTTTAGAGTAGTGCCCAGAGAGTCCTTCATTTTGGTATGAACGGCCATTAAATGAAATGATGAATTTTTGAAGAATTTTGAAGATGGAAAATCCTGAAAATGACCCGGCATCTTGTCTTGCTCAAGAAAAATCCTCCCGGCAGGAAGTGGTTAAGACACAAAAATTTAGGGTCCATGAACAAAATCAAATTTTCCCCCCATCTCTCCTTACCGCTTCTGGCTTCTCATCCTCGGCTGTCTCCTCCTCATCCTCTTGCTCCATACTCTCATTCACAGTTTCTTCCTTCTCTTCCTCTTGAGCTTTCTCGGGCTTCCTGAGCAGCCAGTGGTACGACACCAGGATAGCTAGGAAAGTGCAGAGGGCAGCTGTGATGTAGAAGAGGACATCTGTGACCAAAGCATCCATCGTGGTTACCCTCAAGACGGGCCGCAATCACGCTGAACAGTGGGGGACTGAGATGAAAAACAGAGGCATTTCTCAGAAATGACAGATAATCCATTAGCTCTGCTGTGAAGGTCAGGGGCAATTTGTATTACGTTTTGTTGATCCGCGCAATGTCACGCTTGTTCTTCATGTACTTCTTGTACTGACCAGCTTCTGCTTGGGGGCTCTAAATGCTTCATACCTTGCCGCTGTTGAATTTGCCAATGTGTGTGCCTAAAGGGATCTACATGTACATCAAATTAAATTTGACGGTTTGCAAATTCTGAAATTCAGAGCAAATAATAACCTCATTCCTGCTCAGGGAGGAAAGGAGAAACTTTAAGTCTTATCCTCCTCTTTTATTGCCATCTTGAATAGGTCACGTGCAAATATCAAACATTTTGGTGCATATTCAGTGTACAGGTGTACATGTACATCTACATGCACATGTACATAGAACTTTTCACATTTAGTGAAGAGGTCTGAAGGTTATCCAGTCCATATACAGGTACACCGATCAAGTAACAGCACAGATATGCATTCCAGTGTCTGTAATATAATCAGTCCCTACGGGAACATAATACACATGACACACATAAAATATCAATCACTAGTAACTCTAACTCGGTAAGGAATGACCACATTACTCCAACCAACATACAGTGTATGGACTAAACTCACTGCTCTCCCTCTCATCTGTCAGAGCCTGCCTTCATCCTTTACTTGAAAAAAAAAAAAAGGAAAAAAATAACACGGAGTGCTAATCATCATAAATGGCATCTCATATTGTGTGTTGCCATGGCAACATGCCAGCAGCACAGACTCCCACTTTTTAGTTTCTACCTGGCTTTCATACATGCTTCCGTGACCACAAGGGACATGGACACATGCGGTAAATGAAAGATAAAGCAAATCAGGAAAGCCATCCTGACAAATTGACTGGACCTTGTAACGCTGGGGGGGGGGGGGAATCAGCTGCGCTGACAGCTGATAAAATGAATTCATCCTCATACACCGTATCATCTGTACAGTGCATCATGTACTGCAGCAGGTATAATGTAAGAATGTGCATGTCTCATTTGGTCTTGAAATTTATCAATCATCTACATTTCACCTCTAAGGGTCCATAGTACGTTTGTGTATATTTTAGAAAAGAATGTGGAGGACAGTAAATTCCACAAAAAAGATTTGTGCACTATCATGTTAACTCAGAAAAATAACAATGTGTTTCATCCTCAAAATTATTCCTCCAACAGAAACCATGAGAAATTAATATGCGAACAAAATTAACATAATGAACCCCCAAGAAGGCACAAGGAGCAAGTACCAAAGAAGCTGGCTTCAGACGATTGCCGTTTGTGTATTAATTGTGTAAAGAACTCCTTTCACAAGCACCTGCTGAATAAGGGGGGGAAGCACCAGCATGATAGTGTCATCAATGTGAAGTGACAGGACAAATTTAACTCCATGTATCTATGTGTAGATGAGAAGCAATAAAGTGATCACAGGCATGAGAAATTCTCATTAACAAGCCATGTTATATCAAGTAATTGTTTTTTCAACACAACCGTGCTCATTTTGTTTTGTAGCAAGCTCGTCATACTTAAACTGTTGTAAGCTACGTGTACACGTAGTTGAACCAGGAGGGATGTGGATGTAGCGTGAAAGTACAGTTAAAAAAAACAAAAAACAACCTGTCATTTCCTCTGTGAACATTAGATCATTTTGCCGTTACTGTTTTCCCAATGGAAAAAAACTTACATCAGGCCAACATTGCCTGACAACGTCACATTGACAGCTTGACAGTTGTCACGCCAACGTCCGCCAACATGGGTCCAATCTAAGCATGCTATCTGGGTAATACTGTGCTGTGCCATGCCCTTGATGTATGACATCTTATTACAAAGCAGTTTGGGGAAATGACGGGAAAACCATGGCATTTTATTTCTTTTTCTCCTAAAAAATCACTGTTTGAGGGTAGCTGCCATTACTGATCAAATATTAAGTTCATTATGACACAATAGTATAAATTGGGCTTCAACCAAGTACACACATATACATGACATTACATGTACTCACAAACCTTATGCATAATGACTATCTCAATAACAGATGAATGGCTTTGTTAACAATGGACAGGCAATTGTGGAGCTTTTGAGCTTACAGAATTACATGCATTTGAAAAACCAAAACTGACTGGATGGCAACTGTCCATGAATGCAAACACGCAACTGTATGGTCAGTGGTAATACACGTGCTTTGTATTATTCACATATAGTGTACATGTATGTATACCATGCTTACATGTATCATTCCCCCTTTACTGTGCAGGTACTGGCTTTTTCATCATTTTAAATTTCATTTCATTCTTTTCTTCTTCTTTTTTTAAATCAAACAACAGTACAGAGGCAGTTAAAAAGGGGTTAAAAGAAGCTCCATTTTCCAATGATCTTCTTCAAATTTATTTCACGCATAAGTCTGGCACATTTTCTAAAACATATTAAGAAAATTTCCCAATCTACTACCACAATACGGAGGCAGACAAGTCCAGCAATATTTCACACTCAACTCTAGCGGGCTATCATGCCTCCTCAATCTGTTCTTTTCATTCACACACTGAACCAACCTATGACCAACCAGAGTGGTTCATTTTTAACAGCATCCTAGCTTTTTGGGGGGTAAATGAAGACTATCACTGCCAATTTGTCACCTTTTCATCAGTGACCTTGGGGAGGGGGAGAGACTGAAATTGGGGTAAACAGTCCCATTTTCATTTTTTATTTTTTTTTGCACACATGGCCCCAGAATAAAAGTTGTTTTCATCATTTCTGATGGGAGGTCTTAATGAGTGAACATCAATGGATCCCAGAAAGAAAGACTGAGCAATGAAAAGTATAGCTACTTGTTATGTTTCCTGACAAGTGCAATTTTGAGTGATTATGGTATCATTTCTTTTTTACATATTATAAAATCTTTGACATTTGAGATATGGGATTCAAAAGTGACCTGGGAATTTAAGTTTGCCTGAAGATAATAAACTTTGCCCTTTTAGGTTCATAACCTGTCTGCTTCTGGCTGACACTTAGACCAAAGCACGTACACGTACCAAGGAAAATTTATACTTATGGCATGCATGCGCACACGTTGGCACTGCATACCTTTACCTAGTGGGCTCATTCCTTTTTTTATGTGGTTGAGGAAAACTCAGTGAATATAACCCTTTTTCTGGGACTGTGAACATCACTTACAGCTAAATATTTGTTGGTTTTTTGACTGTTCTTCTTCTTTTTCAACTGATAAACACTACACTAAACCGAGTGCACCATTTGGGTTTTGTCAAGCTGTGCATGCGACGGGTCAATGGCCAAGTTTGCTCCGCATATCAGAGCAACCATTTGGGGGGGGAGGGCATCTTGTGTTCACTACACAACAGTCCTTGCTGTGTGACTTGTAAGATGATACCATCGGGGCACCTGACATGCACTGGGCTTTGTAGCTGTGACAGATTAACAGATGTTTATTTATCTCTTCTACGAAAGTGCAGTCATACAATCCCCACCTTTGAAAATGGTCAAACCAACATGCTGAGCAAGCCAGTTCTGTCAGCTGCACTTGGCCAAAGGATGCTGGATATAATCACAGATGGCTGGCAATCGATATTGTGATTCCAAAAAAATGTCATTCATGACTGTTGATATGGTTGATGATTAAGTGGAAATCACATCTCATCTGGCATTCTGGTGGAGCTGTCCTCAAAATGCATTTACAGCCAACCTTCACACCAGAGCCTCACGGTCACTCTCACAGGAAAATATGACTGAAAAGGGGAACCAGATCATTTACCACAAAGGCTTGAATAAAAAACACACAGTGTTATGCCCTCATCATACCGAACAATAATCATTACCATGATGACAATACCAGCTAGCTCAACAATAGCCCAGGCCATGTAGGCCAACAATCTGGGACAAAATTGTTGGGACACTTGGCAATGCCATATGCCCCCCCCCACTCCCCTGATCAGTGTTATCCTGTCCAGCCAGAGCGCAGACCGCACGCATAGACCCAACATTGAAAGGGGGGTCTGGGGTTGGAGGCCCAATGAAAATTGCCGGGATTATCTGAATTGGTTTAATAGTCGTGTATGTGTGCATACCATGCCGTTCAGGGGGTGTGCTGTATTGGGGCATTTTTAAAAAGCATAGGTTGAAAATATGAAGATATATTATGGCCGCATCGTACAATTCAAGAAGGGAATATCAATATCTATTTTTGTATTGTGTAACCACAGCAACGTGTGATATCGGATAGGCAAGTCCTATGGGGAAGATTAAAAATGCACATTTTTAGGGGTGCGATTTCAAGGCACGATGTGTACATTGCAGAGTAGGCCCATCTTTGTAGGTTATCTGTACAAAATAGATTTTTTTTTTTAACACAAAGTGTCCATTTGGGTTTGGAAGCACCATAAAATCGTCTGGGATTGCTATTTTAAAAAATATTTTGTTGAGAAACGCAACAATGATCCACGAAAACTGTTTAAAAAAAAAAGAAGGGGAGAGTCTCAAGTTCTTTAACCCCTTCGCGCCGGGACACGGATAGAGCCGCCGTAAAAATTGAGACCCGCTTTTCAGGTATTATTCTCGGCCCACGCTCGAGCGAACACGGTGAAAGAAGGCAGACCCTGGCTCTTGTATATATGGTAATTGGTCTTTGTGTATAGCCCAGAAATGAAAAGACCGAATTTGCATCATAATCACCAGGTTCACAATAGTCCCCACTTTGAAAAGAGGCAACGGGAATGTGGAAGCTTGAGTAGAACCACATGCCACCGAGCAATCAGCCTTTTCACCGTGTAACAGGCTTACTCTCACAGTCGCCATCTTTAAAATAAGGTCGTTGAGCATTATGTCACTTGACCCCTCGTCGTCTCAGCGGCTGTTCCATGTCAAGACATGTAATAAACGGACTGAGCGATAAGATACTACATGTACCAATGGACTCTTCCAAAACTTTGGCAGCAGTTTAGATGTCTTGACATGGAAGAGCCGTTGAGACGATGAGGGGTCAAGTGACGTAATGCTCAACGACCTTATTTTAAAGATGGCGATTGTGAGAGTGAGCCCGTTAGATTGAATGGATAAAGGAAAAAAGACTGGAAAATACTTGAATAACGTGAGTGAAATCATTCAATAAATGGTATTTAGAAAACGGAAAGGTCAAGAATCATGTTCGTATGCAAAAGAAATTGCGCCCACGATTATACGTGGGTGCGCCAAAAATGTTCAGTACGCCGACACAAAATTGCGCATACAGATGTGTGGCTAAGGATAAATCGGGAGTGATCCGTGCCACACTAGTGGGGCTAGTTAAATACTAGGTCATGTGTACGTGTACGTCCTTATCGATCACTTGTTAATTACATTCTGGCTGAGCTCATTCCATTACTGATACTATCCACGCATGATCATACTGCCTTACTGGTGCGGTTAAATTTCCACTAAAATTACTTACCAATACTTGACAAGACCGTGGCCTTTGATAACGTTTTAATAACAAAAATTAGACGCTGAGTGAGACTGAAGCAAAGTCGTCTTTTGTGTGCGTTACGTTTACCCTCGTAGTTCTAGTTAGTCTTGGTTTCGTGTCGCGGACACCGTGCATAGTGCGCCCCCTAACGACTCATAATTAGACTGTGCGCCAGCTCGTACTATTGAGAGTGAGTAAAAACTTGTTGTGCGAGGGCGCTCTTCAACAGAAAAAACTATCGATCACTGACGTCTTGGGCCAAGACTACCTTGTAGCATGCGCCGTGAAACATTCCGACGACCCTGACAAGGTAGACGGGTTCTGCTTGACTGGCGCCTAGATAACGTTGATGACGTCTGGGTAAAAATGCAATAACAAACTCACTCGTCCCCAGGGTCATGTCCAAAATAATGAAATTGCCGGATATTATTGTCTCTTGATATATTTCATCTCCAAAACGAATATATCTGGAGAAGGGAATCATAGATGTTGAAAAGATTCGACATTTAATGAATACACGATAAAGCAATGAAAAAGTTAATAAAAATAATAATAAAAATAAAAAAAGGTCTTGATCTTGTTGCACTGGTTCGGCAAAGAAAGGGGCGGGCATCCCTTTGGTACAGCGTATTTATGGCCTGAAACATGATGTCTGTCAATTCGTATTATTTACTTCCTGCGATTTTTGCACATATTTTCACCATTCAAAGTGATTAAGTTTCATATCCGTCAAGCCTGAGTTTAGATTATGTGCACAAAGTCTTTGGGAAATGGAAGAAAAACTGACAACAGGTCTATTCTTCAATATTTGCACTACCAAACAGTTTCTTTTAAATCAAATTTTCACTCTTTTACTTTGAAGGTGAAGCATTATAGTCTAGATACATGTGCATGATTAATTCTTTGAATGGGCCTGCTCGGTATTTACAAAAGCAAGGTCGTTCGGTCAAGGTCAGGAGGCCATCTGAGAAGCACCTGGCGACGGGACTTCCAGTCAGATACCAAGAAGATTAATTGCCTTCACATGCCTGCGGCTGCTGGAGATGAAAGCAAAAGACAAAAGACTCTGCAGTGGAGGACTCGTCGACGGCCAACACCCCAAGAGGAGTGTAAAGGCATATTAAACTAACTAATCCAAGTCCATTCACAACACTTAAGTACCTCGGATGCTGGGACCCGTAGTGCGGACCCGCACGTACGTGCATCCACAGTGCAAATTTTGTTCAGGGCAGGCCTGCCGGCCGTAGACTGAACGCCAGCGAGCTTTTGTGATTATTCAACATGTTCAAGTTCAGTTATCATCTTGTGTAATCAAATTTGCAGTTGCCTTTTCTGAGCTGTGAATTCGTTGATTTCCTGTTTATATATCATCACGATCTTGCATCCGGGGTTATACACTAACGAAACCCATAAAGGTGAAGCTTGCGAACTAGTCACTGTCGTCATTATAGCTTGCAGAAGATGAAAAGCCGGATTACGCAGTGATTCTGTCACGTCAATTCATTACTTAACTAGAGTCCAGTTGGTACTTCAATAGTTTAAAATTCAGTAGGGTTTTCTGGTGTTCGTAGTTTATGATACATCGAGGAAAGGTGCTGGCTTCTGTGGACATTGAATAAACAATATTGCATAAAAATGACTGAATATCACTTTAAAAAACTGACATTACTTTAACGTCCTATGTAAATATGTACATGTATACGTATGTGGAGTACATGTACATCTCCGAAAAAACCCTAGACAAGATTATATTCAACGGTTTAGGTTCTACTGTACATTTTTGTATGTTGGCAATACGCTTAGCATGTCCAGCGTCTCCAAGTGACTAGGTTTTAACAAGTAATCGAACACTGGCTGCGGCTTTTTATTTCACCGCTGGCTAAACGAGTGGATTCGGCTTTGACTTCGATTACACTTTTCTGCCGGTCGCGTAATTTTTTTCCTAGGAACATTAGGGTAAGTATAATATCAAGACCCGTACGCATGCGTGTTACTCATAGAGATCTCGTGACACGGGACGACGTTGAAGCTTGCAGTAACCTATGTATGGAAGACTAGCACTGCTACGATCATGGTCATGTACAAATGTACATGTACATGTAAAGTACATGTACATGTACTTCCAGTAGCTCCATGCATGGAGCATTAAGCTCCCCTCCTTCCTCCATGCTGACACGCACACGTGGGGTCTTGACCCACCTAGGAAAAAAAGTACGCGTAACTGTCCCATAGGTTGCTAATTGCGGAAATCTCGCCTGTTCCTCATCTGGTTTCGAACGCTGCTTCAAAATGGCTGGAACCAGCGAAACCGCAGTCTAAGCCCGAATCCACTCTTTTCGAAAACGCTTGACTTGAAAAATTCGAAGCTGCATGGCTTCCCCTGTCATGTGCCACCTGTGTAAACACCACTGATCTCTTTAGTAAACACCGGCAGCATTGTACATGTACATGTACATGTACTGTACATGTACATGTACATGTAGTACTACTGAGTGCAATCTGCTCGTACGTGAATGACCTCTGACGTCATTTGGGGCGCGCATGCGCATTATGCACCCTATGAATACCTGGCTTAAACATGCGAGCATTTTAGTAGCAAAATACCCTCATTGATCTTAATTCTTATGACATGTATGAACATGCATCATGAAGAGGCTTGGCATCTGCCTGCTGAACATCTCAGAAGGCAGGAACCCTAAGGTGGTGGAGGCTGTCGCTCGTGCTGCCGTTTCCACTGCTCAGGAGGTGACTGTATCCGATGCTGAAATAGGTAAACCCATGGAGGTTTACCTCGATTGTAAACCTCTCTAGGCCTAACCATGGAGAAATTTAATGTTAGGCTGTACAAGTTCAAATTATTGGCCTACAACTTGGAAAGAGTTTAGGCTATGGTACAACACTGTTTAAATCTCTTAAAATGTTTGGGCCGATCCAAACAGCTGTCAGAAATTATATTTTATAACATGTTCTAAAGTAACTAAAAGTGAAATTTTAGCGGAGAAAATTCTGAAGCATTTAGGTCCATTTTGCAAACACTTTTTTAATCAGACAAATCTCATAGATTTGTACACTGGGACACGTAATTCTACATATTGTT
This sequence comes from Acanthaster planci, assembly GCF_001949145.1. The sequence goes on from NW_019091416.1 coordinate 1,827,462, forward strand.
ATGCTACTCAGGGAATTATATCTAGATGACTAGATCTATTAAATACGATTGGTGGATGCGCTTTACTTGACTGTGTTTGCTGTCTGTTGATCCTGGACAAAATCTTCAATGCCCTTTTCAAAATGTTCTTCCAATTTCCATGTCTTTTTCAAAACGTTCTTCCACCATGTCCACAGCTGTGAACTAGAAAGAAAAGGAGATTGATGGTAGCGGGACTGACAGATTTCAGATAAGATAAATGGATGGTGCAAGCACATTCAAGCAATTGCATAGATCTATCAACAATAGCCCGAAAAACTCTTATCAAATTTGATTTGTGTTCATTGAAGAATAGAGAAACACACAGCACTCAGTGTGTTCCAGCGTCTCATTAATTTCTCTGAAATTCTTAATTTAGGTTTGCAGTGCAAATCGACAGTACTAAACGTCTTTTCCGATTACGACTACAATCGCTCAGTGCTGACGATAGCGGCACCGCTCAAGTATCTGCAAGACAGCATTTACAACGCATGCAGGGAAGCCTATGGACAGATAGACCTGGGCAAGCAACGAGGTGTTCATCCCCGGCTTGGTGCTGTTGACCTGCTACCCATCTATCCTCTGTCCAGGGACGTCCGTGTAGAGGAGTGCGGTGTGATTGCTAAAGGTCAGGCTGTTGGGTCAGTGACCTCAAGTGGTCAAATCTAGAGGTCAGATGGAAGGGAAGGGGCGTACAACAGAAAACAGATTTCAAAGCCCCCAGAAGTCAGAGTGCCCCTAACAGAAGGGAAAACTTGGGGCAAGCTTGGTCAGTGACAAATTGTCAATGGATGGTCAATGTTGACTGGTATCCTATGCATGAAATGTAAACCGGGCACCAGGCAAAATTGACCAGTAATTAGCAAATTGTCGCTAAGCGAACTTGCTCATTAAGTATGGTTGTATCAGTTTCTACTGTATTAGTCACTTCAGAACTTGATTATTCTTAGTTGCTGCATCTTAGCTACAATCTTGTAATGCATGAAACTTCACATGAGTACTCGGGGCACCAGTGGGGGTAGTCAAGTCTGTCACATATCTGTCCCAAGTCATCCGGTCTCTTTTAAAGTCATAAGCTATGTAAATGACTCGGGAGGAATTGCCTTTCTTTGTCATCAGTGCTAATCCGTAGTTGTGACAGCCATGTGAACTGACTAGTGGTTGGGTTTCTAATCTGATTTGTGATGGACTTGACTACATCCAAGAGGTGTCCTTACAAAAATGAAGAATTGAAGATTACTACACCTCATAAATATTCATGAGCAAATCGGAGCACATCATTGGCCGATTGCACCTCGCGTCTGGGAAGTAGAAATGATGCACAACCAGGCGACGTCATAGTGTTGAGTATCCACCTCGCTGCCGTGTGGTAGGTTTTCTGGTAGCATAAAAAAATCCCTCTGGAACCCGCGGCGTACATATGTAGTCCGTGTCATGTAATCTTTACGGAACCAGTCTGGATTTGTATCCTAATAACTATTACAGTAAAGACCCAAAATGTATGTCAGCACCAGACTATTGAAGCCCTGTTTCTATGCACATCTACACTCCACTTTCATTACATGAAAATTTAGCAGCTAAGAAACAGTTACATCTGTGAGTACAAGTAATTTGAGATTTCTGTTTGAATATTTATGAAGTGTAGTAAAAACAAATACAGCATGGTTTATTTCGGTATAGGTCAGTTTGACTACCTCCCTCCGCTTCGCGTTGGAAGGTAGTGAAGTTGACCTACACCTCGGGACCAGTGATTCCCACTGCCTCCCTCAAACCACGCTGTATTTGTATACTACCCGCTGAGGGCAAGCACTTGTGGAGCCAATCACATATTCCACACAAATTATCCTAGCAAGTCCATGCAACCAATTGCTGCCGAGGTTTTCTCCATATCATAACTCCAAACTTGGAATGAGTGTTCAAAATCAAATTAAGCATGCATTTGTTTTCACCGAATAAGGCAAGACCCTTGTTCATGTTTTCCTTATGCCCCCTTTTGGTTGTGAACTGCAGAAATTGCATCGACTTTAGCAGTGGACATTCCGGGTACCTCATTCTTTCTGTTTGGTACGTCCGACGTTCCCCACAACAGAGATCTTGTGGCAAGGCGCAAGGAAGTTGGTTGGTTTCTAGGCAGGCATCATACAGACTATGGGAGTCTCCAGTATGATCTTGGGAGCAGACCGTCAGCGAAATACGGGCTAACAGGTACATGTACAATTGTACCTGTCATTGGAAACCAGGCATGCTCATGGGGCTTGCCTTTTGCTTTGGACTGATTTTGTTGACGAGGGTCACCAGTCCGTTATAATGGGCTCATTCACTTTGCAGGTTTCTCATGACCTAAGTTCCCCTTTTAATGGATTTTGAAACACTCTCATAAGCCTCCCAAATTTCTTGGAAAAAATTAACGAGTTGATGTTTAGTAGTGGTTTTTTTTTTACTGTACCTATTTTGAGGAAATTCTGAAAGTGCCTGTGAAAGTAATTTATAACAGATTGAGAAGTAATCTGAATAACCATGAATGCTGTGAAAATACCAGGGTGCTTTTTAAGAACTTTTATATTTACAGTGTTAGTGGTAATAAATTTGGCAACTGAGGACTGTTTTACTGTAGGGTGAACAAAGCACCTGCTGGACACTTTCAAGATCCACTGTGAAAATAACGAGCCTTAATTCAGCTCAACTAAGATTAGGTGCACGTTTTTTCATGCCCTGACTACATGTGCATGCAATTATAAAGTAAGTGGTGATGGGAAAAACTATGAGAAAAAACAGGACGTTTCCAAGGTTACAAGCTGAAATGAAGCCTGTTTAAGAGGCATTGCATTGTTAGTCAAGAGAATGGCATTTTCTTTTTAGCACTTGACAAAAACTTCACAAGATATGTAAAAAAGTAAGGTAAAAAAAGTCTTGTCATCCCATCCTGTTCATGGCTTTTGAAATGAAAATTTAAATGCTGGGATGAACTAAGATAAACTTGTTCAATCTATTTTTATTTTCCTTCAAATATCAAGGTGCAGGGGGATCTCTGTACGTCACAAATTACAATGTTTCCTTGGCAACAAGTGATGTCTCCATCGGCCATGAGATTGCCCAGAGGATTCGCTCCACTACCCCAGGTGGTCTGCCTGGTGTGAGAGTGATGGCATTCGCCCACGAGGGAAATGTTGAGATAGCCTGCAATGTGGAGAACATACCCATGGATGCCGCCGAAGATACACCTTGCTCTGAGCCAACTGAATCGCAAACGTCGACTACCAAAACCCACCAAACAGATTGCAGTGCCCTTCCAAGTGACGCTCCACAAGACACCTATCGCCAGATACGCTACACATCGCCCGCAGAGATAGAAGCCAGAGTGAAGGATCTGGCGTCTGAGCATGACGTCGGACTTGTGGGAACCTCGATCATTGGCTTCACTCCACACGAGGCGGAGGAGTTGGCTATCCACGCCTTGCAGACAGGGCAGACCGAGCTTTGGCGTACACGCGTGCCTGGCACTACAATGTGAACGATGACTACTTAATGAACAGTGAAAATACAAACGATGAATATGATCGTGAAGATACCAAAGACAACAAATCACCGAGCCCTATTTTTTCCCAAACATTCTCCCACAATTCCAGCAACATGCAACTAGAATTGCTCATTTAAATTTGGTATTTGAATTGTCACTTCTTGTGAGTCAAGACTCAGCTTTTAATGAAATATATTTCATGTAGCAACTTACGGCGTAAATGAAATCTTTTTATACTTTTATTGAAATAATTGTGTTTTCGATTATGGTTCAAAGACACCGTTCACTTTCCAAAATTTGAATCGTTTCAGCTATCAACACTTGTGATCCATATGTTTGTTTTCCACTCTGAGATACATGTATGGAACAAAGCCAAGTTATATTCTCAAAAAAGGATTGGATGGTACAGATGCATCCATATGTTTTATGCATTCCTACCTGAACATCCATCATGTTTGGCAAAATCTTTAGAAATTCATAAAGTTCTAATAGATGTGTTGAATATCTGACAATAATGGTACCCGGTAACGTGGCTGCCACTCACCCCACTGTGCACTTTTAAGGAACAAAAAGAGGACTGAAAAAGAAAGCGGTTATTAGAACTGCACGTGTGGCAATACACGCTTCGGTAAACACAAGGATCCAAGGAATGCCATTGATGGCTAGGGAATGGTGCCATCAACTCCAAACTCCATGAATAGAACTGAATTTTACAACACACTGGCCAGGATTCATGGATGATTGGATTCGAAAAAGGCCGCCTAAAAAGTGCTTTCCATATAGCCCTGTTGAGTTTTATGACAGACAAATTTAACTGAAAACTTCAAACATCCTTAATCCTAACGGTCCCCAGTGCCCCAATTTCAATGTGTTTTTTTTCCCTACATCCTCAGGGTTAAGGTTAATCCTTCAACTCATTTTGTAAAAAGGAATCAGAGATTACCTTTGAAAATGAGGTTATTGCATTAAAAAAAATAAAGAAATTTTGTAAAAATCAACTTTTCTGATGTGAGTGATGTTCATAACTTACACATTCTTAAACAATATTAACCCGAGATAAGCTACTCAACTGGCTGACATAAAAAAAACTAACAAATACTCAACCAGCCAAAAACTGTCTGACCCAATGATAACTAACTTGAACAATAACAGCAATGTTCATATTGCACTTACCACACTACTGTTGTTAATTGTGCTTCACAAGAGAAAAATACACAAGCAAATATTGGCGACAACACAACAATCGAGGGAAACCAAACAAAATATGAACCAAACAGGTGTGTTTTAAGGATATGATTGAATGTCCAAGTAATGTGACTTATCCTTGACTTTCCAACTAAAAACCTAGAACCAAACCAAAAGCCCCCCCTTAAAAGTTGCTCATTTATGGTAAATCGTTCATTATGCTGTACAGTTAACTCTGTACAAGAGATGTAACCTGACTAGGACCAACCAAGTAGCTAACCAACACTGACCAAAACATGCACCTAGTGACGAGCCAGCTGATGATTAAACTACATGTAACATCCAGCAAATCAATGAATCTGTACCAATTAAATTGTTTTTACTTCAAAAATAATTAGTTTGTGCATTTTAAAAAGTCCAAGGCTTAATCAGAACATCTAAACACACACAAGACAATGAAGCACAAGTCTATTACCAGCTATTCGATAAGACCACATTCTTTTCTTTTATTACAGGGAAGGCAAAATCAAAATTGCAACTTATATGTAAATACGTGTCTGATCAATACAATGGATAAAGTGAGTTGAAAATAGCTACGTACAATGGGGTGGTGTTGTTGACTTGTTTCAATGGCGCTATAAGCTACTTGGGCTATTTGTGCCAATAACTACACGCATGTGCATGTACACGTTTATTCATAACCTTTGTTAATCAGCATCATGTACTACGGAGTCAGGAAGAAGGTCCAGTTTTAGAGGTACGAGGAAACCGGGGTACCCGGAGAAAACCTGCGAGCGGCGAGTAAAAAGGGATTTCTTGAAACAGTCACAATAACTAGGTAAAACACAACAGTTGCACAGTGTATGTTAGAAGGCACACTCAGGATCTACAAAATGAACACGTATATATAATGTATATCATTGGCACAGTGCTCAACTAAGGGAAGATGCTGGAGGTGGGTTTTCAAACAGACTTACAATAGGTAGATATACTTGGTTTATGGAATTCAAAATGTCATATGTTTTGTATTATGACGTAGCTGTACCAGATGTAGTTGTACTAGAAGTCATAATCGCTGATCACGGTCCCTTCCAAACTACAAAGGACGAGTCACGCGTATTGTGCCCACACACCTTTGGAACAGGTGCGCTCGTGTGTACGCACGGCTGGGCGCATGCCAAACACCCGCCTCTCACCATTGAAGTCGACAATAGTCAAAAATGAGAAAAATGCCGCTGATTGTTTCCAAGCAGGGTGTCCGTGTCACACTCCGATGGGACGGTAAATATTTTTGTCAGGTTTTCAAAACACCGCAGCTCGCCCTATTTTTTTTAATACTCTGGGTGACTTTTTGACCGACCAATCTGGTATATACTTCATCTTAAGCAAATAAAGAAACAAATCCGACTCTCGACCCTTAAGAATATTGCTGCTTCAGAACACCTCTCTTGCTTTTGTTAAAATTTTTTTTAAGCAGCACCCGTCGTCATACGTACGTCGATCAGTAGTGAGCAGTTGACATCAGATGCCAGCCATTTCCAAATATGCACAGCGCCCTCTCTGAAATACGTTCAGTTCACATCATTGATTCACTGTTGCCATTGGTCGAAAGTTTTAATGCCGTTTTGATTGTTATAATGGCTGCCTACAGTTAAAATCAAACCATGTAAAGGACAAACAGAAGAGTTCGATCACAATGCGAGTACTGTATAATGAGCATTCGGATAGGTACGGATGACTGTTGATGTGGTCTGCATTCTCTTTAAAAAGTCAACCAGTACATTCTGGCCACACGTTGTAAATAAAAAAATGCCGCTGCTTGCAACAATGCGGGGACTTCCATCTATACGTGTATTTAATACAATTTTCCAACCGACAGGCCTAACCTCCGAAATATTTTTCAGAAACTTTTAAACACACAGTCACCAAACGCACAATATTCAGAAACACCCCACCCCTGACAAGAAAGCAAATTCAGAAAAATTTCAAGGATTCACAATTCATAACATTTTCAGTACTACCTCCCCAAATTATATTTGAAATTCGTCAAATTTTCTTTTGAGTGATAAGCGTGTGGCAGAGACGAGTATGACGTCACGTATTATCAATGAATTCGGTTGACCACAGGGAGACAAAGAACTTAGCTTGACTCGAACATTATTTTTAGACTCACGATGAGAGTGTTTTCAGCGTGAATCTTTCAGATCTCTTAGATCCTTCACCATCTCTACGCCTCTAATAAAGCGGAATTCCTTGAGTTCCTGGTCCAAACATCAAGCTATCAATACTGCCAATACCAAACGACAAAACCCGCTGACACCCACCGAAGATGGATTCTGCAACCGGAGCACAATGAATATATTCAAGGTAAGGCCAACTTTTATTTTTTTCATGCGAGGGAGGAATCCTCCCCGAAGGTAGACGCAAATAATCGACAGGCAGTCGCAATGCCCCAAGCTTTGCACCATGCAGACCTGAAGGAACCAGGGCCGTTTTCCAATACTCAACTTTGTCTCCATCTACTCAGGCTTCGTTCCCAAAACCAATCCCCGATTGTCGGCCTGAAGCGTTTAAATTCAATTGGATTATAATAGTTTTGGCTTTCTTACATCTGATTTGAAGTTCTGTGGCACTATTTGACTGATTACTGCGCTTACAGCTTCAAGTCAGCTTGTAAAAAAAAACAAAAACAGTTGAAGCCTGAGACGGAGCCGAAGTTGAGTATTGGAAAACGGCCCAGGTCTACGATCGCACGGCATCACGCAGCACATGGCGAGGAAACAGCGAGGGTCCGGTGAGTATTGCCAGTTGCACGTGACTCGTACCAGCTGTTGATGCGGTTATGCCCACGATATAATAGTCTCAGTTACCAGGTCATCAGGGTACCCCTCCGGTGGCTGGTAACAGCTGTCGAGGCTGCCCATTCACGGGCCATTGTGCGCCCAGAATGATATATCATGGTATACATAAGAACAGAAGTTTATTACCGATTATTTCCAGACTCATAAATAAAGCGCCCGGCAATTAGCGTTGAGCGCCATTATGTACTTTGCTCTGTGGTCTAAGGGATTTTAGTACTGACAGTACTAAGTGTTAATATTTTACAACTCAACATTTTTCTCCACATTTGGGTTGTAGACAAATAATTACTCACTAACTGCAAGTACGCCAGAACCAAATTTCATGGTGACACGGGCACTTTTATCATGAATGTGCGTGGAGAAAGAAACGAGATGGCAATGCTATCGCCGATTCTTGAGGCCAGAATTAACCGAAATTTGAATCCCCACTCGTGATATCAGGCGCCAGGGTGCAATTTTCAGACACATACCCCTAAAAAGTTCTTTCTGTCCTTGTTGATCCAATTTCCAGGTGCAACAGGCAGCAACAAGCACTTCAGAACTGATCTCTGGTCTTTCAGGCAGAAGAATTAAAAAAAATGTGCCCACTTTTCCAGGCAGTAGGCGAGTCACGTGTCGGCCTTCAGCACTCGCTCGGTTAGTTTCTTCTCAAGGCGACGTGGATGCCAGGCGCGCCGGTTTTTGTTATTGTGTGTGATCGGGGGTCTGCCATGTGGCCCCCACCGCGGGGCCTTTGAGGCCTTAGGGGAGAGACCAAACGGGGCCGTAAAATTGGGGCTGGCGCGTGATCAAGGCAGCTTGCCAAGAATTTACGCTGGTCGGAACAGATACTTAACATAAAGGAGGAGGTAAATATTCATCAGATGCCCCCATTTTGTGCAATTAAATGAAAATTATGTTCTGCCCTGTATCATAAATTTAATGTTTGAAGATGTGTCGAGGATTCTGACAGGAAAGTACTTCTAGTAACGGAACTTGCTCCTCGAAAAAAATAAAGTGGTATACTAAATAAAGCTGCGGTACATGCAAAATGCGTATGCGATATACTGCAAAATGTCTTACTTCATTCATAGGGTGTCATTTATTATCATTTCACAAAACGAGACCACAGCTTTAAAAGTTATCCAAGGATAGGGGGAGCAACGGGGCCATGCCCCACCCCCAGAATGAGGAAATCAATTAGAAAAGGGCAATTTTGTGATCTTTTTCATTTCTGTCACTTTCAAAAGCGTGTAAAAAGCCCCAATGTATAGCTGTACCACTCAAGAGCCATAAATGGTTACACCCGAACTTTTTAGGCTCCCCAAACAAGTTGCCTGCCACCTTGAAAATTCTTGAAGTTATCGTGCACTGTCATAATCCATATAATCGGGATTCCTAAAAAAACTACATGGCACTGTAACTCGAACCCCTCCCCCCAAAAAAAAATCTACTGAAAAGACAAAAGAAAGCCAGGCAATTAATACGGGCAAAACCCACTAAACTGACGGGTATAACGTAATCGAACCCTTGCACGAGATTAAAAATGCGAGAGAAGTCTTGCTGCATCAACCCGACTCTAAATCCCCTTATTATATCTGCAGTTTATCAGGAAATGCACGCAACAAGGTCAAGTGGTACATTATGAGCCCAAAGTGAAACAAACGACTCATGCGACCCACACAACGATTTTCCAGCGCAGACGAGGAACTTCCCTCCAAGTTCAAAGCCAAATTCGCGAGGCACGCGAACCCATTAAAGTCCACATTATCTAGAATCATCCACCGTTGTCGACAAAGAGTGAACACACTTGATTTACGAAAACAGCCGACATCCGATTACGGGCTCACCAATACAAAGACAAGTTACAACCAGCTGGCCTAATAAAAATTTGGGGCAGATAATGTGGACAAGCAACCGGTACGGAAGTGTGGTGAAAACCTTTCCATTTCTCGCTCGCTTTGCCAGGATCAAGGACACCATTACAACAGTCTTTTGTTGACAAGCGGGTTGGATGCCAGCGCAGCCAAAAGTAGACCACCACCTGTTCTACAATCCAAGTTCTAGCTGAGGGTTTCCTACTACATACTGATAAAAATGGCGGGAAACATAACCCACACCCACCCTACCATCGCAATGCATCACCTTGACAACAGCTGTTCGACTTTACCGGATGCACAGAGGAAACTAAGCACGACCTTCTATCTCTGAGCAAGTTAATGACACGGTAACCAAAACATATTTTTCCCGCGAGGGAAGACTTTGTGATTTATCCAGGACAAAGGTACTGGACGTTCAAATAACTTCGCAGAATGTGAGTACCCATTGGAAAATGTTTTGACTTGAAAAATCAGTTTAAAAATCGAAGAAAACGACATTGGGTATCCCCAAACGACTGCGGATGCTTAGTCAAGGAGAGCAGTGAGAGGAAACTTTGTGAGAATTCTTGAACAATATTAAAACATGAACCCTAGAAAAATTACTGGTCACAAGTAGACTGCTAAATCTCAAAGGTTTACAGACTCGTGCATGAGGGATACGAACCACATTACTGTGGTCTGAGCATGAATACAGCGACACAGCAGCCTCACTACTAACTGCAAGTACATGTTTTCTTTGCCTTTAATAAAGCGTGTAAACCTTTGGCAATAATTCTGTGCAGAAACCTGTTTTCCGCATGCATGAAAGATGCCAGCTAGGTAGACTGAACTTCCACAACACCTCTCATTAGGCCCCCAGTATCACAAGCACGCGAGGGGAGTGAGCTCACCCTGCTGGCACCGCTCACAAACTTTGACGACGGTCCTGATTGGCTGGGATGTGTTTGGACGACATCGCTCACGCAGCCAGACAACTGGCATACGAAGGGGGCGCAGTTTTCTAAAACAAGCCAGCAGCACGCGCCGTGGCCAGCGACATATGCCTGGTATTTGCCGCCCCGCTAACGACCCATTGTTGCACCTTTTGCAATTGGGCTCCGGAATGGTTTTGCTTCGACTTGGCCCCCGCGCGGACCCCAAACGGCGTTGCATAGGGCACGTGTGTAGCGGCCGAACACCTTTTGTAATGCGTCACGCCTTTGTGTACAGAACCAATCAATCAACAAATAAGCCACGCCTCTTCGAAGTTTGATCCAGGGGAGTGCATCGAGAATGTCCTGATTCAGTCCCGATTTTCTGGAATTTGTTCAAAGGTTTACACACAGAAATTACTTCTTGTGTAACATTTACACAAAGTTAGAAACGCACAGTTTGACGTAAGAAAGCTGTGCCTGCTTCTATGCCTGGTTAATATCTATTGCCACCCCTACGCAACAGTGGACTCGCCGGACAAGTGGAATTTGTTATTTACAGACACTTTTGAGGGATCTGCGAGCGATAAGCTGTCACGAGTGGAGCTAGCTAGGTAACGACGGCGGTCTCGCGTAGCTTGTGTCAGCCACGCAAGAAGTTTTAACCCCGAGTTCTCTTGGCACGAACCAGCACAGTATACTCGCCAAACTCCTACAGTCATTACCTGTATTCTGTTATCAACACCATGGTGTAGATTTTCTGCGGAATTAAAGTTAGGACTGTGGAACAGATGTGGGTACAGCATCGGATCAGTCTTGTTCTATATTGAGCACATGGTTGCGAAGTCATCCGAGTCGGGCCTCGAGTTCAGCAACACGTTAAGCACTCATGCTGCGTGGCACCATGACTTAGAATCGCATCAGAAATCAATATCTTCGCCACGCTGCTGAAGCGCCATCGAGCGCGATCTCTAAGAGCGAAGTCACTCCAAAAGAGTTCCTCCGCTGACTGGACTAACCATAGAGAAAGAGCTGGCGATGGGTTTGCACGGGAGGTGTAAAGGCCCCGGCCCGTATCCGCCAGCGGTGTGGTGTTGCTTGATCACGGGACTTTTGACAAGTTTTCTGTTGGATGTGGTTGTTGGGAGTGGGAGTTACTCAAGTAGCTTGTGTGATTGGTCTGGAAGGTAAGAACAGACACGTTCCTCCCGCCATGGTCTGACAAATATGCACGCCTTGTATTACTTTGTTAAAGAGATTATTAGTATCACGTCTTATTCCTGGACCTAGTGGAAATTCAAAATGTTCCCCGGCAATTTACAATGTTTAGTGAGCTGTTGTCATGCCAAACAGGGTGCCTCAAAATCTCCTGGTACTGCACGTTGTGTTAATCCCTGTTAATACCATCTGTGGGTTAGGCATGCGTTAAAGTTAAGGCTGCACTTTGTTCCCTGTGGGAAGAGTTCCATGTACGGACGCCAGCAGTTCTTCCCTACAGTGACTTAATAGCCATCAGAAAGCAATAACATGTCCAAAAGAGTTCAGGTTAGGAGGGATAACACCAAGTCGTTGACTCAGGAAGAATTGTTCAGACCATTCTCATAGGGCTTTGCAGTCATCAAAAGCTCAATCTGGTGTGGAAGTTTAACGTTGCCAATGCTACGGGTACAGGTTCAAAGTTTCCAACCACTAAAAACAGGCTTGATCAGCTAGCTAACTGTTTTCATAGCTCCTTGGTCGGTCAGATCATGGAGAGAGTCATTTGTGTGCCTTTGCACAATGTCACCATGGGGCTGTTTTACTCCATGATGCGACATAATTGACTGGTGTCGTGTGTCTTTTTATGAATCCCCTCTACCTTTCATGAAGTTAGCAACTGAATGGGTCTAATCTTGGGGACTGAGGGTTTGTACGGCTTTAAACGTATTCCTCTGTTGAGGAACCAGCGTACCGTTTGTCCCCTCTAATTTGTCCACGAAATCCGATCCATGAAACTACAGGCCACAGCCTATCGCGTATGTAGGAAATTGTATATCTCTGACTTACTGGAACCATGATCAAAGTTCAAACTGTCAACTGTTGTCGCCATCTCTATCCACCCGCACGTTCTTTTTCTGTAAAGCGAGGATTTTTCAATCCTTTTTAGTCGAGCCTGTGGAATTTTATTTCAGAAGTATAATGAGTGCGACCTTTAAAAACCCTCAGCGTTTGTTAACAAACAACTGATTGATCTTTGGACCGTGGCACGGATTTGTGGAATGCGTTTGCACACAATCTGTGGCTATGTTTAAAATCGACAACATGGCCTGTACAACGAACCAGTGGTCCTCGGAGATTTACAAGACACTTTCTGTAACGACCTAAAAAGTCTTCTCTCAAATTTTGGTAGAAAACAGACGTTAGATTTAAACCCAACACAGCCGTTTTCAGACAAATCAAGGTCTTCAGAACCGTCTGAATGGGACAGGAAATGCTGCCGATCAGTGAAGCGAAGCTACTTTTCTTGCAAACTTACACTGTGTACTCTGTAGAACACCAAACGCAGCTTATAGACGGCATTTTTCGCCCGACCCCATTCTTCGGTGCGCCATTATGTCAATTGTGGCGGTCATAGCCCCGGGTATCAAGGCGATTGCTCGAGTGGAACTTATGACGAAAATGCCTGCTTGACAATGGTGAAGAGGCACGCTCGTGCCTGCTGCCTGGTTCATTGTTAATTGCCAGCTTGTTTGCCAAAATGCTGGCTGCTCCTTTAACATGGGGGGGGGAGTCGACGCTTCGCTTTGAAAGTTGCGCGGAGATGGTCATTATGCATATGGCCTCGTGCCAAATGGCTCATGTCTAGCTAGACCACAGTCTGACTCGGTGGCAGGTGAAACTCTCTGCGCAAGCCCCCTCCCTGCATCCACCCGTCTGTGGTCGGGCACACGACTGGCCTTCGGGGCAGAGATATGAATTTAAATTTCAGAACAAAAGCGGTAGGATTTCCCACACAACTTCTTCAGCGTAGCTTATTTTGATTAAAATCGGATTTGCGTACCACCAGTGCATATCCTAAAGGGAGTTGCAATGGATGTTTCGAGCAGTTAGGCAATTTCGACCTAATCTATCAAACGATCACGGGAAAAACCAAGAATGTCACTTGAAAGTCACAGCTGGCACTTCCAACAATATCTCTTGTCCACGCTAACACACTGAAGCGTTGAATTCAAAACGTGTGCGGTCACGAACTAGAATCTACACTCTCTAAAAGTGTTGAAAGCAACATTTCAAATGTAAAATCCAGTGTTAAGCTGTTAATTCAATGGAAATAACTTTTGCAATGTTAATAAGCACTCAAATGTTTGAATGCACTCTTTAAAGGTTTGAATGAAATATTTAAAATGTCAGATTCAACATTAAAATGCCAGACTCAACACAAGTGTATTCCCTGCTGCACCCTCACTGCTTTGACATATCATTTTTAGCGTGTATATGTAGAGCACTTGAGGAAAGTGCTTTGAAATAATACCAATAAAGTACTATAATATAAACACCATCAAAAACACCTCTACAAATACCATTATCATGATAATGTAACACAATATGTCATTACAAAGACAGGGAAACTGACTTTGAATGATTTTCAAGCAGAATGGTCGGACTGAAAATGGATACATGTACATCAATATATATAAATTCATATTTGTTACATTCAGTGGCCTGTTTATTCATATGAAGCAAGATATGGGATGGAGAGCACCCACCTTTGTGTTGGTCATTGTTTGATTGGAATCTNTACCCCTCTGTCCCATATCTTGCCTGGTGTACTTACAAACAATGACAAAGGTGGGGGTTCTTTTTGTCCCATATCTTGCTTAAAATTATTGTAAGGGTAAGGTAATGTAAGGGGAGGACCCTTCCATCCCATATCTTGCTGGGTATACTATGTTCTATGTGCTGATCCAAGAAATTCGGTCACGAACTGAAAGGTGTGGTTTAGGCTTAAAAGTGAAAGCCGGGCTAAACCGCTGTGGCAAACGATTCCCTTTCTGTTGATATCTCCTCTTTTGCTAGGAAAATTTAATGCCCTGGCTGGAGTTAATTCTCTCATTGTCTGCGGATTTAGGTGTGGGGCCAGCAAGCAGAGTACACAGAAGAAACAAACACAGACTCGATGGGAGTGGACATGCCCCTCGTCAGAAGTGGGGCTACTAGTATTGTAGAATGGACGATGGTCTGTCTGCTGCTTTTCTTAGTGCACCGAGTGGCTGAATAGCAAAGAGAAGAACACACTAGTGGTCAGTGTACCGCTGCATTAGAGAAGCCACCATACCAGGCATAGAGGCAGCATTGTGCAGATTATGCTCAAAATGTCCTCCTGGACCGATTGCTTACAGTTACTGTGTGCGTGTGTGTGGGGGGGGATGATTCAGAGGACATGGCTATGTGAACTCCTGCTATATTTGAATGTCCTTAGCACTCCAACCAATATGTCATTAGTTATTTAGATCAGGAAGGAATGATGGATTCAGATGGAGGCAGAACTCTGCTTTGTTTTTCTTTTAGGAGTCTAAAGGAATGTTTTCTCAAAATGTGTCCCTGTAAATTGGACAAATTCCAAATGATTTTTTGAATTTGAAGTAACTTGAATTTAAAGGCAAGTTTTTTCATAGATCGTGGAGACAATACTGAAACCACACTCATTTGAGATTTTATACCCGCTGCACTGCCCTTCATGATCTAACACTTACAAGGAACCCCAACACTTTGTCACACTGGGTCGCTATGTGCCACCCTTCATAACAATTCTTCAGGGATTCTTTCAGAAAAAAAGAAAAAATCCTGGTCCATCTGAATTAAATCAGAGTTGAGAAGTAATTATTTTTGACTTGCTCTAAAATGGCCCAAGTCCACACACCCTCTGTTAATTAGAACAGGGCTTGAGGTTACCATCGGATTATTTCTTAATGGATACAGGGCATATGCACACGCAGTCTAATTACCGAAGTAATCTCTCCCTCTGCTGATGGAATCCCTGCTATGTCTGGAGTTTCAGGTTCTGTCAGTCATTACTTCATGTATCATTTCTAGGGTGAATGATACTGTCTCACTGAATTCTTGCTGTGTTCTGAGTTGTTACCCTTGACAAGGCTGTCTGGATAGAATAATCTTCGACTGTTTGGACAGTTATTGCTTGAATTTTTATTCAAGAGCCACAGTTGCAAAAGATATGGACCTGTATGATGGCAAAATGCATCTATATAGAGTAGCTGATTTCAGTGAGAGAAAAACCTGATATGCTCCACATGAATTAATGAATACAAACGGGACTCAAACTATTCCATCACCTGGATTTTCTTGAAAGACCCCAATGTTGCCTACCTCAGCCTGGACTGTCTGTCAAGTTCAGGGGAACAAGGTGACCACCTTGGTAACCTTATCCCCAGGTGAAATCCTGTAATTCTCCCCCCAGGCTGAATGAAACTCTGTGGTGTGTGTAATGTGTCCCTGCTGTGACTCTGACCTGAGGAATAACAATATATATATAGAAAACTATGTAATTGCTTGTAGAAGCCCACAAGTTTTGCATGACTTGTGCCAGGCTTTGTCCAACTACAACTGCAATCGCTGGAGCATACTGGGTAAAGTAATGTCATTACTAAGCCCATCACAAGGCCTGGAACTTGTAGCCGCTCGCTAACCCACAATAACAGGTGACCTGTTCATGACCTGTGGTGCTGTTGCCTTGTACAGTTGGGGGAAAACATGATTCTTCCAACACCCCTTCCTTTTTCCCCATGTGAATTTCCAACCCTGGAAGTTCATGCGGTAACCTGTACTCTTTCCATGGCCTATTTTCTCCACATGTATGGGATGGAGTGTCTGAGGGTAAAGCCGACAGGGGTGAAGAAAGATAGTGAAGGACTTCAAGACTTCTTTATGAGGGGCAATTGTCAAAATCACTTGATTGTGATCAAAAGATAGTCAATGACAGCGCACAAGATGATATAGTGTGCCCCCTGTTTAAAAAAAGACCTTGACGTACATTCTGATAATGTTTGACTCAGAAAGACAGTAGTCTGTTGACTCGGGACTCTTTGAATTGCTTTGTTTGGTCATGGTTATCTGACTTGACAGGGGACATCTTCAAGACTATCAAATATTCTGGAAAAGTCGTTTAAAATATAAAATCCAGATGGGCAATTTTGTATGAAAGTTATTGACAGTAATTCACGATCAAAAGAAGGCTTACAAGAAAAACTGAAAGTGAAATTAAAGAAAATTAAACTGCTAAGCCCATTATGTCTCTTTTTTTCTCAAAAGCTTATTTTTAAGAATAACCTGGTCAGTAACAGTGTGACCAAAAAGTCCACTTTTGCATGGAATTGTCCCCAGATACCCATTTTGATACTTGAATACATTTTCATGTGGTTTATTCTACTCTCGTTTCTTGCAGCGGACTGACAGAAGATCCAGCTGACCGCTTGGTACATCAGCTTTATTTCCAGTGTCCACGGGGGCGAGTTACATGGACCTTTCCAACCAGTGCTATTCGGATCACGTTTAAAAGCGGCAACTTGGATGAAGATTTTTTAGCGTGCTTTAAAACCTCGGCGACGAGCAGCGGTGTAAATATCTACAAGGAAACACAAAGCACATTGAAGATGCTTGTGGTGTTAAACAGCCTTGAACTGAGGAGGGATTTTTATGAGGAAGGGAAAGCACATCGGACGGTTTCTCCCAATTCTGGAGCCAGTGAGGTTCACTGCTTTAGCTCTGAAAATGGCAGAGCAACTCTCTTCCTTGAGGCCAGTCTGGACAATTTAGGAATTGTTAAGCAAATTGTGGATATACACTATCTGTTGGAACCACTACCGAGCAGTCATCCTCATCAAAGTGTGGAAGGTCAGTTGATTTGCCTAAATGTTGGGTGGAGGGACTGGAAAAAATCTAATCATTACTAACTTCCTGCCTGTCGGGTGAGTTTAGAAAGGGCAGGATTTTCAACAAACCACAAGTCTGAGTAAAAGACTTATCGAAGGCAATGATTATCAATGGCAACTTGGACTTTTGGCATCTTAAAAAAGTACTCACACCAGAGATTGTAGCCCCCCTACATGCAATATCAGCTTGCTGCAATGCTGCGCGAGCACATCCACCAAAAACCCTACAATTACTGCCAAATCCGGTAGGAATTAACTGCATTTTTTCATCCACCTTTCCAGAAAAAAAGTGCAGGTCTTTGTATGGTGAGGTTTGTTTTGGAGCCGACATGACACAGGTTGTATGGGCTCGGGCAACTGGACAATAGGTCAGGGTCAGGGAAGGCATAAAAGGAGGTTACGCCACAAGGAGTTTGGCTTTGCATGGGATCTTATGGTATGGGTAACTTGGCTGTGAGCATTTACTCCAGGGTTTTAGGGGCTATGTCGACTTTGAATGACTGGAGAACCCAGGGTGTTGGGATAAATGGCTCCCTGTGAGGGAGAGATTAAGTCCATGATAATATCCCAGTGCAAGACCCGCTTGTATAGGAAACCAGGGGGCCCTGAAAAAGGGTAGTTGGTGAAACCAAACTGCCTGGTGTCTTTATTTCCCCCCCCCCCTTTTGCACAGAAAGTTGAAATTTTATGGCGATGACTGCGTATTCTCTTGATTCTCCAAGCCCTTCCAGTTGAAGAAGGCCTATTTTTGGGAAGCCCAAGGGTAGTGGTTTGCAACAGGGTTATACCTGCAGAACCTATTTATTGCTTAGCAAAAATCCTCCAGGGTTCGGAAAGGACACTTTACTAGTATGTAAGTGCTTTGTGTCAAATTAGCATTTGACTGTCAAACTGGGATATATTGATGAACAAACACAGTTATCAAATGCATCATAAGCCTGTGAAGATACTTTTAGAAAAATTAAATACATACACAGAATACATCTGTATGAAAGTCAGTAAATATCCCGTACCATAATTTTTTTAAGAACTCTTTGAGAGTTGGAGGACAAGACAAGAATTCACACTCCCAGGGACAGTCTCCCTGTTAGTGACATCAGCTGCCTTCTTGCTGAATAAAAGCAAACATCTAGCCTGTGCACCTTCATGACAGCGACATTTTATTTTTTTGCGTCAAACATTAGCACCAGATGATGGAATGCTGGTTTGTTTTTATGGGAGTCCTATGTACCATGGTTCTCTGCTTGCCCCGAAAGGTCATGAGGTCATGTTGGACCACTAGGCCATGAGGATTGTGTATATAAACAACTTACATCACTGGTTCTAGGAATCTGCACTTAACCACACTGGGGTCACAGTTTGGAGAATCTTTCAACTCCCCAGAAACCTTTTTGCAAGACACCTTTCTGAATACAGCAGGTGAGATGAGAAATAATTATGGCTGGGACCATATAGCAAGGACGCAGAGTTTACTGGCTCTACTGCAATACCAGGCTAGTGGATGGCCATGAATTCCTTAATGGGTTTGGTTATTGCTGGCATTTTCTCCGGGAGGCATCACAGATACTTGTACAGCAGTGCTGGAATATGATGAAACTCGAAATACGTTTGGTTGACAGATTCCATTTTCATTGGTTTTTACCCTATGGACTGACAAGAATTCAAACTTGATGAATTGAAATGAACTACAGGGTTACGCTAATAATTCAGCTTACTGGCCAAGTGTGTATTTCCTTATTTGTAGAGCCACATGTATCACTCTTTTGAAGTACGTGATTACATGCACTTGTCATTACACCTGTCGCCTGCTTCCAGTGTCCATAATCCTACAAGTATGTACCCCTCACAAATCATATTAAAATAAGCTGAGTGCAGGGTAACCAAACAAAAAGATTAAAGACGAGTTAGCAGGCAAAGGTTAGAGTACGCTATATTGATGGGGTTGGATGCTTTGTCGATCCATGGAGTCTCATGCAAGTTGTCGGCAGGCTGGTCAAACTAAGTTCATTGCCAGCCAGCATGGGGCATTTCATGTCACACGGCATCAGACATGTCATCAAGATTAGCAACACTGGGTGGCACGCTTAATTGGTAAACAGTGATTCTCATGAACATTTTGTGCACCCAGGAACAGAATTATATGTAGCACTTTTAAAATACCAAAGAACCTAATGCCAATTTAAACATTAGTTTTTAAGAGTAACTGAATTTAATTGTAAATGTTGCTTAATCTGCATTCAAAATACACCAATTACATGTGTATAAATGGTACATCAAAATCACTGGACGATAATTCATGCTCATGTATTCTATGCAAATGAAATTATGCAAATGAAACTATGCAAATCGTATTACAACTGCAGTGATACTGCAGTTACCCACAAATTAAGTAATATTCTAATTTTGGCATCCATTTACTCTCCTAGCATTCTCAACGTAACATCTGACTTCATTCGTTTGTGACATTTAAAGTGGAACTAAGTACTTCACAAAAGCTACAGTTACTGTTCTCACAGAAAACCTGGCTAAAGTGAGTGTTAGTCTGACCACAGCAAGGGGCCATATGGACACATTGAAAGCAGATTACACACACAGTACACTAAATACTAGATTATCCCCTAAATCTCCTAATCTACAGAACTTCTCCTCTGTTGTGGATTGGATAAAATTGAAAAGAATGTGTTGAAAATCAGATATTGTGGCTTTACTTGTTGATCAGGTTAATGTGAGAGGGTAAGGGCCCTGGAATGTGCAGTCTGCCACATGGGTAGCCTGCAATTTACATTAACCCGACCAGCTAACTTATGGATAGTCAACACAAATCATAAATTTACAGGAGCATCACAGAGAAACTAGCCAGGCAAGATGGCAAACATACTGACTTGCAAGTTCTTGATCTCGGCCCTTAGTCTTGATCTCAGTCCATGCATGGGTATTTTACTGCTTGATACTATAGGACCAACGTTTCACTGATCATATGAGGCCAACCCTCATTTACAAGTTCACCTGCGGCACCTGGCAAAACTAGGGGGGGGGGAAAGGTGCCCCCCAGCATTTGAAATCTGAATAATCGCCGTCGAATTTATATATAGCTATGCAGCTGCAGCTCGTTTTCTTGAGGTGCCCCCTTGAAAAAGTGTGTGCACGCCCGGGTGCCGCCCCCTTCCCCTCGCACATTCAGCACGCGTTATGCCACTGGGCTGCCCCCTCAAGTAACCTATCAGATTGTTAAACCGTATGTGCCTTTAATACCCCCACTACATCCCCTGTCCAGTTGCTCTAATGAGGAGCCTTGGCATGAAGCTGGAGGCAGAAAATCAATCCAGATGGAGTTGGTCAATCAATTGGGATTAATAATTGTCATTTCCTGCTGTGTTCACCCAAACATGAACAAAGCATTACCACAATAGATGAGATTAAGGGGGGGCATCCTTGGTAAATGGCTATTAATATTGTTGAAATAGATGAATGGCTCTCACTTCTGATTGCATTGGTCTGCGTGGGTGTCTCTGTTTTTATAATCACACCTCTGGCACGCATAAAGCAGTTTCACTCAAAAAAAAAGCTCTCCTGTTTACAGTTCTTTGATTCGGAAGAATAAAATTCCAGAGGAGATAAAAAAGGATCAAGTTGATGAATCAATACAGGTTAATTGCATGATTTGGTCTGGATCAGATGCAGAAACGTACTGAATTATTAATCACTGTTCGTAGGCTGGCAACACAACAGGAATTTGTTCTTAAAATAACCAATGATTTGAATGTAACCATGTCTGGAAACATTTTCCTTTTTCATGCACAATTGACAAAATTTGACCAATGCCTTTAAAAATCCTTGAAAATCCACCTGTTTTTAAAGGATTTGAAGTATTTTGCAGGAATTGGGAAGGAAGAGGCTAGAGCCAAGCTGCAGTTACTTTACATGAGGCTTGAAGTAGTATTACTTCCTGCACAGTTAAACAATTTAAAAGGATAAAGTAAAGTTCCTTGCAAAGGTGATTTTACAGGGGGTTTTATAAGAATATCTTAATAAAACTGTGCCAGATGGAGGTGTAGGTACATGTAACACCAGATTTATGAATACATGGAAGGTGCCTTCCGCTGTATTCAATTACTAATACTAGGATTCAATTATAAAACTAATGAAAAAATAAAAACTAAGGCGTTGAAGAGTTTTAATTTCTTTTATTTAATGACAAAACCACCACAACGTCTGCTATGTGTAGTGTTGCCTGTGCACACAGTGGCAGATGTTTGCAAGACCTATTGTTACTCATACAATGAAACTGCTTTTCATGCGTGCTTCAAAATCAATTTGGATTTAATTGAGTCTTTCGACCGTTCTTCATCCAGCATTTTATCAAAGGGATACTGTTTGAACTCGGCGTGTTGTACATGTAACCCCCAACAGCAGCAGCTGTGCACATGGGGAAATTCATTACATACATGTACAACATAATCACACAGGGAGTTGCTTAAATACAAACTGCTGACATTTCTTCACCCACAGGGAAGTGATGTTTCAAGGTCAAATCAAAGGAAAGTGATTCCTTGGACTCCTGCTTTTCACCACATTCTCAACATCACTCCAACACACAAAGTGAAACGTAAGCCATGCCAACGGAGTCGTTTTGTGTGCAAATGTAACCTATATGGACTGTTCGATTTATGCCAACAAGCACCCCTTGCTCGGCACAAGTTCCAACTGCACTGTTACCTCCATGTACATGTACATGTGCACCATAATATGTGATCCGCTCTGCAAAGAAGGGTAATAAGTCGCGCAGTGCCAAAACATGTCAGTGCCTGTTCTATTTGGAGAGGGCAACATTTCTTCAAAAATGTGATTTTGTGTTTTTTCCTTTAATACTTTCTATAATATTTATATTTCCAGAATTTGTGACTACAAACATGGATACTGATGAATAGATGAAAAAATGATCATTCAGTGGGAAATCCTACATAGCATTGTGTTTCCAAGCACAATTCAAGAGCTTTTTCTCAAAAAGTGCTTTTATTGAATCCAAAAAATGCGGATATACAAATGTCTATATATATCCAGTACGCAGGGCACTACGGGGTCATTCATGTATCAAATTGTAGCTTTTGATGTACAGAACCCAGCCATATCAAAAACTCATAACCTGAATCTGGCGACTTATTAATCATTTTTCTAGAGCCGGTCACATATGGTGTGGTAACTGCAAAGCATTCATTGTTATTTCACTTGGTGTCTTGCAGTGACATGAAATCCCTCTGTGCTGTGTTCGACTTCTGCAATGAGAGAATGAAGTCCAGATATGAATGTCACATGTAATATTGTTTGTGCCATTTTATGAGGTGGGAGCAAGGTTTTGATGGCACAATCATCTGCTTCTTGAATGTTCACCCTGTATATCTAGAAGAACATATTTTGATCCCTTGAGGATAATCCGTGGCAGAAAGTTAAAGGTGGAAAGTGTTATAAAGCAGTCATGCTGTGATTCATGACATTTCTTGAGATTACCTTTAGCCTTCAAGTGGTCCAACACTTTGCCTTTTCCACTGACGTGATCTGCAAAGCCATATTCCTTTTTGAGGGTTAAGATATAGAAATAGATGTATTTTCTGCCTTTCATGGGCGAATAAAACCTTCACAAGGGTATAAGGAGATCTGCAGGGGGTCATGAAACTTTTGATTGGAGCAATCAGCAGAAAGTTAATTCAGGGTTATGTTGACACAAACAGGCTCTACAGAAGGCCTGCCAAAAGAGAACTTTCCATTGAGATTATGGAACTATCCCAGTGCTTGTCCAGAACAAGTGCCTATTGTCCCCAATTCTCATGGAGTCTGTCCATAAAAGATAATTGCGATTATGACATGGGGGCCACGAGGTCGGACACCCTACTGAGTATTTGTGGCAATTTTTCTTTTGTACAGTCAATAATTATTATCTTTCAGTTGGAGAGAGCGTTTCTTCTGTCCGGCTTTGATATGAAAGCACCTTTAACTGGAATTGTGGGCACTAAAAATACTGACAGCAATGGGAAGTGACTTCCCTTTACATCCCCTTGATCTGAGCTCAATCTGTAGTTTTGTCCCTAGTTTTTTCATTTTTTTTTAGACATTTGCAGTTCAAAAGATGACCACAAAAATGCGCGGCACTTGAATTAAAGTCTATTGTTTCTGAATGATGATACCATTCTCCTGCATTACGAAATGTGTCAGTTGGAGTTAGGAACACACAGATGATGCAATAATATTGTTGACACACAAAGAGAACAAAAAGCACGTGGCCTGGGCTGACAATGCCATGACTTATATGCCCCCAAAGCCTCGTAATTTTGACAATTTATGGCTTGGCTTAGACTAAAAAATACCTAGGATTATCCTGTCTCATGCAGTCCAGATGTTAGAAATGCAGTGCCATAAATCTGTTTCGGTAACATTTACAGGTCATTGCTGTTCTAAGACAAAAAAAATCACAATATTTGTCACTGAAATACCATTTATGAATTGAACAAGAACATTAAGCACATTGCATACATGCTTGAAATCTCTGTGAATGATGTTAAAACACAAACTTGATACACCTGTTTAGTACAGCATTTCAGGCACTTGGTACACTTTTTTGGCTGCACCGCCAATATCTACATTTAAATTCTACCACAAATGAAGGTAACTGAGTGTAACGTTGACGCACTGTAAACGTGCTGATAGTAATTACATGTACTTCGCAAAGTCTTTTGCAAATAGCGTGATTACTGCAACTTGAACTACACAACAGAGTCCACTCCGAGCAGAACAAAAGCGGGCATGTTTTTTTGTACTGACCGCAGAGGCACGTATTTATACTGGAGATCGATGGCGCGTTTGACACAGAGCATGTGCACGCGTAAATGAATATATGCCTTAATGCACACGTTCTGCGTGTGTGCAAGAACCTGCTGGGAAAACTTACTACTGTCTGTCTCTCTTTTTCTGCTTGGGGGTGCACTTCAACTTGGGGCGAATAAAGACGGCTAGTTTTTGTCCGTCAACAGTGCAGCTATTTATCAAACTATCTCCCTTTTCTAACCCTGCTTGTGCACGGCTATATATTACACTACAACATGAAACACAAAGCTATGATTGCACTCGATACCTTGTTGATGGTTTCTGCTGAAAGACAGCAAAAATACAGTGGTGCAGAATGAGTAAATGCGTAGGTACCTGTCAAGTGAGGATATTTTTAGACACCAATGTGGAGATGTGGCTACGACTTCCAAACTTCCTTTTTTTGATTCATTGGCTAACACTTCATATTTGTTCTAACTTCACGCAATTTGAAACCATTTCATCAATGTGAGATTTTGCTTGGAAAAAGATTGATTCAGATTTTTTAAAAGTGTTATATCCCCTCTCTTTTTTTCTATCACAGACTGCAGACCTTGTAATGACAGCGAAATCATGAGATCTTTCTGTTCAAGTGACTTTGGTAAGTGACTAGTTGGTGTCATTCAACTTGTCGTAAAATGTACTTTTATTCCAAATCCTGTTGTACACAAGGAGAATCACGCCCTACTGTTAGTTATGAGACTTAAGCTAGTGTTGGGGTGTCACAAATATTGGTTACATGCTGGGTCAATATTACGGTTTGACCACCACCTTGCTGCCTGAAATAATGATCTTTGACCCGAATCAAAGACCAGGGGGTGTTTGGGTCTGATCTAATAACCCCTCTCTGCATGGCTACCAAGTCAACTCAAAAGGTATGGGGTAAAAGCATCAGATCACCCTCATGGAAAGCAGACTTTATAGGAGTAACAATTATCCCCTTTGAGTTGGTAGAACTGGCCAAATCATATATTCCTGAAGTGTTCCATGCAAATACATGTACATGTACAAGTGCTAACATGCAAAGGTCATCTGCTCCATTGTACTTCATCCAAACACTGCTGTGGAAGTTCATGCAGGTGGGCGTACCCAGGACCATCTGGCCATGTGTACTTGTAAGGCACAGCTTGATCCCAGCTGCAAAATCAGAGGGGTAGTTGATTTTCAACATCTTGTGTTAACAACTGGTCTCAATTTGGTTTCACTTCTATGTGGAGTTATCCAGTAATGATGTGGATCCAGTCCTAGCTGGAATATATGATTTCTTGTTGAGTTTTGCAGCAGACAGCAGTGTTGTAGTTGACATCCCTTAAGACTTTCACAGGACCCTTCAAGTCACAAGTTATTCATTTCTTTGTCACTTCCTGTGAGTGGTTTAGTGATTGGTCAGGTGACCTCACCACAGAAATTCTAGAAAGTATCTGAACATGAAAATTGGAAGAATAAATTAAATAAAAATTAGGGGGAAAAAGGAAGATAATGGGTCTGATCTTAAACTTTTTTTGCACAGCCGTCAAGTCCAGTATGCGAGACGTTATGCACGACAGTATTTCCCAAACAGCCTTCATCGACCTGTCTATCAGCCATGTCTTCAGACAGCGAGACCACATCTTCACCCCAGCTTCTCACAGCCGCTACTCCGGGGTGGTGGTCAAGCCCCTGAGATGCGGGGTGCGATGGGGCGAAGGACACTTTCTGATGATGGGGAGTTTCGTGTTGGGCCAAGCTCGGCTGGGCTGTTCGCCCAGGTACTCCCAAGCCAGGAGGATAGCAAAGGACTTCACCGCCAGGGGACTAAACGAGTGTGACTTGGATGATATCATCCACTTACATCATAACAGCAAGCACTGATGGACCAATTACGACACGGGTGTGGATGAGGAACAATTTTTGTGGCCAGCATTCCTGGAGACCATGATTTCTGGAAAGAGCTGATACTGAAGAAAAAAAAACAACTTTCGCCAGGACACATAGCGTGGAAAACCATGACGAGATCTTGGTAAATTAGACGAGTTTGACGACAACGCTTGAAGGTCACTGTTTTATCATTCCAAATATCAATGATGTTTAGAATGCCAAACTCTCTGCAAGACAATTACTTCAAAATCCTAAATGAGTGATTCAGTCTAAGAGATGTTATGTGACATAGTCACATAGCCTTTTGGAAATTTGAAGTTACATTGAATTTTTCAGCACATTACACTCATTATAAATTTAGATATGTAACCTGCATACATGTAGTTGTTACACACATATACCTCACTGTGCATGTTTTAAACATAGCCTTGTTTTGGTAATAGTTAACGGTGCTATTTATCAATAGCAGGGGTGTGAGAATTCAGCTTTTTAGCTGATTTCAGCCTTTTTTTGTTTAGACGTCGACCCAGAATTTGAGCTTTTTTGTACACCTGGTCTGTACAAAAGTATGGGAACATTTCAGCTTTTTGCTAGCTGTTTTCAGCTTTAATTGAAGTGGCCACTCACACCCCTGCAGTAGCTGAGCTTAAGATGTCTTTGAGAAGGATAAACATTCAGTATTCACCTTTCTATTGCTTTTGTTCATGTTTTAGTGTTTGCATACTTATGTTTTCCTGAGTGATACAAGGGACCACCAGATAGTTTGGCTCACATTTGTCACTTTTTCAGGCTTTGATGTTGTTTTGGGCTCAAAATAAAAGTCAGTGATGAAGTGGAAAGTATTAAAATTACACTGAACCGATAAATCATCTTAAAATTCACAAGTTATGAAAACAAACTGTAAATATATGTAATTAAAAAGGAAATAATTTATCTACAAATAAACTGTAGTTATGTACATCACACCAGTTTTGGGGTAATTTATTAAGATTTGTTTCTCCAGAAGACATGTAAAGAAAGCAGCTTAACACCAAATATTGAGTATTTTATTGGTATTGAATTGGAATTGGTTTTCTTGATGGTTGAGGCTGGATCTATATATTCAAAATCTATACAATAATGACCTAATGTTCACAGGCTATCATGACACAAATGTAATTCTTAAACCTATATAACAACTTAGTAAAGCTTATTTTTGATGTACTGACAGGAATCATCTCCTGGGAAAAATAATAAAATAAAAAGAAAATAATTAAAAAAACTCATGAAAATAATTATTTTTTTTGCATTGGTGTAGGATAAAGCTACACATAAAGTACACTGAAGTACATTCTTATAATTAAAAGGGAACCAGACTTCCACAAAAGCCTGAATGAGGCTACTCTTTTCTACTTTTTCTAAGTTCCTTTTTTTGAAACTGTTGTAGTACTACAAGCATAATGTATTCAGTATAAATTTATAAATGTCTGTATAAAATCTTTAAAAACTGTGTAGTTCAATTAGCTATATTTCGGCCTATTTTGGCCAAATTTCTGCCAAATCTGGCTTGCCTTGTAATCGGTATGCTTGCTTGGGTTTTCAGCATGGAAACATGTGGTTCCATGAAGACAAATAAAAACCCAACGGCATGTGTCAGCGACCATCCTGAACAACGTTGCTGTTGCAACTCACAACCTGCAGACAAGTCTTCTCTGTGTAACCACTTCAGCTCCATAAACTTCACTTCAAAAATTCACTCAAAGCCTCATGCTAAAGGAGCCATGATAAGGAAAAACCAAGATATCAAATTTATGACAGGACACTCATTCTATGGTCTGTTTTCCTTCATCATTAACTCTCTCATTAAATTAAAAAAAAACACCTAATTTTGTATTAATTCCTTTACAACTTCCTTGATAACTGTTGTGTTCAAATCTGTTGTGTCATTCTGCTTTGGCGGCAAAAACAAACACATCATTACAATTAAGTACTGTAACTTCATTGGAATACAATGCAAGTTTATTTTTGCTTTAGGGAATTTACTCAATGAGTTTCCCATGTTCCAAACAAACAGGAAAGGACTGGTAGTGACAAAGGATTGGTGAAACTGACAGGCAAATATTGGTAATGTGACGAGCCGTGTTTGTTTCATACTTACGACTGGCTGTGGCATATACTTTTGTGGAAATGTAATCTTGTTTTGTGTCGCATGTTTTGCCAAGTATGTGAATATTCTTAAATGTTATTCCGTGTATGCCAAAAGAGTATAATATGTGCTGCAATAAAAACTACCCTGATGTTACAATAGGTCTGGTTTCGGAGAAGCAAAGTTTTGCAATTGAGTGTCTTTAGACCACTGAATGCTGTCCATTATTTTTTTCAGCCTGAACAACACTCAGTAAGACCGACGTAACTCTTAAAAGCTTTTAGCTGAAAATCCACTTT
The DNA here is from genome assembly GCF_001949145.1 of Acanthaster planci. Next base: position 1,855,875 of record NW_019091416.1, read on the forward strand.
GTGGTTTCTAAACTCAAATGTTCACTGTCTTCAGAAACTGTTTCTAGAACTGTTTTTAAGTGTGTTGTCCAGCTGCTTCGTCAAGAATCTCTAACAAAGGATGTTCATGTTCATTGTCTTTGACAATCTTCTAAAAGTACTACGTTGTCCGGATAACTTGTTGATTTTCTTGTTTTGTCATTCTAGAAAGGCACATGTATTCCTTTTTTTTTTGAAACAAAAATATCACCAGGATCTACGTTCAGACAACTCAGCCAGCAATTTTGATGGTCAGGAGGCCTTGAGAGCTAGAGGGTAGAACCTCTCTGGACCAGCTCTGACCATGTTCTGGCCTTCCACAAGGCCTGAGGGTGTGTTTTTGAAGGAAACTCGAAAATGTCATAGCTGAATTGTCACCTATGAAGGCCCACCTGTGAACTCGGTGCCAGTGAAACTGGGAGGTACAAACATGCCCCTGCTGGTAACTTGAAAGGTCAACATGGTTTGGCTGACTCTTCAAAGTTATTTTGGAAGCCTTGTGGGGTGAGTGTGGGTATGTGAACAGTGTTTCATGACCCTGTGTATGTCTGCAATCTGTGCAACTGTTCAATGTTAGCGTGGAATTTATCCTTTTTTTTTTTTAATGTGCAGCTTGTTATAAAAAAAAAACCCAGTGCGCTGCAAAGCCATAAAATCAGTAGAAAAAAGCTGCAGTGGAGCTACATTTCTGCTAAATTTAGTCATTAATGCCTGCAACCAGTTTCCATACAGTTTATGATAAAGGTGTAACAACCATGAAAGAGTAGTGGCTGTACCCAATTTTTTTTGGGGGGGAGGGGGCTATGTTACACACAGTGGAGGGTGACGTTTCCTGTCATTGTTAGACATACAATGCAATACTTTGATTAAACAAGGAAGCCAGAGGGAATCTGAGTGTAAAACAAACACGCCTCAATGACTGGGAATAAGGAAATGCACTCGAGTAAAAATATTGAGATCCTACTCCTGTTATTGTATGAGCATGTGACTGACACCAACCAACTACATGTAACCACAAAAATAATGCATGTATGTCGTTAGCGACAGGGTGATTGTTACCAAGGAAATGTTAGGTCATGTGATACTGAGACACAATCAATGCTAAAGCACTGGCTGATCAGCTAACTTAGGAGTCTGACTAGGTATGTACATGTACAATGTGTGTCTGTGGATGACCACACTGCCCTAAAACACATGTATGAATATACACATGTGAGCAGTCCTGCTTGAAAGACTTTGATTACAACCATACTTTTTTGATGACCTGAGAGACTGTACTGCAGCTCACAATGCACCCTATGTGTAATGAATCAGCAACTTGCTGGTTGCCAAGGTTGTTGGAGAACACGTCCCCTGTCAACATGTCACTTCGAGAGAAACTGTTTCGGACTCCTGTAGGCGTACATCTGCTGCCAGACTTATCATTGGCACCTCCCCCCCCCCCAAGTCTTTAGGAGTGGGCTGGGATTTAGCTCATGATTCTCCCCACAGTTGTCTGCATGTATCTTTGCGCCAAAATGTTCCTTCAAAATCCCAACTCCTTCAGATACGAGATGCCACTCTCTCATCCACTGGGATTGACCCTCCATTAGAGCAGAGAGGCATACAGTAGGTGATTCCAACCTCACTGAAAAAACAACGGGACAAGACCCGGGTCTGTTCTGGCTTCCACAGCCTGAAAACCACACGGCCAGATACCAGTGTGAACCAAGCCTGTTGTGACTGGTGTGTGCCAGGAGAATGATGCTTTGTTTATAAACCAAACTTTGGATTTGGAAAGAGGGGTCAGTTACTAAGACCCTGGGGAATGATGCCTGGGATCATGACAGCATTTCCATCATTGTGAATTGACAGGGTGGTGCACATGCAAAGCACCCTGGGAGACCATTTGGGATGGCCAATCCCATTAATTATACAATCTGTTTACAAGAAACCCCCCCCCCAAAAAAAGTCACTCGATTATTGTCACCTGGACCGAAGATGTCAAAACATTAGAGAACAAAAGACATTACCAAGACCATGCTGATAAACAATTGAGACCCGTCCATCATTTAACCCATGACTCTCGTTTGAAGCAAACAAGCGTTTACAAAAATAAACACGAAAACAAAATTTTCAAAATCATACTCTCTCCAGAGGGAGCAGTTCAAACATATTCATTGCTGGAATTCCATTGGAGGTTTTAAAATAAAAAGCAACGTCTGTTAACAATCCTCTGAATGCCGAGTGACCGCCACAAAGTCCGAGTGTGTAAATCTGGTGCAAGAATAATTGACATACGCTACATGTCCTCGCTGTTTTTACTGTGACATGTTGAGTTGGGGCAAATAGACAAATAATTCTTATCTTGGCCAAATATTATGCATGTCAGATAGGGCGTCTTATCAGTCCAAATGGTACAGCACAATGTATCAAGGGTCACCGCAAAATACAAAAAAAAAAAAAACGTGGTGATGGCAAATTCCAGTGCAACTATTGGTCCCAGTGTTTACGACAGACTTAAATAAACAGTGGCTGGATGCCAGAGTATCTAATTTATTTATACTACTCCCTGGACCATCTCTGCCTGAAGGTGAACTTGATGTCAACTGGGATTTCTTGATAGAATCTTCTCTTCAGTCACATCATTGTCTCTCAGTCAGTTTGTTTCCAAAACAAAGAAATCTGACAGGGTTCATTCAACTGAGCGATCTTCATAGGTGTTTTGACAAAATGAAACTTGGTTGTTTTGCTTTGTCCAAAATAACAATTTTGATTTATTTACTGATAGACTTGCATCTAGTTTGAGTTTATTGTGAGATTCCTTTACAGAGTACAAATGGATGTCTGAAGATCTGTTTCTGCTTCCTTCAAAAACAACAAAAAAAAGGGATTTGCTACAGTCAAACTCCATGTGGTGATACCCAGTCACTCACATGCACAAACTTCAGCACAGGACAACTTACGAAAAGACCCTTTTAGTATGAGTATTTTTTTATCACGGAAGCGTTTTTGTGAGCACTGATCAGTCATCATGATCAGTGTTCAGGTATTTTCCCTACATGCACTGCCTGCCTGGACACAGCAGAACTCATTATGACAACATGTGCTCGGCACAGGTATGTGTCTCTGCACATTTCACAAAAGCAGTATGGAGTTGACAAGTCCTAAGGATTCCTGTGGTACACACCAAGACTCTTTCAGCCCAATAATGCCTAGATTTTCTGGCCAAACGTGCATTTTAAACTTGGCCTCCAAACACAAATTGAACAAACAGAGGGGGGAAAGTGTTAGAATCGGCAGACAATGGCGGTGGTTTCTATGGCCATTTCAAATGAGGAAACCCTGGGGGAATTGCAACTCCACTCACAAATGAAGCCTCTAAGTTTCCCCCCGGGGATCCTGCATTATTTACACATTACACAACAAAGGTTTGGGCACAAGACGGATTTCTACACCTTGCAGGTATTCACTGGTTCCTGTACAAATGTTGCAATTATTCAAAAACGATTTCCAGTGCGCACTCAAGTACGTGCTGGAATTTACATGACATTGTGTGCACTGTATCGCTGTATCAAGAATAAGGTTTTTCTTTTCGCTGTAAAGTGTGGTTGAATATTAACTAAGGGTCAATGAGATGAAGGTATTTCGAACTCTGAACAAGAACGCCCGACAGCCCCATTGGTGGTGAAATGTTCCTGGAAGTGGAGCTATGGGGGGGGCGGGTTAAATGTCACCCCTCCCCATTTCCTCCATCTTTTGTCAGTCAAGGCATACCTGTGCTTGTCTTGAGTGTTGTGACAAGAGCTGGCTGATATGACAATAAAATCGTGACGATACGACTTTCAAAAAGAAAAACCAAAATCGCCAATATTTTTGAAATATCAAAATATCAAATATCGTGACACAGCTGTTATCATGTTTATATCGGCAACTTTTTTTCTCAAACCAAGTTCTCTGGAAAAAAAATTGAGAATATTTTGTTTTGTTTTACCAAAAAAACTTCACTGATTTCCATAAACTGAGTAAAACTAACTTCATGTTGCTGCAATATGTATGCAGAGTATCAAAAACTTTGAAGGCTGATCTCAATTCTTAAGAAAATCAAATAGCAAAATTTAAACAAGCCTTAAATGGACCAAGTACATGTATTAAGCAAGATACAATTTCACTGGTGCCCGTATCTTATATCCATGGTCCAAGCACTACGGGGAACCAGCAAGTTTCCAGCATACATGTCCAAATGCACGTGCCCAGTCTCCAGCCCAGACTCTAGCAGCAAGTCGTGTGTGGACACAGTGATGTGCTTTCAATCATTCCAGTATCGTTCACAACCTTTACTGCTGTGTTTTCATCTATTTTTACAAGTATTTTCCCAGTTCACAAATCAATCACCCACTGAAAGTTCAAGCTTGTAAATGAGATTCATGGATGAGATGTAAATGAGATTACGGTTTCATTTAGAAGTGACAAAGCCATTTATTGTAATGATCTTACTTTTTGGACTCCCACTGCTCAACTGGAAGTTTGAAACAAGAGAAATCTCAACCCCGCATTTCCAGGGCACGTTATGTTAGTACTGGACCATTTCCATGTGACTCGTAGTGCCGATACCCCAGGTATGGAAGTTGGTTTTCAAGGAAATTAGAATTATTTGCAAACAGGTTATGCAACAAAAGAACGAAACAAACAATATGCCTGTTTACCAATTTTGAGAAAATCTGATAAACCAAAACAGACAGGCTAGCAATTTTAACTCTCCAAGAATGGTGCCATGTAGGAAAGGCACAGACCAACCCCTGTGGGAGCAGGAACTCTCATGACCAAGATATCCTTGGTAAGATTGAACTGAAACATCACAGATGGTACATCAACTTTTGTTAAAACAAAGTCAAAGGGATCAGACAAATTACCTAGTTATAACCAGGAATTTGTTAAAAGGAGTGCAAAACAAAGAAAGCCCAAGATGTCTAGAGATAAGGATTCTGATAATTTTTTCTTTATGGCAGTATTTTGTTATATGAGTTTCTCTATAATGAGAGCCACCATAACGAATGTCATTACTTGCATGGCAAGTTGAAAGTAGTAGATTGGTCGCGGGATGACAGCCAAGACCTTCTGGGGTGGGAGGGGGGCATCTGTTGCAGCCCTCTCTAAGATGAGATGCAGATGGTCTAAAATACGCAAGATTTTTCAGGGTAATCAAAAACATTTGCAATGACATTGTCAGTTTTACGCTGCTGAGAAGTCCATTTCGGCAGCCATTGTGATTTCAAACCTCCATCTTGAAGTCACAATTTCCATGTCAATAAGTCAATACCTAACGTTGTTACAAGGCACAAGGTAACAAAGTTCCAAGGCAAAGGAAAGCTCTAGAGAATGCATACAAAGTTTTTTCATACGGCTATAGACCCTCTGCAAACCACAAGTAACATTTGTGTGGATGCACAGATGACTAGCTGCTTTACGATGTTAACAACCACACAAGAGAACTGGTTACAATAGATTGTCACAAAGGCCAACATGACAGTGGCTTGATACTCTGTGCCCTACGGACAGAGATGTAGTTCATTTCAAGAAATGCTTCAGGAAAAATTGATACAACCACTCAGAACGTCTTTTTTTTTCTCCAGTACAAAATAGGGAAGCGTCTGGCACGGGGCCAACGAGAGATAAAGTCTAGGTGAAAAGTCAACTGCAAGGAAGCAAGCTTTTTCATCAAGGATTGTGAACTGCTTGTTTTGCCGTGGCCTGATAAAAACCACCACCAGTTATGTTCAGAAAGACTGAAATTCACCACATTAAACCTCCTGACAGAGCTTTTCTACTGTCACTCAGATACCAATTAACAGCCATGCTATTTAAATTCCTCACTGCATTCAGGGTAAAGGAAAAGTAAAAACCACGTACATGTACCTCGTTCCTTACCTAGATTGTTAACTTGTGATCAGGACAGTATAAAACCAAGTCAATGCGGTACACAATCAGCCAGTTAAATGCTCAAGACGTTGGATGGAGGGGTTCAGACCGCGCCCCCTCCTCCAACCATTCTGTGCAAGATTCCGACATTACCTTACATGAATGATGGAAGTGTCTGCTTGTGTTGAGTGACACGTAATCTGTGTAACTCACGGATGACTGGCAAGTGTTCGGGTTGAAGGTGGGTAGAAGGCCATGGATGCCAAGGTGGCGGATGTGGGGCGTGGGATGGAGGATGATGAAGCGTCGCCATCACCTGCTCAAGATCTTCATCTGGGTCTCATCCTCCAGAAGCTGCGGTTGTGTTAAAAAAAAAAAAAAAAATTGGCGTGAAAACACGACACTTGTTTTAAAGTGGAATGTCCTCAAGTTATCTTGATTACAGTGCGCTAGGAAAAAAGTGGATTTATTAATAGACACCTATTGGTTAGGTTAGCTGTAATTTGGAAGGGAAATGACAATTTGATGGTGAGAACCCACACTCTTCACCAACAGCTCTTCCATTTGACAGAGTTCTTTCTGTCACACAGATAAATTGACCAATAGACTACAGGTACAGGAACAAGAAAAAAAACCACAACAATTAATACACTCTCTTTGGGATTCATAAGACACATCACGACTCCTCTGGGTGGAGGTTTTTAAATAGGTGTTGGACACTTATAATCCACAACATGAATCTCCATCTACCTCCACAACTCAGGTACTACTTGAAAATAAGAAATTTACGATACAAAGTTGCAGGCATAGCATGACTTTAATCGGAAGCAGGTCTTAGCATAAACTGCGCTGGCTGTGAACCATTCCTATCCACCAGGGGCACATGCAGATTGCAGAAGGCAAGCTAAACACATTCATCTGACCATATGTGGAACTGATGAAAACTTGGTAGCTTGCCAATTTGCGTCTTCACAAAGACCATTAGAGTGGACTGCAGTCTCTTTATGCCTCCGACATAACAAAAAAAAAAGCCTCGGCAATCTGCTCCTTCTTTGTGATGTTCGACCAAGCTGTCCAACTGATGTACACACATTTTCTGGGGCAGTCTCAGTTTATCACCAGTGCTTTCTCATTTAGCATTTGCTAAGCATCTTTCCATGTGGTATTTTAACCAGCTCTATTGGAAACAAGAAGACAATTACCAAGTTTCCAACCAGTACGAAGTAGGACCAAGTGTGGAGACCATAAGGCACGCAATGTGCTGTGTATGTGAGGCCGTTTTCTGCCTTCTAGTAATTTACCCTCTGTAACAGATGAGTGAAGTGCAACTCTCATGGAACAAATATGGCAAATGGCCCTTTTGCTTTTGATGATCCTGTGAAGAAAGAAGATTGTCAAGTGTAAGAAGGATTGTGATTTTGGCCAAAAAGTACAATGCAAATGCTGTGAACAAATTGCAATATCATTGCCCAAAGAAGGGTAATTTAATTTTTGTTTTTTTTGACACTGCTTTCTATCAGAACAGTTCTTGACAACTCCTTTGCTCCACTCCCAAGCAATCAAACAGGTGCACTTTTTCCTCCTTCCGCAAGCAGTATTTTTCTCTTAGTAATTTGATTCAATTCCACTCAACCATGAGGCAGGACGAAATAATCCTTGGAAAAGGAAAACCCAACTTGTCTGAAAATTGTAATGGACTGCTACAGCTTCTACCAGGGCAAAAGCCTGGAATGGAAAGCCGATGAAAGAGATGTCTGGCTGATGTTTGGCTTGGATGGCTGGTGAGGGGAAAAACACATGTGTTTTGCCACAATTTTTTCCCAGAGAGTAGTGATGGGGCTAAATTAACCAATAAATGGAGCATTTGGAGTCAACTTCGGCAAGGTCGACTGAATAAAGGGGAATACTTATACAAACTTCACCCAAGATTCAACTGTTGTACAGAAAACTTTGGGTGTCAGAAAAAGAACTTGGTAAACAGATCTGCTTTAGAAGTTTACAGTGAGTACTTCCAAGGTTCTGACAGACAAACACCGCCATTCCAAACATTTCTTTTGGGACCCAGCATTGTTTCTCTCAACAAGATGAGATTAAGGTCCAACAACATGGGCCCTGTATAATGGAACAGAGCAAAGGCTTTCTTATTGTGAGAGGGTTAAGGGGTTTAAAGTTCACTGAGAGGGTACAGGTCTTGGAAATGCAAGGTCAAGCATCAACTTCCAATTGTGGTGGTGTCATCCAATTGGTTAGACAGAGCCAATCAGTTTGGGCAAGAATAGTGCCAGAATCACGGAAGGTGAGACTCCTGAAGGCTTGTGGATCGGGGGTCAAGTACTCTGTCCTTGCCATGGAAACAAACACCCGGGATCTCCCGCAGTCTGACCTGCTGGCTCTCTGGCGTAGCTAGCAACGCTGGGGTTGCAGCACTCAAGACTGGTGCACTACTACTGGAGGGGATTGAGACCAAACAGATGATCGGAAACCCTTCTGTTTGCTCTGCCTCGTGTAAGCTGTAAGACATAGGCTGGCAGCATGAGAATGATCTCACTTGGAAATCCTGTGGGTGTACAGTCCATGTGTGAGAGAAAGAGAGAGAGCAAAAGGAAAAACACCCTTGGGACAGGAAAATAGTAGACAGATTCTCCCTCGATCTGTGGATTATGGGGAAAATGAAATGATTTTGGCTTCACTGGCTTAACTGTTGCAAAGAGTTAGTTGTAAAAAAAACCTAGCTGTATTTTAACAGGTACACAGCCAGGTCTGATCTGATGTAGACTGGACCACCAGGGACATGGGAGGAACCTTGAAAGCCTGACCTCTTATAACTGGCAAACAAATCAAGAAACCAAAGTGCTCCAGACCAGTGCTTGGTCTGCACCATTCTTGAATTCACCAAATACCGGCCTTTCCCCTTCAGAAATTTTCACCGGATGGGCAGATGTCAAAACCTTGGCTAGTCTATGCATCATGTTTCTGCATTCCTTGGAGTTCTGTTCAGCTGAAGCACAGCTCAAGGGACTGAAAAAAAATTGCAGCACTTGGCTATGCAGTTTGACAGTTGCCATTTGACTACATGGGCAAAAAACTGTAAGTGGGTGGGTGATTGCCAACCTATTTTGCTTATGAACAAAGGCTGTTCAACCTTATCTCCTCTACTAATAAACCAGAATTTTTGCACACAACCATGGAACTTGAGAGTAAAAAGCAAAACAGGTTGCCAGACTGAAGCCTTTGTCAGGTTTGTTGAGTGGCTTTTTCCCCTTTGCCTTAACTCTCATTAAATCAGCCAGTTTTTACTTCTGAATAGAAGCACATACGTGGACATATTCACTGGGATTGGGTAACTACACGTAGATACATACTAACTATGCGATGCTTCATGAAATTAAAAAAGATTGAAACTTTCCTTTGTACAAACATTGAAGCCCATACATAATATCTTCAACTACAACATGGTCCAAATTTTAAAAAAATTCCTATTCTTCTGACCCAAAGTTTGGTTTTTTTTCAATTTAGATGACAAGTGTTCACAAAATGTCAAATTATGGCGTGGGCATGCACAAGTGAAATGCCGATCTGGCTTACTCCTGTCTGAATGTTTTCGTGCCTAACCAAAGCAGTAGACCCCTTTCACTTGGTGCTCGGTGGCCGTTCCTTTGGAACCATTGAGAAACTCCCGTAGTGCTGCATTTACCTGGAGTACATTATCCAAAGTGTTCCTCCCACTTCAAAGATTGAAATCCTTTCTCTTCTGAGTTTCAAAGCTCCGACCTGAGGGAGAACATAAAAAAAAACAGGTTAAATGACTGCTTAGAATACCCAGGGGGAAAATCAATTTCAACCAGTGACATAAATTAAAATAAAAAATACATAAATCTGAAATTCAAAGCCATGTCTGCAATGAACCTTTTTCTAAGGAAGATTGCAACGGTAAGATGACACATGTGACCACCGACCACATTTTGTCTTTTGAGACAGGATATTTTAATTTCATCATAACCGAGGGAGAAGTAACAGAGGTGTTGGTATTATGACTCACAAGGGCGCTTTGTCAGACCTTTCTACATTTGCCCAAGATAAACTTCACTCTTTCTTTGAACATGTGCTAAGACGTGGACAACTTTCATTGTTATCTGATAATGATGGACTGGTAACAACGATCAAACTTTGGACTGTATTGATAATAAGATCTCCTATGGCTGCCACCAAGAGAGGGACAGCCCCTGGAAAATTGCCACATTTGCGTCGCACCATGAGGCAATACGCAAAGCATACATGCACATGTGTATAGTGTCCCTGTGCAGTATGACCTTGTGCTCAGGCCGGATGTACACTTTTCAGCACCACTTTTACTAACTCACACTGTCTGCACTGGACTTACTGGTCCCAGAAAAAGTTACCTGGTAAGAGTTTTCCAGGTAACAATTTCCCAGCAGCAGTAACCATTGGACTTAGGAAAAGAAACTAAGAGGGAAACATCCCAGGATGTCCGACTGGAACTAAAATGGGAATAGTATCCATCTCATTAAGCTGTAAAAAGTCCAGTGTAGACAGGGCTTTAAGAACAGCGAACTTAACCAACAAAAATTAACAGGCTAATTAGCAATTGGCTAGATTTAGGAAACATTCCACACAAACATTGCACACAAGTGCAAGATCTCACAATTCTAAAATGCTGCGAATCCGCTGTTGTAACAATTCCATCACAAGTGATACACAAACTCCTACGTCAAGTCACCAAGTCACAAGCTATTCGATTGAATCACGATAAACTGGCATTCCTCTATCATTGCTCATTCCCTGTTACGGGCAACCAGGCTTGCGACTGGAATATGATTTCACTTGTGATGGATTCCACTACCACCTCTCTGTTACTGTTTGGGGATGTAAGTTCTAATTTACTGAGCCTGCAAAAAGTGCGCAAGAAATAAATCACCCATAATTCAAATTCCGGGGAAAAAAAGTGTGTTAACCTCCGAGTCTCTGATAAAGTTGTTCTGCAGTTCTCTGAATATCCTTGATACAGTACTTTGACTACAGAAAGGCAGACCACAAGCCACTGGTTTACCACTTGCATCGTGTTTGTTGGCTAGGTTTCCCTCATCAAGCACACCGCCACTGCCTGCCACTCTTTCAGCTTGCTAAATGAACAAATCTGAACAGGCGACCAAAAAAAAAAATTTCAACCAGATTATAGCAGCATGTAAACAACAGCAGAATGGACACAGCTTGTCCTATATACATTATATAACATTCAGAAATACCTAAGACAGTCTCCCTATTCAACAACGTGCAACTTGACCGGGTATTAATTAACATCTGATAATGTCCGCTGTGTAAAACACGCACTGGTACCTGGATATGAGACAGTTTACTCCATCCCTATTGGTCATGAGTCTGCGTGTGGCGCAACACGCAGAATGCACCACGTGCGCGCCAAGTCCACATGCAAGAAGATTCTATTGGACAACTTCCAAAAGGAATATACCATAAAATGGACGGGGGTGTTTGGGAAAATGACAGTAAAATTTAGAACAATATCTTTGGAAATCCATCATATGTTGACTTCTTTTGACTCTCTATATAAAAAGGTTTTTTGGAATGGGAATAAATATGTGCTTGGCCAGTCTTAAGACCCTGCTGAGGAGAACGAACGCTGATAATGCTGCGGCTCAGCCATTAGTTGCATCCATTCTCCTGAGCTGGTCTTAAACGTTAGTTTAAAACCGGCCAAACACATATTCATTCCTTTATTACTGACAGGGTGCCTGTTGGTTGAGCATTTGACATGATGTTCATTACTATTTAAGCAAGTACATACAGTTCGGTCAGTTCCTAGAATCTTTCAAAAGCATACTTAAAGGTGCGCTGGCTTTTCCTATCACAGAAACACCAATCCAAAAAAGGCAATTTTGTGACTTAACAGAAAATTTAACACTGACTCACCAGATACTACTCGTCTTTGTAATAACATCACAAAACCATCTTAAACATGTAAGGCTTAAGCAAGTTGTAATTTTGCAGAAATAATTAAGTGAAAGGATAGATACAAGATTTCTCTTCTATACGATGACTGATAAAAAATGGCCCACAGCACTTTGATCCCTTGGAGACAACTCTTTCACACAGGATAATTCTTCTGCCAACATACATTCACTTGTTTAAATGTTCATGAAATAGTGATAAGATAAGAAGGTTCCTTTAATAAACGTGTTCTGAGAAACCTTTGCCAAACACTTCCATTAGTGTGCAGGAAATCTCATTCCACTCTGACAGAAGCCTCCTGGGTGAATGATCAATGACATTAATAAAACCACACCGTAACAGAATGGCCCCCCAAAACATAGACCCCTATTATGCATGTGACTATATGGAGCCAATCAACTTTTCCTCCACAGGATGTACCAGGCAGTTTTATTTTTTGATCAGATGAATCATAGGGATGGACTGAACAAAAGATCCGATTGTGAAGCTTAATTCATCTGTACAAGACAGGAAGTAAAGGATACAATTAGAGCTGTGGGGGATAGAGCTGTGGGGGGGATGGTGCTCTTTGCCTTCACTGTGCATGCTTAGTAGATTCAGTCCAGGAAATATACATATAGCTGGTACGTATACCTGTACAATGAGAAAGCTTCGGATGTGGAAAGATTACAGAAAGATTAAAATCCACTGAAAAGTTCTCGTGTTGCAGTGTTCTAAAAAACAAACAAAAGGAGTGCATGCTAAGAGACAGGTTGTGAATGGAAGGTTAACACAGGAAACATTTTTTGGGACCTTGCATAGACTATGCACGATGTACGACAGTTAGTGAGCATTGTGGAGACCAGACACATTTGCGGGGAGACAAAAAAGTCCCTGAAGCTTGGTCTACCTTTTCTTCCCGATGATTATCTCCTCCACAGAGAGTTTCTCCTCTCCAGGGCAGCAACGATGACCCGCTCCCGGTGCTCTATCAAACAGAGGGTTACAACAATCAAGCTTTCATCTTCTAATTGGCAGCAGAGTCATGCAGAAGAAGAGCTTTTGGGGACGTGCACAATACTGTATACTGGTATCTTAGAGATTTGGAAGATGTTAAAAAAAAAAAAATTCAAATTAAGTGACATTCTTTTTGGGAGAGACACCTGTTCTTTAACTGGAAAGTATATCATTGCAGGATAAAACAACAGGTTGAGAACTTTGATAGTGGGAAGTCAGGGAAAAGTAGGGTTCTTTTCAGTATCACTAGAAAGTACATCATGTCAGGATGAAACAAAAATTCCCAGAACTGTGACACCGGGAAGTCAGGAAAAAAAAA
>NW_019091416.1:1869616-1892621 GCF_001949145.1 Acanthaster planci
GGAAGAGTTTTTCTCCAACTGGGATGTGCATGTACATTATTGCAAGATAACAACTCTGAGAATCCTGATCATGGGAATTAAGTTGGGGAAACACAAAGAAACCTGGAAGTAAAAAAACAACGTGCAGAAATGACAGTCATGCATTTAATGGCACCCATAGAAAAGAAGGAGATTTTGACCCACAGCATGTGGGGTAAACTCAAACTTGACGTGCATTTCTTCCCTTAAGGTCAAAAACATCCTTCTGTTCTAACTGAAATGAAAGTTACAGGTGTGAGCACATGAAGCTTAAATAAATGTATGGTAGCTGCTTTGCTACTTTTTAGTGGCAGAACAATACTACATGTACTAACAAACTATACAGATTATTACACAAAAATCCTTACTCAAATAACAATACAGCAAGTTACACTGTACATGTACCATTGCCTGTCATGAAATTTGTAACTGTGCTTTAAAGAGTCTGAAGTAAGCATGCGCATGCGGTCACTGCTGCAGCCATTTAGTTAAGGCACCTGCATGTAATACCATGGTGGAACAACGGTTGTTCAACATCGTATCAAGCAAGCACAAAGAAATCCACAAGAAACACTTCAATTTTGAGCATGAATGAATGTAATCTGAGATAAGCTACGTGTATTGAAATTGCATTCCTTGCAAAAGCCTGATTAATCGCATTTCACACCATTGGAACGGTACGTTTCATTTTAATATTGATTTTCCCTGCTGCAGCCACGGTATGTGTCCAGACCATCAAGCTACACATTAGTACGGTCCCGGTGCAAACTGAGCACAGACCTCCTCTGATCATTAAGTTCATATTACACTTTGCCCTTGGCTAGACCTCCAAAAGAAAAAAAGATTAACTGGGGCAAACAGACTTTCCAGGGGGTTCTGATTTGGGAAAAGCTGCCGTATCAAACTTGGGGGGAAAATGGAGAATTTAGAGCTTTCTCTCTTACAGACAGAAATGTTGGAATCAGGTAACAAGATTGTGTGACACCAACATGCTACCGGTGCGAATACATATACAACATCTGTTAAAGATAACATGTTGTACCTTGAAAATTTGAACTTGGCATTTTAGTTTTTCTACACAAAGGAAAATGGTCCTACTCTTAGAGATAGAGCAGCGTTAACTGTCTGGTACTTTTCTCCGGACAGTTTTGGGGTACATGTATAAATATGCACATCCTGCAGCTAACAAAGCAATTAATTCAACAAGTATTCAAGACATCTGGTTCTGCACCTATGTCAACTCCTGACCATATGAAATTAATCAAACACTTTAAAAAATAATGACCCAAAACAGACTCCAAGTCCAGGCGATGTAATTTTTAAACTGACTTTTGCAAAATCGTACCTTTGTTCCACATTTAACCCTACATTTAATTTTTATTTTGCAATTTTGATGGGTAATTGGGAGTATTTTGGCTTCACACTATGGAAAATTGCATTCAGGGCCATCAGTGTAATTATAACATCCCAAGAAGAAACCCAAATATCAGAGTAATTTCAGTACCAACTTTACCAGACTTCTGTTTTTTATTTGGTTGTATAAAATGTTTCAGATGTCATTTCAGTTCACAGCAGTAGACCACTGAACCAAGTCTGGGATTTGGATTCATGATTTGAGTAGCATCTTCCTGGGGTGAGATCATCGCGTTATCATTTGTCAGCAAAAATACAGCCTCTTTAAACAAGTGCACTTTTTCTCAATCAATCAAGCAAGCCAGATGTCAAGTAGTTTTATAGGAGAAGAAAGTCGAACAACATTGGTATCTACAGAGAAAATCAAGGCATGGACTCTTTAAATCAGTGGTACAGGTAACACGAGTGGTCAAGTTGTCAGAAATACTCTAATACAACACAGATTGTAAAGCAAACAAACAAAAAAGTGCTCACGTGGCTAAGACCCCCCCCAAAAAAATAAATTAATAAAATAAATAAAAGTCTGCTTCCGGTTACCCACCTTACTCTATTTTTACATTGCGACTACTAAACTTTTTATCAGTTACAGGCAGATTCTAAGCCGATACTTTCCTCTTTTTTTTGGAGGGGTAGGAAAGGAAGCAGATAAAAGTATATGATTTCCAAATGCTACATGTACATATGTAAGTATAAATGTGACCCAGCACATTGTAATCAGGAATAAGTCACTGAGGCCGTTTTACTTAATGACCAAGTAAAGTAGGATGTGAGTAAATGTTGACAACTCGACGTGGCTTGTAATGTGTACCATTTGAAAGCCTATGAATTCTCTTTCTGACCATGTACAAATCTCAAAATGTCAATTTGCGACTTATTCCTGATTTCGACGTACCGGGTCACAAATACATCAGAAGCAGGCACTGATAAAACCACACTCATTACCTAAGTATACATGTACTTCAAGGTTACGATAAAAATTTTAGAGATTAATCAGACGTACAGCTTCTCTTAACAACTGAAAAGTCTCAACAAAGAGTTTGAAATACCTAAAAATATCAGACAGCATGTAAGAGGAGGGGAGAGAAAAATCTGAGGAAGTAACCACACATTTTTTGCCGTCCCCCTTCATCTTCAGTGACTCCCGGTTTGGGAAGTCACTGTTCAGACTGACTACTGGATTAGTTTGGTGGTGAGGCTGTGACTCCAACCTCGGAATCCAGTTCACTGGTGTGCTGACTGTTTCTTCCGGGGCGAATACGAGAGAAGAACTTCTGCACTCTCGTGAATGAACTTGTGAGAAGCTGTTGGCACGGCAACAGTTTTGCACCCACCATTGCTCTGCTGGTGGCCCGGATGACGCTGTTTTTGCAGAAGTAAACAATGATATTGCAGAGGCCGCTACAAAATGAAATGATTATAAATGAGTTCAGTACCCAGGGGATGTCGCTAAAATCAATGTAGGAGGCCAACAAACCAGCTATGACAATTGGCATACAGGCAATGGTGAAGACTAGAGTCATAACACGGGTGGTCTTGGAGGCCTTTTGAGCTTGGTTCTGGAGAGCAAGACGCTGCTGGTTATTGTCATGGTTGCCGTCTCTAGTTGGCATAACTCCAATCTGGGCTGCGTGGTGTCGCGCTACTGCTGCAAGCCGAATGTATATCATGATTGTTACAACGAGTGGGAGGATGACCAGCAAAACCAGATCCAACCACACTAGGAATTCTTTGACATCAACTTTGAAGACGCACAACATGACTGCATCGTAGGTCATGGAAATTTCCCACTTGACAACAAAGGCATCAGTGAGAGATGCGATGCAAGAGATGATCCAGATTGCAGCATTCCCCATGTAAACACGATTTGGCGTTAATATGTCATGGTAACGCAAAGCCCTGGTCACTGCAATGTACCGATCAAAATTTAAGGCCAGCAGCAACATGACTTTTGTAATTTGAACAACTTTTAACACAAGGGCCTGCAGTTTACAGAAAGAAGAATCAACTGAAATGTTACCAATGTAAACCACTGCCAGAGGTAAGACGCAGATGAGGCCATTCAGTAAATCCGCAACACTCAACGACGTCATCAGAACTTGGGGGGCTTCATTGATAATAGACTTTACTCTCCTCAGAACAATGATACAGAATGTGTTGCTGACAATAATGGCAACTGTTAACAAACACAATAGTATGGTGTATAGCAAATCGTAGAACAACATGACGTCACTGGAAACACAAGGCCATTAACGTGAATTTAAAACGCAAGGCCCATTTTCTTCCTTTACTGACTGGACCGCCAAGTACCGGCACTGCAACACACAGATCCGATAGTAAAACACACAGCCTGCTACCGGTACGCTGTCAGGTTCAAACCGAGTGATGAGAGGCTTCTATGGCGACAGGAACATACTCCATTTATTCATTTGTTCACTCGGCTAATTACTTGATCAAACACTCCCATTTCCCTTGACTAAAACTGATGGGCTGACAGAAACACTCACTTCAAAGCACATGCAAGATTAGAGAAAAAGCAAAGTCAGCCATCAAGGTTTACTTTGCTATGCTCACACTGCCCATGAAATTATATCTTCATTTTAATTGTAAATTGGTTTTCTATTGGTTCATCTCTAGACTAAGGACTACAGCTTTCTCGCATACAGAGAAAAAGAAAGGGAAAACAGGATGCCACTGTTTTTATCTATCAGCTTCAGGTACTCAGTATTATGCTGGATAATCCGTCTGATTTTTTTAAAAACTGGCTGGTGTGTACAGACAGTTGTCTTGAAATGTGTATCATGAACAAACATTATATATAACGAGTTTTGCGCTTACCCAACGTATATTAATAAGCACTGTATGCTCAGTGCTTGTCCGAGAGCTTCCGAAAAAAACTCACAAGCTTACTTGGGTGGGACTCGAACCCACGACCTCCTGCTTACCAGTGCAGATGAACAAACATGTTGTATTGTTGAGGAAGTAACCAATAACTCTAAAAAGAGCCATGATTTTCTCAGACCTTTTTTGGGGGGGGAGAAGAATCTGTCCCGGATCTTCGCTATTTGATTAATGCTGGATCTTATGGAACTTGGCAAGCATGAGCTAAACACATATGGCAGAAACTCCCGGAGCCATGGCTTGTAAAAAAAACTGCTTTGCTACAAGACAAGAGAAAATGTCGAGAGGGGGCAAATTTGGCCTCTCTCGACTCCTTCCAGGGAAAACACTGGATTAAAACAAATTATCCTTAAGGCCCCTCTGGCAATATTCCAGGAAGTGCCAACTGCACAGCACATTTATAACATGGTTCTCTTCTTTACAGAGCACTTAAACTCTGACAAAGCTGGTTTTTTTTAGTGATATGCCAATTATCTGGTCACGGATGAAAGATCATAGTGAAGCACTGCTCAAATAAGGTCATTATTACATTCATGATCAAAGGCGGGCAGGACACATCAATTTGGGGAGGAACAGAGATTCTCTTCAATATTTGCACTCATTACACCGATCTGTGATGAACACTGGGAAACTTCAATGAATCATGATTTTTTTAACCACTAAAGCCTCTTTTTTCAGAAAGAGAAAGAAGAAACTGTTGACTAATCTAGGTTTCCAGGTTTCCAGATTCAGCCAGTTGATGTTGCAGAAAATGGTAGATATACTGTATTCAAGAATGGGGCATTATTCCTGAGAAATGGGTGGGAAAACTGAACCAGTCCATGTAAATACTGCATGTCAGCAAAAACATACACTGTACATGGTTAACTCAAATTTTAACTAATACTCTTGTACCACTTCTATTCCTGCTGAGATGATTTGCAGAAAAAGAAGGGATTTTTCAAAGAACTAAGGTGTGAGAGCCAATTGTTTCTAAGTCAAGTACTTCAAATACTTCCCTACTTAGGATACTTCCCACATTAACTTGATTTTTTGCTATGCACTCTGAGTCTCTGCAATTCACCTATCAGATGAATGGGATTTATCTTTTTCCACCTCAAGCAGAAGCAGCCATATTGGTCAGGAGTTCATTTGGATGGTACCCATGCAACCGTAACTAGTGCATTTCACAGTTGTTCGTGAACCAGCGAAGTGCAGTTCCTACCAAAGGAGCCTTCGTTGCTGAGAAAATTGCTCCCTCTCTTGGTCCAGCTCAAGGCTAATAAACATGTATAAATCCACTGCTAGAATTAGAGCAAGCTTGATGATTTACACTGCCAGAGTAAATGTAGTGTTTCCATGCCCTCAGGTGTGATCAGTAAAATTTGCCAGCTGAAACCCCGTCTTAAAATCTCTCACACAAATACATACTGTGCATCCATGGTTTCAACAAATAGCTCACATGCTGTTCTCTAATAATTCAGACAAGCGAGGGCGCTATTCTAATTTTTCATGGCTATGTGAGATTTTACAAAATACAGGACCAGTCTGACTCTCATCAGATACCGCCAAGAGAAGCATCAAAACTTTCAAAGAGTTGTGTTTCAGGCCAAGCTGAGCCTAGAAACATCAACACAGTGGCTTTTGCAAAAGGAAAGACTCAAAGTGGCGTTCTTACTGAAAAGACTGCAACTTATTATCATACCCTGTAGTTGAAACCACAAAAATTACTTCAACATATCTGATCCAGTGATGATTAAGTTTTAAGGGAAACTTCACTTTACATCAGTACCGAAGTGACTACTTACTCCTGGTGGTGTAACTTGGGAATCACGACGGAACTGAATGGGTGATTGAAGTCTTGAGAGCTTGACAGCCTTCATGGGCAGCAAATTTATTCAGAATTCAGGTTGCACAAAGGACATTCACGGTTAGTTAGAACATGGAGCAACTGATGCCTCTTGAGTCAACTGTCAGCTTATATTTACAGCAATGTGCACCGTTTGTGTAGTGTGCTTTCAGGCAACACTGATGACGGGGATTGAATGACATCAAACTCTTTGTCTCAATTAAACTTGGTACTAATCTTTTGAGTTTGAGATCTGTAACTTTTTTGTTGAGGAAGAAAGGAAAAGTCTTACCATCTTTTCTTATTCCAAAAATTGAACAAACCAAAATAAAACAAACAAATAAACAAACAAACAATCAAATAAACAAACAAATAAACAAACATCCACATCTAAAACAACTAAAACAAATCAAAAGAATAAGCATAGGCCTCAGTATTTACAACATATGCAAAACTAATGAATTTGGACTATAATTTCCTAATTTCAGAACAAAATTTGTTAGATTGCTCAGAAACTGGAAAACAAGCAGAGGTGAATAACGTGCAGTGTAATTACCCCAAGAACTGTGAGGTACAACATCTGCCCCACTCCATCTAAAATGCAAAGAACTAAGAAAGCTACACAAACTGGAGAAAACATTTTCACAAATAATAATCCATGTTGCATTGTTGGGTCCTACCTCAGCCTGCCAGTGCAGTGCAGTACTAAAATATTGGCCTACATATTCTGGCATGGGCCAACAAATGTGTGGTGTGGATGGAGGACACACAAGGAAAAGGGGAAAAAAAATTATTACCTTTTCTGGCAACTGCCAATTGGAAGGGGTTCTCTAACGTTGTAAGGATTGTGTAGGCCTACATGTACTACCCCATCCAAATGAAAGCTGAGCTGTGATTGGTCATGGCAATTGGAAGCAAATTGGACCGATCACAGTGCGGCTTTCATCTGTGGGTGACAGGAAAACAAAAGGAAAAGATGGGAGCTGTGTTGGGATTGGTCAAGCTATCACACAGCTGACATTTATCAAGAATACATGCTGCTGATTTTCTGTAATGTGGATGGGCAAAATATTCAAGAATTTCACCATTTTAATGAGGATATATATAAGGTGAATTAACTTCCCCATCTAACATCACCAAGAAGGCATGTATAAAATCTGATTGCACAAATACATGTACATGTAGCTGCGTTTGAAGAGTAAATTGGCACAATCAAAACAGCCAAAATGTGTTTATGGGAGTTTGTACATGGCTATAAATATATACACCTTACAATTCTGGAAGTAACCAAAGATAATGTTTTTATGGCCACCCTGTTTTTTTGTGAATTTAGACCTGTATTACAGGTTTTGTAAATTGTGAAAATAGGCTCTATGTGTAGGCCTATCCCATTATTGCCTTCAAAATTACCCTGTGCCTCTTTCCACACAAAATTAACTCTGCACTATTTAACATGATGTCACCGTCACCTGCCTACCGGTAGGTGGGTTCAAAAATTCAAATGCAGGGCCTAGGCCCTAATTCTTTATAAGTTCCCAAACACGGTTCTATTTCTATTGCTAACCACGGAGCATTACATGTATGTGTTCTGATTCTTCGATGGTCGAGGCCTGGCATGGTATGACCAGTCTTTCAGTCAAAATCTGGCCTAAAGCTATTAAGTATGTTATGTTAGGCCCTACTAATGAACAGCTGAAGCAGGTAAAGAAACGATTAATCTTATGAAAAGTCTGAAAAGATAGGCCTAATTTGTGAAACACTTACTTCAACTTCAAGAGGTTCAACTTCAAGTCCCAAATCTCGAAAACGGAGTTCCAAGTGACACAAGCTTCAAGTTCAACATACTGCAGTGCAAAATGCAAGCGCGCAAGGAGACCACGCCGCACTCGGATGTCTTGAAAGCCGCGACAAGTCCAGACTTGTATGACTTGACAGGCAGCATGCATGCCGTGCATGCCGCCGCGCCGCGAGCCAGCAAAGAAATCACGCCATGAAGAATGGTGCCATACAGTGATGCGCAGCTTCGTATTTGCATGAGATGGATACTAGATCAATGAAAACAATCGTCTGCAAACGGCGCAGTGTCACACCGCCCTCTAACGATTGAATGCGAAATATTAAAGAACTTCTGACCAATCAGCAGACGTTGTCTCAAGCCGGGTGCGCAGAAAATTTCCCAAAACAGTGGGGGTACAACAGAAAGACTGTGGTTACCAATGACAATGAGGATTTAAAATTGTAAGTACATAGGCCAATTTAAAATGAACTAAAATGTCTAAACAGACAAAGCACTCACTGCAGAGGCGCGATTTCGCAACCCCTAACCAGAAACGTGTTTGAGACATCAAAAGAAAATAAACCGGCACATTTAGGTGGCCGACACAAACAAACGAGCAGAAACGGTTACGTCTTCCAACAGAGACAAAGCACAAGGAAGCGGATGACTTCGTTGATGAACGTCATTTTCACTCAATATTCGGATAATTCGGGTGTTTCCGATTCTACTTCTTTTGGGTTACTGCATGTAACAACTCTTGGAAGGTATAATTTTTTTATTTTAGAGACTACCGAAAAACTGTCTGCTTATTTTCGCCATGTTGAATCGACACAGAACCAACAGACCGATTGCACCCGCTAAGTCACGTGACCCTATAGTGGGTATCAAACATAAAAAAATATGGTGTCTCCCCATATAAAAGTGTATTTTTAGTAATGACTACAATTGTACCCAGCACCTAATAATCTGAGTGATTTACCGACCGTTAACTTTAGTTTTGGTAAACTACACATATGACACTCTTTGCTATGGGATCACACTATGTTTGTTGATCTTTAATACTTTTAGGTAACGTGGTTTTGTGGGCGCAATCTGTCTACTCCAACTTTCGGCTCTCGAAATGACGTCACACAATGACGTCACACAAGCATACTCAAAGGCGCAAAACCCCCAAGCAATGAGCGAAGAAGAATATGTTTCTTGCCATGGTCGCAAAAACACGCCCGGTCTGATATCCATAATCATAGATAAACCAAATGGCGTAAGGAGGTCGAAGACCAAGTCACGAAGCGCCAAGTTGAGAGGCCCAAGATGTGATCAAGTACGTAATGGCATGTGAGCGGGAGTCTCAACATCTTAGCCACACTTCGCCGCCATCTGTTACAGGTCGTTTCGTTTTAACTCAGTTTCCTTTATACAACCTTTTTATCTTTGAATTCAGAAGTTATTTTAGCTACCCTCCTCGATACTACTTGAAAACTTTGAAAAAAATATTAATCTACCCTGTTGCACAAAAATCAAGTTGCGGTGGCCTCATTGCATCATTTGCATGGCGGTATTGTAGAGATCAGTGGTAGGGCTACGTGTACTATAATGATTCACCAGCGGCTTGAAATCAGACGTTGAGGGCTCTGTGCATCCTCCAAAAGCCGGCTAGCAATTAATGGCATACGCCATTTCCTAACCTCCGGCTTCAGTCGTAATGGGATTTGGCATTTATGTCCAGCTTGACGATTTCCTGAGTTTCAAATAAATCGCCGGCTCAAAGTGGATCATTTTGTAAAATTGTTTCAGAGACATGAATGTGATCGTGATCGTTACACTGCACAAAACGCCCTGGATGTGGCTATTAATGAGGCATATAATAATATTAATACAAATCCAAAGAGTTGGGTCTATTTGTTTGCTTTGAAGATCTAACCACGTCGTTCAAAACACTGGGATCGAAGCATGCAAGGTTTTGGAAACACGTCCAGCTTCGGGTACAAGAGCAGAACCCACAGTCTCTGTTAAGTAAGACTAATGCAGATGAGAAAGCGGTAAGCAAAGACATTATCCTTAAGAAACTGAAGACTTCATGTCATTTTGTAGTATTAGCACGAGATTAAGTTGCAGCGATTTAGGAAGAAACTCCAAAAAATACACGATATCTCAGGATTAAAAAAGCTAATGCAAGAGCATTCAAATGTGAAAAGTGAAAAATCTGAGCAAAAGCTGATTACTTTATTAAGCCAGATGAATGACAATGGATTTGTGCCTGAGCAATAAAGCTATTTTTCTTTCGCAATGAATCTTTGCATAAAGGCGCCTTTCCATTAT
Organism: Acanthaster planci; assembly: GCF_001949145.1. Next base: position 1,879,870 of record NW_019091416.1, read on the forward strand.
GCTCGTCAATACTTGCGCAGAGCATTGCGTATCCGTCAAAGTCGCTCCCGGGGCAATTCGACGGCCGAACGCAACGCACACGCGTATCATGTTAATGGAGTCGATGTTTGTGTCCGTGAAAGTGAAACGCATGAACGCATTTTGTACGCAACGCACTCTAAAAATGTACACAGGCCTGTGGAAAGTGCACAGAAAATTTCTGGATTTTTTAACCACTGCTATGGCAGATTTTATTTTCTTGCAAATTTATTGCTGTGTAAGTATATGGCAATAATCCAGCAAAATCCCTTTCACAGAAATGTTCCCAGATAGCAAATTTGGGATTCACAATTTGAACAAGAAAACATGCAACCTGAACCATGTCTTCCTGGATTTACATCAAAGCAAAAGCGCCCTCCCATGTCCAGAAATGTTTGGTCAATTTTTAATATTTCAAAAAGGGGACCGTTCAGTTCACATAATTAAAAAAAGATGTCAAGCAGTCGTCATACATGGAAGAAGAGTACAGAGATACACAAAAAGTGATTCTAAGAAAAATCCATTTCCTAGTTCCTTTAACCCTAACAGTCCTCAATCCTTCACCTGTGGGAGGACTGAGGACTATTAGGGTTAATGAAACTGCAACGCCACAGCTTCATTCATTAGGTGTACGTCGGCTTCTGACGCTTGAGGGCCTACGCAGGCCCCAAGCTAGACTAGCTGGCGACTTGTCGCACCAACTTGTTAGTCACTCACTGGAGGAAAAATCACACCCCATACGTAGAGTGTATTATTAAGGCCTCAAGTCTTCTGTATATAAGTCAATCATTTATCCCTATTATAATGCATCGTTACTTATTTTGATATTGATTGCATATAGGAGTGGGGTTATAATTGTAGGTGACAAGTGCAATAAATGGGTCCACTTGTGAAGTCACGTAAATCACTTGTGATACTTGTACACTATATAGCCGAGTTGGAACAACATGGAACATGACACGTTCAGGGGTCAACTTCTGTGTTTTTTTTCATCAATTTTGTAAGCGTACAGACCCTGCTTGGAAAATTTGGGCAACTTAAAAATTATATATTATACTAAAAGAAGGTGAAAACATCCAACAATCATCGTTTCTTTCCTTCCCAGTTTGTATACTCTCATCAACGCTTAGAGTTTAAACACATTTCTAACAACATTTTTTGTACCCACGTTTTTGACAACAAGTTAAGTGTTACACGTTTAGGAATGTGTTGAAATGCTAAGGAGATTTCAAAAAGCTAACATGTACCACGGAAAAGAGTTTAGGCGTTTAAACTCATTCCTGAACACATTTTAATAAACATGTCGTGGGTTAAACGTGTGGAAAGAGTGGGTACAAAAACGTTGTTTTTACAGTGTTATAGGAGGGGAAGGGTAGAAGAAAAAACATGTATTGCTTCCTGTACCGCTCACGTGAAAATGACAAGAAAAGGGTTGGCTCCTAAGCGAGCGAAAGCCGAAGAGAGTGCTAATTTTCATGCAGTGACAGAATCGCGAGTCACTTGACTCTTGCAGAATAGTGCGAGCCGGCGAACGGCGCCGCATCAGGGTTATTACGTCAATGAATCGGAGTACCGTCAGTGTATTGCTCCGCGGCCGCTGCAATCAGCTCGTTGCGAGGATACCGTAGGAACGTTTTTGACTGATGCCAAATTGTGCGTTCAACAGAATTCAGAGCAAGACAAATCGTGCTTTTATGGGCTCAGCCGGTTCCCTGTATTGATTTTCTTGCCCGTCCCACCTTTTATGCGTGGGGGATAATATGCATCCGCATAGAATGCAGTACATCCGCCACAGGCCAAGTTATAGGTTCGTATCGAATGGATCCGTTTCTGTCTTGAGGCCCATGGAGGGCGGTGAAGTGACACGGTGTTCCTTGTTCCTGTAGCTACAGTTCTTGAGGTAATTTTATCAGTGTACAATTACTAAACTTTCAGTAAACTTTCAAATCAGTTCTTTTTTGTCCTTGCTTTCGGCGTCTAGCGCCTCGTGATATCTATTCCAGATCTCCATTTCTTTGTATTGAAGTCACACTGACGTTTTAAAGGTTGTTGGAATTAGCATCTGACATATTGCCAAACCGATCCATAAAATGACAGACCTTCAACGTACAGATTTTCATGTGTGAATAATTGTACATTTTTTTCAATCTGCGTGTTGGCGATGGTCTTTGTCAAACGGCCAGATTGTGACTGTACGGACAATTTGTTTTTCATATAGATAACACATGTGTTTGATTGGTCTTTTGCGGCATGTAAATACATGTACGAACCAGTCTCCTTTCCTTCCCTGAGCTCGCGCACACTCCCAAAGACAGAATTTGTCAGCTGTTCAGTCCTGGAACACAGACATTTTGTCAACATCTTTCGACCCCCAAAGTGTCTGGGCAGCACGCTTCCTTCTTATCGCTCATCTGTATCATCGATCGGTGTCTAATCTTTCGGCTGTTAGGGTTAGACCCGTCGCCACTGGGTACAGAGATGGATCGTTGTGTGGGAGTGTCTTGAGGTTGGCGGAACTCGATGCCATTTTCGCTCGTCCTTTGCAATGTTATTAGACGGACAATCCTGAAGCCCCATCGAGTGTTCTTCCAAATGTCTGCTCAGACGCGCTTATACAGTAACCTAACAAGACATTCATCGTAATATCTAAGTCAGAACCTATTCCCTCGAGTCATTGCCATGGAATTGGGAGATTACCATGGAATATGGTTGCGTTCAAAAAAAAAAAAAACCAATTCTGCACTGCGCCATGGCTACATATTTTCTTCTTCGCCATGATAAACTTTAATATACATTTTTTTGAAAAAGGTCTGATTGGGAAAGGTCAACGAAGAGAAGTCTTTTGGAAAAAAAATAAATTTGCCACGATTTTCCAAGTTTATTGCAAGGTTGAGGTTTTGGTCCTTACTTTACTAGTTTGACGACTTGAGTTTATTAAAGCACAGAGATAACACTCTGGACAAGCGCAGCCTTTTAACTTTTCTTGAGGGTGTCGATGCCAAAGCAAAAAGCTAGCCTTTTGGTGATTTTCAGTAAATCTGCCTCAATACAAGTTTCTTACGGATCGGGGGATCCAGGGATCTACTGGTTCTGGTAGCATTTGGTGACAAATATGTATAGATAATGAAACCCAAGAAGACATCTTCTCAAGGAAGACTTTCTCCAACTGGACTTTGGCCAGATAACATTTGTATTATGATTGATCCCTATAGAGGCACCTGAATTATTTGACATTCGTTTGCCTAATGCAAATGCATCACCAATCACGACTCAACTTATTTAGAATACCATCACTTTTTTCTGGTATAAATGATACAATTATCAACAAAGTGATATGTCGATGCCCGACGGGGGATCTTTGCTGGACAGTTTTCTCAAGTTGCAGGTTTTTTTGATGCGTGATTTACGCTATTCTGATTCAGTCAAAAAATTATACTTAAAACTCAATATGGACTTTAAATTGAGTAACTTGAGACAAATCCAGTTACAACAGCTCTACAAAAATGCCGTTCCTCAGAGATCGTAATACACGCTGCTATAGCAACCACTTTATCTAACCGCTATGGTTAAATAATTTATTAAGTTATTATTTTTCCGTGAAATACCCTAAAGGGACGATTCCCTTTTATACCGGTACATGACGCCACTTGCCTTTCAGTGAGGTTGTCATGATGTTAAATTGATGGGCGAAATTGACCAGGAGCACGAAAGTACCCAATTCTAGCACCGTTTATTTCACAAAACGTAGGGTCTCGACGGATGTTTTCGCTATGGTGCAATGGAGTGAACTGTGAACGGTGGTTTGTGATTCAGTAATTCAGACCTTCCTCAGACCCCCCCCAAAAAAACTGCCGAATGAGAAGAAAAATACTCATTGAGATGGTTGAAATATTGTGATCCACGACGTATCACAACGGGGACTTAAACCAGTAATTGGCATATATTCACAAGTTGAATTAAAAACGATTAAAAACAATTTATGTTGGAAACCTGAGAATAAGACTGAAAATAGCGAAACAAACTTCATAACAACATGAGCTGTGATGTCACATGAAAATGGAAGAGAAGCGTGGAATTAATCAGAGTAGTTCAGCACCGTCCCATTTAAATTAATAGATTACATTGAATAAGATTGGAAATACCAACATGGTTTCCATTTGAATAGGGTCTATCAGCTACGTGGCTATGGGTACCGTTAATGGCTCAGGTTTGCTGGCCTTCAAAATGGCCCCAAATAGCATGCGCAGACCAAAAGCACAACTTGCAATAACCTCAAATTCTCTGCTGTTTTACAGAGAATTGTTTGATCTGAGGGCTGGAGTACGGAAGCTTAAAGTGACCACCTGTGTTTTCACGTTTCTTTAATAATTAGATTATCACCAAGGGACGGAATACCCTGATATTTTGCACGAGCTCCCCAGATAGTCTTTCCAAGACATGATATCTCGGAAAGGCATCTTTGCAAGATTATATAGATTCCTAGGAAAAACGTTTTTCTCAGATAATGTGATACGGATAAATGTCTAAAGAAAGAATATCACGAATAGATGTCTTTTCCAGATAGAGTATCACAGAAAGGCGTCATTCTTAGCTAGAGCATTACGGAAAGACATCTGTCTGAGATGGAATATCACACACACGCGTTACAGCAGCTAAAGTTCGAGTGATCTGCATATTAAAACCCCGCCCTGAGTTGAAGTGCACTCTCACCAGTGAAAGACAGATGCTACGAAGTTTTCCAACCAGGTTCTTGCACGAGTTCGGCGTGCACGTACGTGAAGTCCACAATTAGGCCGTGTCCGAAACGGGCTTCCAGAGCTACGGCGAGGTCTATTGTCTACGCGTCTCCACACATTTCCAATGGAGTGAAGACCTAGACCTAGCTCTAGACAAGAGATTCGAATGCAGCCTTCGACGTATATCCGGTGCCCACAAACTGTGCGTGCATTTAGTTTGTGAATTCGCGCATGCGCAATAGTGACATATGGTCGTCGGCCTGAAAACTGCTATATTCTAGCAGACGACGCATATCGGTGAGGAATTTGTCCTACCATTTTCCTTGAAGACCTCTTGTGTAAATAAATTGCCAAGAATCTATCAAATGGTGATATATAATAACTAATCAAAGAAGTGGAAAACGTCAATTTTACGACAAAGGATAATTATAAAATATTATCGTTTTTTAGCTAGTTTTGTGTCTAATTTTCACACTTTTGCCGGGTTTACCTTCAAATAACTTTGATGCCACATGAAAGACTTGTAACTCTTATGATCAACAAAGTTTATTACTTCTAGGCAGGAAACCTTTTTTTTAACTTCACTTCTTTTTTCATTGGGACCCATTTTCGTCGTTTTCCGTGTCTTTCACTTTACTTAAGTGCCCAATTTTCACACTTTTGTTGAATTCCCCTCAGGTCATCGGTGATACTTTCTGGAAAACTGGTGAATCGTTTGTATCCATCAGTTCATTTCTTCAAGATAGAGAGCCATTTGTCTGAAATGCAGTTCGTTTTTCATGCAGATTCAAATTTCCGCACCGAGTCCGAAATAACCGGACAGCGGTCAAAAATGAGATGTCCAGATTTGGGGAATGGCATACACGTACATGTACACACATCTGGGACGAGTGCGTTTGGGTACGAGTTGACTTTTATTGCATCATTGCACTAATACGTAGGCCTACTTGTGTACGACGACGTCAAACTGCCCCATTAATTAAGGCCCAAACAAACACTTCCGTTCTCATCCATATGGTTTCTTTCTTGCATGATACTTTTTCATTAGAGCGTTCACAATATTCCTCACCATTCACGAGTAGAAAAATGTCAGGGAGCTTCAGTTTTGTTGAAATTCTTTGGGGAAAACATCAAAATGCAGCAAATGATACAGGGTGAAATAAGTACGATTTTCTTTTAAATTAAGGGTTGGGCTACAAAAAGACTCTATATCTGCCTAAGTGAATTGCCAAATTTCTATAAATACCTACATGATTTGAGTCTTGGATTATTGAGGAATTGATTTCTTGAAAAAATTAGATTTTTTGGAGCTTCAGTTATGTTGGAATTCATAGGGGAAAACATCGGAATGCAGCAAATGAGATAGGGTGAAATATGTACAAAATTAAAAATATCCCCTCTAAAATGTTGGCTTCACTTCCAACTTCTGACTCTGTCACTTTGGAGGTACGTAAAAAAGACGGGCAAAAATGTGGCAGAAAATGGAATTTCATCGTGTGCAAGTTAGCAAAGGAGACTTTAAATGTTTAAATACTAATCGGTATGGTAAGGACAGGCCAACAAATTTTTCTGAGCTTGATGTTGATCGATTACTTTTGGGGTCCACCTGTCCAAGTCAAGGGCCATTTTACAGGCTTCTGGCTATAGTGGGATTCAGTACGCATGCGCACAAACTAAGTGAGGGGCATGGACTTACGTGTTCCAGAATTAAATTCGTTGCGCGTACTCAGCGCGCCCCGCGTCAAACGCGCATAAACTTGCGCGCCTACGCGATGAGTTGGTAGCAAAGGACTGTCAGTTTCATTTAAAACACACTCTCTCCTTTGTTCCCGCTTGGAGTGGACGGTAGTTACATGACCAAGACATGGTATGGTGGAAAGACGTCTTTTAGAGAAATCAATTTAGAGAAAGACGTCTTGGGGAAAGAGGTCTTTCCGAGATACTAAGGCCGTGTCCGAAACGGGCTTCCAGAATAACGGCTAGGTCTGTTGTCTGCGTATCTCCACACATTTCCAGTGGAGCAAAGACCTAGCTCTAGACAACAGATTTGGATGCAGCCTATATCTAGGAAAGACGTGCTACCGAGATACGATACCAGAGAAAGACATCCGTCTTAGATGCAATATCGGGGAAAGACGTCGGAAAGATCTCCATATGCCGTCTTTCAAAAGAAAATAAGTTAGAAACGGGGATTCTCGGGTGGCCATTTTAAGCTTTCGTTATGGGATTATATTGCGATGGAGTGTCGGCGCCAAGTTTCAAAGTGGTGATGGGCTTCACTGACTGTTTCTACGTGTCATCCTCTAGTGTGAAAAGACAAACAAAAATCATTGGGTATCCACGCCAAGCGGGAAAAAAGGGTCTGTTTTTTTAATGAAACTGATAGTCCTTTGTATAGGAACTCACGGCAAAGGCGCGCAAGTTAATGCATGTTTGACGCATAGCGTGCTGAGTACGTGCAACGAATTTATTCTGGAATAGTGTAGTCTTCGCTAGCCCGGGGGCTCCCTGACTTTAATGCGGGTTGGCACATTATATTTATCATGCACTGTGTCTTTGGCAGCTCGCCTATTGGTCTCCAACCACAAACCGATAGGCTGTTAAATGTAAAATAACATGTAAAAGCATCGTTATTATTGGCGGTGTGGCCCCCGAGCTGGATCAAGAGAGGGGGCAAGTTCTTAGCAACGGGGGTTCCTTTGGTGGTACATGTATAACTGGTTCACGAACGTATGGTGTGCAAAGTTAACATTTAATCCTCTATACAGATATCTCTATTCCTCTATTCCTAATAGAGATATCTCTATTCATAATAAAGGTATCTCGATTAATAATCGAGATATCTATATTGTACGTCCTGTTTTAATAGAGAAATCTCTATTATGTTTCCGGTCACGCATACTGGGTCAAAGAAAAGGTCATTGTCACGTAACACAACGCACAAAGTTTCACTGAGCTAGGGGGTTGTGTAACGTCTCCTACTGTAAACAACCACGGGAGTACAAGTACTGGGACACGATTCAAAGCCACCCAAGCGACCTGCTGAACTCGGAAGCGGAAATTATAATAGAGATAATTATGTCTATTGCGCAATAAAGATATCTCTATTAGGAACAGAGATATCTCTATTCCGGAATTAAATGTTAACTTCGCACGCCATACGAACGACTATGAAACGCAAGCACTGCAGTCTCATCGCTCCCAACAGAATGAACACTCCCGACCAATATTGCTCTTTTCAATCCATAAGGGGGTGCTTCTGCTCAGGGCAGAAAGGTCTGAGTCAGATTAGATGTTAAATTTGACGCGTTTGTTTTCTTTCACTCTCGCCTGTTTTTGTAATTTGTTCTTACAACTGCTACTTTTAGCAAAATTTCTTTCTTATTCCGGATGGTAACGAAATCGATTGACTCCACTTAGACAGAGATGCAACATGGAACGCAACTCGGACAGCTGTTAATCTCAAAATCACCCGTTGCTTACACCAAATCTTGTAAATCCATACCCATAACGCGCGGACAAACGTTAAAACAAGCCACCAAACGCAAACAAGCCAAACCCAACCCGAGCCACCAAAGAAACGTATCAAATTCTAACGGTTGGGCAACATTTTGTTTTAAGAATTTGGTCATTCCGCAGTCACACTGGCATGAAGGCACAGAATATACGCCGCGGTATTGACAGAGCCTTAAAATGATATCGTTTGTCCTAGGAAACTAACAATCAATATGCTACAGCTTCCAGCGCTGACGCAGGACTTGGTAGTTTGCGGTTTTATGGCAAACGAGTACCAGCGACCGTTTTCATCAATTCGATTGGTTGCATTTTGCCCTTCAGCGGTTATTCCCCCATTCGGACGTCGCAGCAGCTGGGAGACGGCGACAGCAATAATTTTGGTACACAACGGCCTTCTGGTGGATGCGATCAATGTGTCTGGCGGGGAGCCAAGACTGGGGCTGCAGACTCGATCTGTTGGGTCGAATTCCACCTGAAGCGATTTCTCGATTGACATCTGATGCTACCGTTTTTGTGCACCTAGCACTGCCCATACTGCATATTACCAGAGGTCGTTTAAAAAGGTGGCCAATCACGAAAGTAGCACACCCGATGCCCCTGTTTGGGTAGTGCTACAGCAATTTGCCGAAAGCTACACAAAATCTCAGTTATAGATTTGGTGATGTGCGTATCAAAAGATCACACTGGTTGTAACCAATGTATACGATCCTTTCCTATTCGCTCTTTGCACGCTGCCACCACAGGCATGCAGAGCCGAGAACTGGCAACTTCGCGACAGAATCGCTTTGTCCAATCGCATGGGTATGAGAAGTAACGCAACTCGTGCAAAATAATAAGCAACATACACGGGAATCACTGAACCGGCTATATCTGTTGTGTGAAGCTGCCAGATCGAGGCTTTGTTATGGCGGCAACTTGCAAAGAGCCAATGATCGATGTCTTCGCGTTTCAGTGCCGCGCGTAAATTGCATCCACATGAGTTGCACCCACCCAATCAGAAGAAGCGATGAATTTACAGCAGTGTCACAAATGCCAAGCTGATAAGGGAGGCTTATAAAAATGATTATACACGTTGAAATGAATGAATTTAGAAGAAAAATGAAAAATCTATACTGACCTTTGTCAAAACAAACCATACGTCCACAAAAAAGTTGAACAGCCTTGATTTCAACAATAGTGCCAACCTGTTCTGCAAGCATGCATAAAAAGCGCAGTGACCTATCTTATGAGCCGTAGACTATTGAGTAGGTGTGATTTAGCCGGTAAAGTGAAGATGGCAGGAAGTTTTCGATATCACATGACAATTTGATAGGAAGAGACGTCTGATCGCTGGTCCCTCGACAATCGACGATGCAATGGCCCTAGGTGGGTCGATAAAAGCTTAGCCATTGTCACGAATGTACAGCCATCACTCCCGATTTGCACTCGAAGGCGCGTAAAAGTGCACCATTGCGAGATTATCAATCTTTACGAAGAATCTATAAACATGTATACCGCAAATTTTTGTGCGGTTGAGGTACATGTATTTATGCGATAAACTTGGGCAACTTGTCGTTGGACCGATCAGTCCATGGTGGTATGGCAAATTGTGCGACATTCATTTCATACTTACATGAAACTGAGGTTCAAGATAGATCCCACGTCCACGACAAATACCAATGTCACGTAGACTGCTCATATGCCACCCCCCGTTATTTTTCACTCTTCTGTGTCAGGATCAGCGTTTATGCTTGAGCCTGACTGGGCGGCCGTCGAGGGACGGGCAACAATTTGTAAGGAATTATTTTGGACCAGCTTGTTGGAACTTTACTGTGGCCCATTAACGTTCTGGACTCTTAACAACAACTAGGTGTACGGTGGCAACCAACTACAGAACGAGACAATGTGCACACTATTGTGAAAAAACACCTAAATTCGCTTACACTAATCTGAAACGACTCAGCGTCTGCGCCACGTTCAGTCGGGGACGCCGGCGGCAATTTGAATTATTTTCTGTATAACTGCGTGGTTTTTTAAAAAACTTTGTGAGTTATTTTTTACTTTTTTACCGACAGCTAACCTTAGCTTTAGTAGTCACTTGTAGGAAAAACACGACTGTGACGTCACAAGAGAAGACGCTATAGACCAAAGATTGTATAGACGCCATAACTGCGGTGGCACCGCACTCACACGCACATTCTTCAGCTTGACGCGCGCGTGCATTTGGCAAATCACGGCCGTTTTCCAATACTCAACTTCGGCTCCGTCTCAGGCTTCAACTGTTTTTAACTAGCTGACTTTGAAGCTGCAAACGCATTAATTAGCCTAATAGTGCCACCAAACATCAAATAAGATGCAAGAGACTCAGAAATTACAGTAATCCAATTTAATTTAAACGCTTCAGGCCCACAATCGGGAATTGGTTTTGGGAGAGAGCCTGAGACGGAGCTCAAGTCGAGTATTGGATAAGGGCCTACGACACTCTGTTGGTCAAAGAGGCATGTAACGTGCGCGCAGCACCTGTCCACGAGCGTTGTGCCACCACAGTAATGGCTTCTAATTCTGGGGTAATTTCACTACAGAATCCACTTAGTTGACTTGAGCTCCACTGGCTTCAAATAAGGATGAACCAAAGTCGGGAACGCAGAACCAGTTGGTTCGGTTTTTACTTTTCCAGATTGGGCTACATCTCGTATGGCGCTTATGGAATGTTCCATACTAAACCATTACATTGTCTGACTGTGCCAGCAAAAGTTCAGGAAACTGTTAAGGGTCATTCACAATTATTTGTTTGTTAGGTGTCTTTCTGATGATGCACAGTGATTACGAGTCCTGATAATAACCGCCCAATTCATCAAAAGAAGGCAGGCCTGTTCAAGGAAACATCGTTTAGCAGTGTCAGTGACCGTCAGAAAAGCTGTCTCGGGTTCCACACTGACCAAAGCTCCTGAGGGCCAGCCAGAGCTGGACCATGTATTTTCGAATACAGTGTGGTTTGGCAGTGAAGAGAATTTACAACTCTCTGTCACTATAAGACAGTGTATGTTCTGGAGGCCTTGCTGTTTTAAAAGCAGCTGTAGACTATGCTCATTTCATGTCATCGTCAAGGTTCATTATGCAACAATCGATGATGGAATTATTCGCTCCGTATCCATAATTTTCACGCAGTGGTTTTACTCACGAGGCAAGGGACTGCGTAGCCCCCCCCCCCGGGAAAGTCTTTTCCCCTCCTGTCGCCGCTGCTGGAAATTTTGAAATGTACACAAGCAATGCACAAGCCATAGTTCTTCGGCTTTTTGGTGCCCCTTGCAAAATTGTGTGCACCTTCGCTCGCGTCGTTTTCAATGCTGCACTGCAAGTCCAGATGCATTATGTTCGTTTGGTTTCGCATGCAACAGCTGGGCCGATTAAATGTCACACGAACAGATATCGGCTTCGCGTCTGTTCTGGCTTCGACTTTGACATAAAACGTGCCCGCGGGCATGACAAGAAATCCATCTTTACGTGGATAGCATACATTCAATGGTACTCGGGTATTTGGTGGTTTTCCTCTTAAACACTCCTCATGGAATTTTAAGAGGCATTGGAGAGTGGCTTGGCTTGAAATGCTCCTCTGGTCATGAAGGATTAAAGAATGAGTATGGATGTGTGTCTCGTAACAATTGAGTTTTATTGAGCATAACAAAAAAAGTCTGGGGAGAGGGATAACAGATAACGGAAACACCGCAAAATTAAGGGAGGGGGCATGAAGGCGCATTACTTTATATGCAATTGGCCGTGTATTTGGCGACAGGTGGTTCGGCTGACGCAGCCATATCAAACAGTCTTATTTGCAGTTTTTATTTAAACAGGACAGCGTTATGAACTGCATTCTCTAGAGCCCTGCACTGAAGGGAAAATATATTTCGAGCAAAATTAGGTTTTGACCTAAATAATTATAAAAAGACCTAAATAATAAAACTTTAAGCATCTAGAAAGGAATAAAGTAACACAGACTAAGACATACATGTGGGTCAAAATGTTAAAGTGAAATGTATTGGATACGAAATATTAGTACAAAAAATTATTGCGTACAGAGAACTGTTGCATGAGACTAAAAAGTGATATTATATTATTACATACCTCCGTTTCTAATTACATGGAATGAAAAACAAACAAAATCAGATTGGGGGCGAGGAGCAAATTTTCTTTTATGTCGTCACGTTGTAGAAATAAGACAGTGTGGCAGAATAGGCGTTACTCCAAACTTCAGCCCTGTGTGAGGAATTAATGCCCAGCAGTTGGAGGTTCAGCACTGCCACAGGAAGTGTAGCAAGGTATGACGCAGAGTTACAGGATTTAGTGACACATTAAATGCTGCTGTTGCTGTTGTAGTTCTTCCTTCCCCCTCTTACGACTACTTTCCGTTTTTGAATTAAGCATTGTGTCAATCCGTTTTCAAGTTTTAAAGTTGAACAGCGAGGCTTTACTCCGGCATTTGAAGCAAGAATGGGACGGAGAGAA
>NW_019091416.1:1892815-1948781 GCF_001949145.1 Acanthaster planci
GGTATATACTCCGGTGCAAAACGATCAGGAAAAACGCTTTCTATATTTGAATTGATTTGTTATTCTTAAGCTCGACTCGTGACATACGCAGGACCTCATTTTGGCTTGATCGCACGCGCAATAACTTCGTTGTGAGTGAAGTCGTCTGATATTGCGTCGCATGTTTTTGCACACTATGTCAAAATATTCCCTGAAATCGCGTGGCTGTGTGAGTGGACTCTCGGAAATGCCGTGTTTACCGCCAGTAGTATTTGCCCGCAGTAGCCTGAGCTACAGACAACATTCCCTTTACCGCATCACTGAAATGATGATCGACTTTGGAGTGAACCAGATCTGAGTAACAGTAAGCCGCATCAGTCAACTCTTATTAAACGTTGTCAGTGCCTAGGCCCGTCCAAATCAACAAGCTTGATATCTTTTAAATTAATGTAGCTGCAATGAGTTTTCATTTTACACATTTTTCTGCATTTTTTTTACTCTTCTTCGTTGTATGAAACCTGTTTTACGCTCCCATCTAGTTAAATGCACTGAAAAGTGCATGTTTTTAAACATTTGAAATTATCCAAGCAACTACGGGCGCTGTTGCTGTGACATCATCTAGGGAAGACATGGTTCAGTGCATAGGTGTTTCTGTTCAAATTGTGAACCCAGCATTTACCTACTGAAAACATCTCTGAGAGAGGGATTGATATTTTATGATTGCTGTGCACATGAACAATGAATCAGCAAAGAAGAGAAAACTGAGTCCAGGAAAATCTACAAAAATGAAGAACTTTTTTGTACAAACCAATGCAACATTGAAGCTTCTTCCTGAGATGATATCACAGTTTTGCTCATGCATATGGAAATCTCATTGGCATAAAACCAAAAAGGCGTTAAAATACCCTTTGAAATAATGAAACAAAAGTTGAAAATAAGGTTAACTGAGGTTTGGAGATTTGTGATCACAAAAATTGATTGCAGCTTCCCTTTAAGACAGTCTGTGCATCCATTGTCAAAAGTAATAAGGGATGTATTGGGGTCAGTCGTAATATTACGATTATTTAGTTAAATGTTAGACAGTCATTGAAAATCAGTTTAATTGTCAGAGGTTGTTGCCGGACATTGTTTGGAAGACTTCTGCTGACAAAAGTATTTAAAAAAATGGCCTCGAAATGCGACCGATCAATATTGGTCTGGCTTGCCCAATCCAGATTACCCTCAGTGGCAATCACATGCATGTACATGTGGGTCTCACCATTAAAAGACTCAGTGAGTGCGACTGCATGATTAAAATGATTTGCAATGATTAAGGCATGGAACTTTTACTGTACAGGGTGTCCTGGTAATGAAATGCGAATGGAGGACACGTGAAAAATGACATTTGATGATACCTGTTCCATTTCAGGCATAAGTCGAAGACATGTCCTTCATCATTATCCAGCGCTGTGTGACCATTGATTGGTGCCTCGCAGTTATCAGGACGTAAATGGCCAATTCAAACGTGCGGTAAACAGCTTGACGTAGGCAAATTGGGAACAGTGCAAGCTCGAGATTGTGCTAATATCCCTGGACGGGGATATTGATGAGTGCAAGCAGAAACCAAATACCTCGGCAAGGCCACGGATAATATGCCAACGCACGCGGTATACGGATCACAAGGTTTAGTAGGACTCAGCCTCGGCACAGGAGTGTTGACGTCGAAAAACTGAAAATGTAAAAAAAAAAAGAAGGCGGTGCAACGAACTCAGGAAAAGCAGGACAAACAAGTGTCTGGATATGAAATAGATTTGTACACATCACGTCGCATTCCCAAACTAAAATTCGAAATCCCTAAACACCCAGCACTCTTTCTTCTCCAGGAAACTAAGGAGCCTGGATTGCTGACGCTGCAATTTGACGCGGAAGAGTCTTGTGGTAAGACCTCGTGAGGTTCAACCAGAGGGTAGAAATCAGAGTCCTCGGTACTTGTATCACTTTTCTTTCGTAAAGGAGGGGAAATTGGATCACTGGAGAGGGATTGGTGGACCTTAGGGAAGCTTTTGAAAAAAATTGGTTTGCAGCAGGCAACGAAGAATCCTTCGTGACCGCACATAACACTCCTTGAGACAGAATAGTAATTATCGAAATCAAGGGAAATCTTCAGGCGAGACGCTTAAAGAACCAAGATCAAGTTCTCTGTACTAGTCTTCGAGGGGAAAAATATCCAATTTATGTCTGAGTTTAGTTTTGATTTTCTTTGAGTATGTTTGATAAAACTACTCTCGAGACCCAAGACAAACACCCAATACAAGCAGAATGCCAACTCTGTTTTTTTTTCGATATCACTGTATTTTTTCCTGAACGATACTTAGGCCTAATTCGTTTGAGTGCAGGCGAGTTGCTTTCGTTTTGACTTATCTTTCTTTCACTACGTGGCATTTTCGTCAGTCCTAGACCAGGAGCTGGCAAAGCGCAGTGATGGTGCCTTTATAAGCATAAAGCGAGACAACCATTAATGTCATCCTTCACGTGAGACGGATCATATCCCAGGGGCGGATCCAGGAATTTTTCCGGAAGCCGGAGAATTCTTTATAATGTCTTTTTTTTGCAGACAAGCAGAAAGATGATGAAACATTTGACACCGAAACATTACATTTCAAATTTGACACAGAAACATTACATTTCACATTTGACAGTTTTTTATTCATTATTTTCCTAATTTTTTAATTTTTTTTTTTTGGGGGGACGGGGGGTCGACCCCCTCCCTTGGATCCGTGCCTGTATTCCCCAAGGCCTCAGTGTCAATGACTGAGTCCTTTCAGTTGGGCATTAGTTTCTCTTTCCGCAATCTGCACGTCACAAGCTGCACGTGTTTTTACCTTTTTGAGTGCACGGTAAGACAGAAGTTGTTTGAGGCCTATTGCAGTCTACAATTCCTTTCCTGTATACAAATTCCTTTTGTATTCGAATGGGTGTTTTCACGATATCGCCCCGTCGCACCAGAGAGGAAGGCCAAATTAATTATCGCTTTCTGGCTGACATGCCGATGGTCAGAGCGCAGCGAACGCTTGCTACGCACGATCTGTTTCACAACTACGAAACCCTTTGTACCGTATGATCGCCGCCTCAATTTGTCGATAGTCATTTGCATCCTTGAAACTTTGTGTACTGAGGTATGGGAAATGGAATATTCATGCCTCTTGTTGGTGCTTGTATGATCACGAGACAACATCAGATTTAATGCTTGCGCAGTTGCTTACATTACGCTGTGTGCCCTAAATCTTTATGTACAGTCATTGCCCTCAATGCGCTCTTTCTTCTGGGGTTATTTTAAGAATAAATAGCCAGGTTGTTTACAAGATGTTGTGTTTTGTTTGAATCATTTTTATTATGGCGTTTGTACATAAACGTAATTTATTAGATTTACGAGTCTTTTAACACTGACGTATTGGACGGAGGAGAATAAAATTACAAACTTTGCATAGATAATGGAACAGTTTATCAAAATTTAAAAGTTTATTTACGATTGCAAAAGTAGGTCTAGTATCAGGGATTTTTCTCTCTTTATTTCCTGGTCACAGCGATAATTTGTATGTAATTGCAAGCAGAAAACTACAAGTATTGCTGGGATATTACTGGCCCCGCTTGTCCGGCTAAGATGCAGGCAGTGATCAGGCACTTTTGGAATGTTTTCTATTATTTGTCTAACTCTGCGGCGACGATCACTGAACACTTTGAAGTGCCGGAGTTGCAACTCCTTCTGTGTCCTTCCTCTATGGTAGCACATACATATGAGTTTTGTGTTTGTCAAATATCAACGTGTCTCGATGCCTATTAAGACTTTAGGTTGAACTCCCTCGGAAGTCAGTCCTTATATAAACGCTGGAGCTGTCAAATGTTCCCTGAAACACTGTGCGCACTTTTTTTAACCACATCTTGGCAACAGTCTGACAGGGTAATTATTCTGTGCTGAAACGATCACCATAAGCGAGTATGTAAACAAGCAGCCGTCAGTTTCTAATTTCCCACTAGACACAGAGGAAACCTTCGATGACTCTGTGGAATTCCACAGTAGTGGTTATAAATATTATTTTACTCACAACTATACGGAAATGATTTTACCTTTCATTTACATTATTGAATAAAGTATTGTCTATTTCGTGTTCTTACTGCAATTATTATTTAAGGCAGTCACTGTGGGCACCTTTGGTTGGATTTTCTCCTCTACAAATATAGTTAATATAGAATAAATGAAGTTAAAAAACTGAATAGTTATCCTTGTGTGTATTTTTTCGTAATAACGAAAATTGAATTCATGTCTTTGAATAGGAATTAAGCCCTAGTGTCTTACACCAAGTTATAAATGCATTCTATAGTTTGCATAATATATCATAATAACGACAGCTACATAATAAAATCGCGACGGGACGGTAACATTCTTGTCACTGTATCCACTTGCGAAGAAAGGAGACTGGAAGTCTCTTTTACTCATTACCCCATGAATTTATTCGCAGACCGCTGATGGCCGTGAAAAAGTGGAGAAAAATTAAATCATACATTATTAAAGTATAAATTAAATCCACAATCAGACAATTCCAGAAATTCAGAAAAACTGAACCAATCACGATCGAAGTCTCCCGGCAGCGTTATCAGTCACCGAGTTTTGATGGGTACAGTGGTTGGTTAACTTAACTACATATAGGAACTCCTAATATCATATAAACTTAGAATCGTTCCTTGAGTGAGAAGTCCGCAGTGCACACGGTGATGGGGCGAACGGATATATGCTGTGTTTCCCGTGGCTTACAGAGTCTTATCGGGGTGCTGGACGGATAACGAATGGCAAATTTATTTACATCAGTGTTCCATAACTCCTTATTAAAACCCTAAATTAATATTTTTATAATCACTACAAAGGTCTGAAGCAAACATCGCTGGCAATCAGAATTATGGTAAGCGAAAGTATGGAATAAGGGCGTTGCCCCTGCGGAATATGCCAGATTATTTTGGCGTCAACTGGATCGCCTTTGCAGCTAGAAACTCTCGTATACAACGTAGGCCACAGAGTTAAATTGGAGGTGAAATTAACCCTCGGAAATATAGCTGCTGTTATGAAACAAAATGTACTTACAAGAGGAGGCTACAGAAATGGGACGTAGACGAAATGCGTCGAGAACGTGGACACAACTAAATCCAAAATGCTCCAAGCCCGACTACATGGCAAACAGGCAACCAAAGGCATTACGTAATTTCGTGCTGAAAATACCAACAGGTGTGATCAAGGGAAGACTGACTGGATTTTATGGGGACTATCATGTAAATGGTGACTCCAAATAGGGGAAATATTCACTCAAGGAAAATATTACGCAACGGAGTGAAAGACATAACGGTGACGATAACAATTCTTGTCAGGATTGTTAGAATAAATTTTGACATGAAATTTATGCCACGGCAATACGAAGTGTACTTCCGTATTGCTTTTACCCAAATACCAAAAGGGAACCCGTGAAGGTTGTCGGACTAAAGAATTTCTGCCTAATTTCACTTTAGCCATATTAAAATGGTTTATGTAATCTATGAAAACAAAATGTATACGAATACTTCATTTAACATAACATAACTGCATATGCTTTTATGATTGTACGCAGAATCTGGTGTGCATAATGCAATGTGAAGGCCCAAAAAGTAATGTTTAACTCTTAAGTTTAATTAATGATAATAATAAAAATATTTTCATATAGCGCTTTTGACTAAGATGAAAGAGCTTAACATTTTGACCCCTCCCCGGTCATTGAGCAAATTAAACATTCCGAATACCATCTCAGCCAGCTCCGTGGGGGGTATTCAGCTCAATGCTGCCATTTCGGCGCAAGACAGCTAAATCCAATCACAATATCTGCTCTCACAGGTACCCATTGACTCCTGGGAAAGGAGAAGCAATGAGCGAAAAATTAGTGCCTTTCCCATGGGCACAAATCCCTGGGAGACAGGGGGTATATATCCTCCACTGTTGAGGTGGGAAGGATGGGAAATTGAGATACGCCCCCACACACTTTTTTGAGGTAAGCAAAAAGTTAAAGCGGATTGTGAAGAATTTTTTGGACTTCCATCTACTCAAATGTATTCATTATCACTCAAAAAATGGAAACCAATTTTAAAAAGCCATATGCCATTCTGAATACATCAACGTCATGAACATCGACTTCTATTATAGAGTCATATGGTACCATCCCCCCGCTTTTCAAATTTCCTGGCGGGGTAAGTCATCCCCCACCCTTCCCCATCCTCTATCCCCCATCTGCCCAATTTCCGGCACATATTTACGTCACTGGCCTTGCCCACACACACCCTAATCCTGAGCTGCACTCGAAAAACTCTCCAGTCAGATTGACCCAGAGTAGGGTCCCATTCGGCGTGACCCTTTTCCGGGCCAAATTATGACCCAGAAAGGGGGTCATTTTTGGACCCAGAAAAAGGGTCACGCAGAACAGGACCCAATTCCGGTTCAATCTGACCCGGGAGTTTTAGAGTGTAGATTCAACCCATAATCTGCAGAATTACACGCAAACAACGAACTCAGTTGCCTAGACGACTAGGCCTCAGCACTCCACTGTACTTTTCATCGCAAGTCCTATTTGGACCTATACTGAAAATTACCTTTGCATGTGCTAGTAGTCCCACGTTTAAATTGTGTACGGCCAAGGCGCATGTGCCTTCTTCCCATCGCGTTCAATACGTATGTAATGTTTCATATCAGTATATGAAGCTTTTTGACGGAAGGAAAATGAAACACTCTAAGAAATTCGCCTTTCTTTCATTTGTCTTTTTTTTGGGGGGGGGGTACGGCCCAGTTTGCTTCCCCCTTATCCGCCCTCGTACATTCCCGTTGTTTAACATCAGATATTGCGTGGTCACTCTGGCATCAACTGGCTTTGCCTGTTTTGTTCCGCATTATGAATCGAACAACAGCTCCGAGGAAACAACAAGATATTGAAAAGGTTACAAAGATTTCATGAGCAGGCCTCCGCCTGTAACCCCGTGACTAGTTCGAAGGCGCCAGCGTGGTGCAGATATGACGTCACGATTTTAATGTCATCAGCGTAGCGAATCAGGACTTGTGTGTTCTGTGCATCACGTGCGGTGATGCCCACTTAATAATCACTGGTCATGTAATTGCAAATATAATATCGGGTGACCATTTCAGGTGATCTCAGAAACCAAGGGGCGCTCCCGGGGGGCTGTGCTCATGCTCATCAGAAGCTACAAGTGTTCAACGCTGTGAGACACCCGACATTGATATTGCCCAACGATGGTGCCGCAGGGCGCGGCAGAGGTGGTGGGACTGGTGACGGTGTCCATGGCACAAGCACCAACCGTGAACGACTCGCTCAACTACAGTTTGCCAGCAGAAGACGACGACTATAGCAGCTCCAACTACTACTACTCATCTGCGTACTACATCTACAACAGCATCTTGTTGCAGCAAAGGATGGATTCCTGGGCTCCAATCGTGCTGTTCTCTGCCGTCTTTCTCATCGGTGTTCCCGCCAACGCCCTCGTCATCTTCGTCTTGGCGCGGAACAGGACCAGCACGTCCAACATCAACATGTACCTGCTGAACCTGGCGGTGGTGGACTTCGCCTTTTTGCTGTTCATTGTACCCATCAAGTTGAACACTTACATCGTTTCGTCCCGGCACATGTGGAACTTGGGCACAGCCATGTGCAAGCTGAGCATCTATGTGGTGTACGTGAATATGACGGTCAGCATCCTGACTCTAGTCGCCCTGGCCATCAACCGGTACAACGCCGTCATGCGTCCCGTCAGCTGCCGAAGCAACAGGTGGGTGTACGGCTCGTGTATTCATTGTGTTTGTGGTGAAAGTCCAGGGAAAGCAGAAGGGGTGGACATTGGCTACATCCTTTTGAAAAAAAAACTTATTTTGTCCTCCCTTATTTGGTACCTACTTTCGTATACAGACTAATGTTGTTGATTGAAACACTCACGCAAAACCAACCCAATTTATGAACCGAATCGGGCCTGAAACCGATCTTAGCTCCCCGAGATCCGACTCGATCTGACAAAAATTAACGAAAATACCAATCTGAACTGACACAGCTCCAAACCCACTTAAAAAGACCATGTGGCACAGGCAAATTGCCATATAATTTATCCACCTGTTATGCTTGAACCTATCTGTGTTGAATGAATTCGTGATTTGCTGCAATGTATCTCCTTTGCTGTCCCAATTAGAGTATAGAAATTGACACCGTAGGAAAAAACAACGTGTCTTAGTCATTACCGGGACTAGGTGACTATGCAGTATACACAGTGATAATTCACCATGCAAATGACCGAACTGGGTTTTTTCTCAGTTTATTTGGTATTTTTACCAAGATGTTTTAACCGACCCAACCCCAAAATCACAATCGACCTGACCCGGCCAGACTGAAGTGCTGGGGAAAGCGACCCGATCCAAAGTCGGTTTCGGGTCGGCTTCGGTTTCGAGTGGGGTTTGCACAACACTGACGCAGACGTCGACTCTGCACCTCTAAAAGCACGGGATATATTTGCTTCCCTCGTTCAAAAACGTTCCACCGCTGTTTCAGAGTTCTTTGATATCTAATCAAGTCTAATCAGGTTAGGTTTGTATTCACGATAAGTAAGCGTGCACGAACCTGATGTTGTCTGATCCATGGAACATTTAATTTTTTTTTCAGAAAGTGACAGTAACGTTTATGATTCAATCATTGGGGATTTGAGTGTCAGACTGACAATCTGTTTCTTTGATTAATTTTGTTTAAAAACTTGGAGTCATTTGAAAGTTCTTATTATTGTCCTACACTGGCCTTAATGAGACACTTGGCCTAACGAAGTTTTGCATACCGAGGAGCCAATCAGCCTACCGAGGCAAAACGTCTTCTAAAAAGACTTTTCACTTAAATTCTGCAGCCTCTCTGCATTATCATTTCGAAAGTTAGGTAAAACACGATTCCCTGTAATTTCGAGTATCAGATATTCTACCATCTTTTTCACAACATATGCCTCATGTTTACGCGCTTAAATTGATACTATTTAGCGAAGTCGGTTGGAGCTACAAATGTCGATGTATACGTGACATGTTTAAGTCGTGCGCACGCGTTGAGTATTTTGATACCTGTTTTTGTGTGACTCAGCTGAACCCTAATGGCTTCATGGCTAAAGTATACAGTTCGTCGATTTTTACCTCCGTACCAAAAGTGCGAGCGGCAGGTGCGAACGTGCTCCCACTCCTGGTTCAAAGTCACTGCAGTTTCCTGCAGCTCGACGCCAATGAGCCTCGAACTGGACCAAGCCGGGGCGCAATTTTCTTAGCAACGAAGGCTCCTTTGGTCGGAACTGACCTTCACTGGTTCATGAACGGCAGTGAAATGCACACGAAACGATCGCATTGCTACCAACAAAATGAACACTCCGTACCAATATACATTCCATCGCTAAAAGCTCGATTATCAGCACTCTTTTGAGTTTTTTCGCCGTAAAGCTTGACTGCCACAGTCTGTGTACATTTTTGGACGCCGACGCAAACGAGTTCAGCCCTTATTAGTGACGTCGCGCATAAATTAGAGACAAGGTGGTTGTTTTGAATAATTTGTTCCAAGAAACGCCCAGATGATATAATATCGTTATGAGAAAATTTATGCTGTCCGAACCATGGATTTAATGGGGTCACAAAATTGCTGCCTGGGTTCTGAAAAACAACCCCAGCAGAGTCTGAAGCCGTCTCAGGCTTCTGTCTAGCAATTCCACAAAACGGATACTTTTTCCCAAATGAGTTTATCCAGGATCCGTTTTAATGTAACTTACAATGTCAACATGAAATTTGATTCGGTCTAGAGTCTCCCGATGTTAAGCGTCAATAACACGAACTCTGAGCGGCGATGAACGCTCCAAAAGACGGCAAAAGCACGTTCCACGAAAGACAGCCGGCGAGGCCTGCAGTGGCTGACGTCTTGCCGTTTTGTCGACACTTTGCTTTCAAAACAAAGTTTGTTTCCATCTTCAAGTGTAAATGCTTTTATTCGCATATACGTGCATCCATGTAGGTTTTTGTTCCAGGAGCAAACCCACACTTAAACTGTGTTTTGGACGTTCCCCTTAGAAATTATTAAGTCATTACTTTGTGCATGCTTAAATAGAACATTTTGATTGTACCATTACAAAGAAAACTTTTTAAACAAATAATTGACACTTCCAAAATAATTTTAAAAAGAGTAGAGTAAAAACGGAAAATACATTTAAGGGATAAAAGCCCATACTGTTTTTAGTGGGAATTACGCAGGGCACTGCAACAATGCAATAATAAAACTAACTGCGGGGTTATTATTATGTTGGGGCTACCATGCACTAAACCAAGAGGAATAAAATGCACGAGCAAAACAAACAATAATACATGTAGGCGTTCCAATATCTAATGAGAGGAAGATAGGATTTTAAGCATGATGGAAGTGTATAGACTGGTTTGGTTCACGGTGACACTATGCAGGGCAAATCATCTTGAAGAAGGCTCCAAAGCGAGCCGATACTTTGGGACTCGACAGTGTGACCATACTCTGTTTTTATGAAGTCGATTATCGGATACATTACACGTAGGGCCACAGACACGGGCAAATCCAGGTGTGGGTGCGTGAGAAGAGAACGGGAGCCATACCCCCACGTACACACAGAAAGGCGAGGGGGGTTAAGTTTTTGAAAAAAATTGCAATTTTTTTTGGGGGGGGACACGCTTTCATTTCCTATTTTAAACCCTCCAAAATATGCCACCTTCCCACAAAATTTGATTCTGAATTCGTCCTTGGCGCCTAACATTTTTTGGTTTAAGCTGACCAGCTGAAAAGGTGTCCAAAATTCCACTCCAATCTGCTGTCCCTTTTTTTAATTGCCTCCCAAAAAGGAATCACCACGTTTCCAAATTGCCGCCTGTAATCAGTCAGAGGCGCTCTTTTGAAAATTCAGAGCAACTAGGCGCACTCACTCTGGAAAGCACACTACTTGGGTCACATAACATAAACATCTCCGTGACGTAACACAAAACTGCACTCCATTAAAAGAACCTTTAGGTCTAAAAAATGCTATTAACAATCCAATTTCCCCGACTTACAAAAACAGAAGGTACGCTTGGGCACTTTAAAGAGTTACGGAGAGCCAAAGTGGTGTTGTGGTAACACGAAGTACATTTTATCTTTAAGTGACTTAAGACAATAGTAACAATACTCGGCGTTTCAGCGATGTCCAAATCAAAGCACGCCAGATCTGAGAAGTTGGCTGTTTGTTTTCAGTCAAGGCGCAAACGTAGGAGTCAAATCTGAAGTCTTCAGGTGGCTCCGGTAGGTGTCAAGAGCCTCCCCCAGCCCCTTAGCGAGTGGGCATTTCCCTCGCAGGGACGACGCTGTATTACCCAGCCCCATGCCATGACAGCCGATAGCAATAAGCCAACAGCAGTTACAGCAGGCATGAAGTGAGCAGCCCATCTAAAAGACGCGCTATCGGGCTCTTCGAATTGCCACAACCAATGATAAACATTCCGTCTTGAGTTTTTTT
The DNA here is from genome assembly GCF_001949145.1 of Acanthaster planci. The sequence continues at coordinate 1,904,357 of NW_019091416.1, forward strand.
AACAGACCGCGCCGGAATGTGACACTAATCTTAAAAGGCTTTGTTCACGGGGAAGCCATTAGCCATATTTTATAAATCATGTTCACTGAATCTGTTTTATTCAACGAGGGTGATGCCACATTACTGGGGTTCCAGGCCTCAGTTTCATTTTTTTAAAAGGTGGCTTAAAACATTTAGTCACAAGTTTTTAACTATTCATTAGTGTAAATGGGCATTTTTTTGTAATGAACTTGTAATTCACTTCTTTTTCCTCCGGTTCCTGAAATAGAAAGATGACCTCCTTTCAATCAATATGACCGGCTAGTGAATAAGGGTAACCATGAGCTCACCTCCCTTATCTGAGCCTTTCCCTCCAATGCTTACTCATGTTCTCCGGTATCTGTCTCTCCTAATGGGGCGAATTGCTCAATAGGAAAGGAAGCGTGTATTTATGGGCATTATCGAACAAACGTCTTCCTGTCGCCAGACGATTGGAATTGCCTGTAGAGAATACGTCCAGTTATAAGAAAGGCCATCACATATTTCGTCATTGCTTTTGATAACACTTGTGTTTATGGCCAGCAAAGTTTCTGTTTTCTTTTTCCCGGCTGTTTTAATAAACAGGAGCCGGGGGCCAGAACCGACCTTTGATATTTTCCCAATTATCGTCGCATAACATTTTTTTCAGCGCTGAACCTTCAGGTGTTTTATAGTCTGTCTTGCGGTCACTGTGACATCAATTATTTTGAGAAAATCGGTCACGCTGTTCTCGTTCAACGCTGATTCTACCAAAACAGGTCAGCCTGAAATATTTCCACTGACATGCCCAACGGAGCCGGCCAACACGCGTGGCTGTGTGTGTGTAACTACTGCAAAGCGACTGGACAGGAGAACATGCGAGTGGCGCAGCCACGAGGCCTTTTCCAACTTGATTTGGAGGTTTTTGTGGTGAATTATCCATAAGCTTTCTAATATGCATTATTCATAAATTTCATGAATATAGTCGAAGCAGACGAGTCTCCGAAATAAACGTCATCAACTCCAACGCTTACGCAATGCTTCCATCTGGTTTTTCATGGGGGCAATAAGCAGTGAGATGACAACTATGATGCTTGTTGGTGGGGGATGGTGCTGACGTTGGAGTAACACTAGCAAGTAGCAATTCATCAAGGCCGAATGGTCAAGCCAAAAAGGCAGTGCTTGAAATACGGAGCTCTTACCAATATCCCGTGGGTAGAGACGGAAACGTCACGCCCGCATACAGATGCTTCAATAGCGTAACACTGCAACGGTTTAAACTCAGCAAGGTGAAGTTTGCCAGCAGCATATTCTAAAGAACTGTCCAAATACTGCTCAGACAACTGACCTGCACTCACGGCCGCCGACACACTTGACACGCTCGCCATCTTTCGTATTCTTTCAATTTGCATAACAGGTCAATGTGTGCTGACCCCCTCGCTTATGATTGGTTGGGATTTTTGCTACCCCAACGGGGTAGCAACGGGGTAGCAAAAATCGAAAACATAAAGAAACACGTAAGAAATTCCTGACAAGTTGGAAAAGGCCTTGTGGCTACGCCACTCGATCGTGCATGTGGTCTCCGGTCCAACCGCTTTGCAGTTATACATAAACACAGCCGCAAAGGCCTTGACGAAAGGCTAGCGTAAGGCCGTCATTGGCAACAACAAAATAAGCGTTTCGTCAGATCAAATTGAACTAATTTATTTATGATGTGTGTTGCAGCAATTGTTTGGCATGCACAAGAGTTTATCCACTACAAATACAGGGTGAGGGTTCCCCTCGTTTTTCTGTTTTAAAATTTTCTCCGAATGACGCAATCTACATTCAGAATTTGCATCTTGGCATGAAGAGAAAAAAAGCCCTTTTAAGCTTGTTATAGTTGAGCTCTGAAGACAAAAGAAACTGCGTTCGATTTGGATGCTTCCATATTTATTTGAACAGATGAAATCAGAGAAAAATATGATTTACTGAGAGGTGCTCTTTTAACAGCTGACTGAACTATTTAGGTCCACATTAGGCGGGGTTGGAAGGAGTACAATGGAAATGGGTTGTTTTTTAACAAGCTTGTTCGTTTTATTTCCTGTCTAATTACTGCAGGAGCAAGGCACATGCCGTTGCCATTATCATTGTGATATGGGTGGTGTCTCTGTCAAGTCAGAGCCCGGCTGTCGTGGTTGCAGATGTCGTTGTCATGCCTGTGTCGCACCGTGCGCCAATTACCCCCGTCTGTCTGGAGAATTGGCCCACATACGAGGCCGTGCGAGCCTTCAAAGGCGTCAACTTTGGCGCCTTCTACTGCGTGCCGCTGCTGGTGGTGTCCATCTGCTACCTGCGCATGGCCAGGGCGCTCCAGCGCAGTGCTCACTTCACGCGTGCCGAGAGCGGCGGGGAGTCGGCCCTGGCGTCCGGCCTCCAGCGTCAGCAGACCTCTCGCCGGAAGGTGGCGCGCATGGTGCACATCCTGGTGCTGGCCTTCGCCTTGTGCATGCTGCCCTGGCATGTCCTCATGTTCATCACCAGCGAGCCGTCCATCGTCCTCGACTCTACCTTGATGCTCTACCTGGGCATCTTCACCCGGCTGGCTGTCTATCTCAACTCCTGCCTCAACCCGCTGCTCTACTCCTTTTTCAGCCAGAATTTCAGGGCCAACCTGAGGAAGTCCTGTGCGTGCCTGAGCAAGTTGACGCATCGCAAGAAGATCTTCACGCCCATCGAGGTGGACTTCAAGGAGGTTGCAGGCGGGCTGGACGACAGCGCTAGAACCTCTGCCACGTCTGGACACCAGCGGTCATTTACGTCTATCCTAACAAGGGCTTGTTAACTCTTAACACAGTCTCCAGCAACGTTACGGTACCGTGTACCGATTCCAAAACGGACTTCAGAGCTTCACGGGTCAGTGAACATAAACACAGACCAAGGAAACGTAGCGAACAGCCACAGTTCCGCGTGCAGAACATTTTTCAACCACACTGGAGCTGCGAGTCATAGAAGCAAAGCACGTGACTCCCGGTCATCGACAAAGGTCGTCATTTACGTATTTGGTCCTTACCCAATGGTAACAATAGTCCTATGAATGACGTTTTATTACTGTGTGACATACGTTCTGTAAAATCATATTTACTTAAGTGCATATTTATCACTCATTTCTCAGCGTTCGAATAGGCTTAATTGGAAATTTTGAGACGCTTGGGGGCGGCAAGCATACCGGTCCTCTGTAGCAGTTCTGATAGCTGAGCGTTGTTTTACGCATGCATGCATAGGCCGTGTCAGAAACGGGCGTCCAGAGAGCTACGGCTAGATTTATTGTCTACGCGTCTCCACGCATTTCCAATGGAGTAAAACCTAGCTCTAGCTCTAGACAGTAGATGCAGCCATAGTTTTGGGCACGTATAATACTGTGAAAAAGACCAGTCGTATGTCTGCTGCCACAAGCGTCCTAAATTCTCCCGTTAAAAACAAAATACACGTGTCTATATTTCTTAAGGAAAAAACTTTTGTCACACATCTTAAGACCAGTTTGCTGACTGCAAACTGTTCAGTGATAACAGCACTTTTACAACGTGCCTTTGGCTTCTTGTCCCTTCGAAAATGGCACAGGACAATTAAAAACAGAAGAAAATGTACACATAAAACAGTCGTTGATTGTGGCGTCATGACCAAGCCACAAACGCCTGCGGAAGAATCAACACGTTTGCAGTTTGACTCCCACTTTAGGACACGGTAAACAAACTAGTTGGCTTGACTTCATCCGGACCAAGCGGGTTAATGGACTGCCACAAATAAGGAAAACTTGAAGGCGAGAGACGGGTGAACAATGCATACAATTATTAAAAGAATAAGGATAATGGAGAATTACAGCACTAGAGCTGAGTGCGAGTGAAAAGTTGGTTGGAGGGATGCCCAAAGGACTGAGAAAGAGAAGGAGAGTTAATCCGATTCGACGCCATTACTGCGGTGGCACCGCACTCACACTCACATTCTTTAGCTTGATGTGTACGTGCATATGGCAAATCACGATACCTTATTTGTCAAGGAGGCATGTAACGCGCACGTACCGCCTGTCCACGAGCGTTGTGCCGCCGCAGTAATGCCTTTTCATTCTGGTCGCCGGATTCTATTGGGGTACAGAGCAAGTGGGCAAGGCCATGATGATAACGACGATGGTAAAAGTTGAAACGGATAAAGCGCAAAGAGACATAAAGTGGAGGCATAAAGCAGTAATTCAAAGAAGGAAAGGGTAAATTATTATTACTCAAAGAAAGAGGGGATTGTTGATGTGCGAGTTGCCAATGATGAGGCAGGGATGAAACAAGAAGAGAAACTGGACTGCAGGCCGAATCAGAGAGTGGAGTCATTGATCGGTCAGGGCGCCAATCCAATGGAATTTGATTTTCGATCTGATTTAATGACTCCTCTGAGCAGCCGGATGCTGTTTCGCGGTAGAATGAATTCGGTAAGCGCTAATTCAGCCCAATATTCAATCAAAATGCTGCAAACGAGGGGAAAAACACTCTGCTTCCTCAACCCAACCCCGGCAATGAAGGGAAAATTAACCCCAATGGGCCTTATATAGTTCGCAACATGAAAGTTCTTATTTTGGCCGAAAGGTGTTATTGCGCTTCTGGCGAGAAAAGGAGATTCCGCCGAATTTTGGAAAGTGCAGATTAAAACAGCGTTGTCTTCAACAAACCTCAGGCAGCGAATTGCCGAAATACGGTCCCAGCAAACGAGGTAGCCATAGATGATCAGAGATTGTTCATCATTTTGTTTTTACACTTGCATGCGATTGTTTTTTCTTCAAAAGTAATCGTCTCGTATTTTCAAGAAATAATGTAGTGCTTAATTTGTACCATTTAAATTCGTGCACGAATATTTCTCACTTTTCGCCTCACATTTGCACGTGATGGTTGTGTGTGTTTATTAATCAATTTTAATTATAGTGTGTGTAGCCTAACTATTTCCGAGTGCTTGACTACGCCGTGTTTCGATTTGTCTGAGTTCACAAATTATTATTCAGGTAACAATTTTTGCATGATTTGGTATAAAATATCGTATATGAAACATTGAAGGAAAATGCTTATCAGTATTAAATGTAGCTTCGTGCTAAAAACAAAAACGCTGTGCCTAATTAAGCTGAAATCGGAAAGGAATCCCACAATTTGAATCACAAAACTCCGTTTCCGATTAATCAATCATGTATTGATCATTTAATCATCCATGTATACTGCCTTTGAGCAATAATGAAGCTAGCACTCGAGGCAGCTAAACGAAATCAAATGAGATCATAGCGTGTTGAGGTCAGTTTTTGCTCGGTCCGTGGGAAGAACCTATGGTGACGCTGCAACCATAGATGTATGTACTGCTGGGTGAAAGGGTCAGTCGGAGGAAATGAACAGCCGGAGAGAGAGAGAGAGAGAGAGAGGGGGGGACCGGGCGTGAGTTCGCTGTGATTGAGAGATTTCTTGTCTTGAATGGTGGAGTGGAAACATTTTTTTTACATCTATCATCGGAATAAGAGCACAGATGGAGGGTAATAGGGCAGGATAGAGTTCAATTGATAAAAGAAGATATTGATACATAAAGCCGGTCAACCGTGCCTGTGAACTCTTCTAACACGTTGATTTCTTAAATTAAGAAGACAGTTGGGTAGTCTGGAGTTGTCCATTGCTGGACGGCTTGATTGAGGGTAGAAGGGAATTTGTTTGGGGCGCCGATCTCAATTCTGGTACATGATGTTGTATTATTGAATGCGCTTCTGGCAGCTGAACAAGTTGTGAACACTGCCCATTCCACTTGAAGCCACTTTCTGCCATTTTGGTTCCCTCAAACTGCTGTGCTGTTATCTTTTTCAAGTAACGACGTACACCCGGTGCTCAACTTACAACGCGTACACACGATGCTAAACTTGTAATTGGGATTGTAATCTTATACGAGCCTGTTTTTATTTCAATTTTCAGCTCGTCAAACTTGGAAAAAAATTGGAACATAAAAGCACAGGCGCGTTCTGAAACAAGGAAGTAGTATGCATAAGGTATAGAGCACCGAAGTGACTACGTCACACACACAGTTCTGTGTGAAAAGGGGAATACGGCGAGAACCAGTGCGTGCACCAAATACCCGCGCGTACCCATTCATTTGCATTGTACTGGTTCAAGATGACGTCACACTTCGGTAATCCATACCGGATATGGTACTGCACACCTGAACGCGCCCGACACTGCACGTGTCGTGGGAGAACATGTTGGAAGTGGCTTCGGCGTGGGTGTTTCCAGCCTGTCCGATATCAAAGGTGGTGCTCAGGTCAATAATTATTGAATTGCATCCCTGTATACGAGAACATACGGTAATTATTATCCAAGTCAATCAAGTCAGGTGACCACTAACCTTTTGTCCTTTTCCTCACACCAGTACAGCAACCGTTGCACTCGATACCCGTTTCCCCTACAGCTCCTAAAGATTCAGCTGTAACTTTTACTCTTGATTTTCCATTCCTTTCAACGTGCAGTTGACTTACCTCTTTCCACTATAAAATGACCTGACTGCTGGAAAAACCTTGATACGTGTATTGATAATAATAAGATAGTAATTCCCTTTTATCGTCAGGAACTCAGCCGAGTTTGAAAGGGCTAGTTTAAAACCAGTCCATCACACTTTTGTTCCTATTCATAAATACGTTTTTTCACCGGACAAGTAAAAACAAGACAAAGTTCATACTTTTCAAACAGTTTTGTTCACCGATTTGGTGTCTTGTTTTTTTTTCAAATGTGTACCACTGTCGCCATAGTTAGTCTATAGAATTTGCCTCTTACGCAGGCAGTGTGAAAATTTCCCTATAGAATAATCCGCCGATATGAAATACACGCCATTGATGCTGGCACTGCGTTCGTAAACAGGTGTTGTGCGCTCGTTACAGAACTCTTATAGGAGGCCGTTTTCCAATGCCCAACTTCGTCTCCGTCTCCGAAACCAATCCCCGATTGTGGGCCTGAAGCGTTTAAATTAAATTGAAGTACAGTAAGTGTTGGCTCTTTTGCTTCTTAATTGAAGTTTGCGGCAGTATCAGACTTGCTCTTGCGCTTAGGTAGTAAATAAAACAGTTCAAGCCTGAAACGGAGCCGCAGTCGAGTATTGGAAAAACGACCCTGATTTGCCAAGATGCACGCGCAACTCACATCAATGTGTTGTGCCACCGCAGTTTACGATGTCTCCTCAGATTAAGCCTGGTTTCCGACGTGAGAAACGTAGAGAGCAACGCAATCAAGACGCAAATTGCAACGCAGACAAACGCAAACCAGCCCCAGACGGATCGGCAAAAGTTGAGCCCGGTTCAACTTTGCCGAGTGTCAGCGTCAAGTCGCTGAGTAGGCCTTTACAAACACACACGCTGGCATGACGGGCGTACAACGATGTCTCTCTCGCTTAGTACCACTCATTCTATCCATTTTCTCCTTGTTGCTAGCATATGCAGCCCCAATCATCGACAAATAGCTGACCATTAACAAAATACATCAAACTGGAGTATCAGTTTGGCTTCAAGAGGCAGCATTGCCACCTAAAAAGGCATTTCCCCCAAATTTTCTGAGTTTTGCACGCCGCTTTGTTTATTTTTTTGGTGGAATGACGTCACACAACGTTTCTTCCGCGACTGTCATTGTCTTCACGTATTGCAGACCGTCTGCGTTATAAACGACCATTTGGAAACCAGGCTTTACTCTATTGGTACATGCAGAACGTGCTGCGCGATGTGACACGGGTGAGCCACTGTACAGTGACATTCCGACTCTCCGAATGTGTGAGTCTACGTTGTATTGTGCATGCCTACGTGAAGACGATGACTGTGGTGTATGGGGGTTCTACTCCACACAATAGGAGTCAACAGTTTCATCTCAAACTGGGAAAGTATTTAAAACCACTGGGTGCTTTCATAATTTGTTAAAAACCTTCCCATGTGACGGTCCCGACCACTGGGATTGGATAAACTGCCTGATTAATTCATAAATTCCATTTTGTGGTAGCTGTATGTCAAATATCTGATTAAAAAGAACCGTCTTAGTCCTGATGAAAAGTTCAAATCAATACTACACAAGATTACAAAGAAATAAAAAATGGACAATTAAGTTACAAAATAATCCACGGTGGGCATCGACATGACCGGTAACTATACACGTATAAATCTATGTACAGTTGTACAGCACCAGATAATATCAAAGTGTGAATATAATCTATAAATGCATAGCAAAGAACTATATCGGCACTTTAATGAATTATATTTTTGTGTTTCTAAATTAATTCATGGTTTTCTCAAGTTTGTATATCAGATTTTCTTACGTGTGTACTCAGATAATCTTGATGCTGCCTGAAGGAAGCAGGAATAAATGTTTTGGTAAGTTATGTTATTGTGGACATGCGTGCCAATGCTCTAAATATAAATTCGTGTGACGTCACTAGACATCCACGTCCACCAGTACATGGCGCAGCCTAGTCTACCTGCACAAGGTTTTGGCTGCATTTAGGACAAAACAGTGCCAAGAGGCAAATTAAAGGTACAGTCCATCATTTATCATTTGTGCATTAGGTTTATTTGCAGGTAACAAAATTACTCAAAACAGTAAAGAAAGGCATGCCTGAGAACAAACCTGATGAAGTTTCAGCCCAACATTCTAGAATTTCGATTTTAGATTGTAAGTTGCTGCGTCATGTTTTGAACTGCGCGTAAGTCAGTGGCGGGGACACATTTCATGTCCAGTCGAATACATCATTTTTACAGCTACGCGATTTGACGCACTGAACCGTGTTAACCGCGTGTGTGTGTTGTGTATTTCTACGAGCAAATTTCTAAAAATGCGTCTTCAGGCGCATTGTTGCAAATGGCTCTCTTTCATTGTTTTCTTCAAAACGACAGCTGGCAGAAAGAATCATTCACAGGTATGTTTAGTCCCATAACCAGCTTTAAACCAGGTACGCTTTTCAACGATTTCGTCAGTTACTTTTGGATGATTACAAGAATGGACTGTACCTTTAAAACGAGCGGTTACAATAAACCTGTTTGAGAGTGGTCATAAAAGTAACGGGCATTTACAACCTCACGCAGGGTTGTATCGCAACTGAGCGGCTGCGGCCGGGAGTAACTCACAACTGTATGGGAAATGGTTGCAAGCCGGTACGCAGTGGCTTCCATAGGTACACGTGTTATTCCCGGCCGTGGCCAAGACAGTGTTCGGACACAGTTTTGTTAAGTCTGCTGCCACCAAGAGTCTTAATGTATGATAATTCTTAACGGGTATGTGATTATATTGTACAAGTCACTTAATGGTAATACTCATCCTACAAGAAACGTTGAAATTGAAATGTGTCGTATCTGTGAAGAGAATGAAATCTGTGATTAAAAGTGTACTTTTAAATTGTACTGTAAACATTTTGACTTCTTCAGCACACTGTACACGAAAAAATTAAATAAAATTGTCACTTGAAATAAGTATTTGCCCGTTTTCTTTATAAACCTGCTTTTCAATGTTAATATTATTCGTAGTCAGCTATTATAAGTTTAACAAGCTATCTTTGCGTTCGTTTTATTCTCGTTGCGACACTAAAAGTGCAAGTAACCATTATCAAAACTTGTTTAGGGAAAAAACAGTTTGTAGCATTAATCCATAACCAGCGTGCTAAAACCTTTTAACAAGCTCACATCAAACATGAGAGACTTGAGACACGCTTTGGCCTGACGTCATCCTGACGTCCTTGCTATAGTGGCTCCCCGCAGGCCAATGCAATTAATGCCGTACGCGAGGTTGCCGATAACCAGCGACACATTCAGCAATCCGTACGCGTGTGCGGTGAATGATGCTGCCTGTTCTCTCAGAAAAGCCGGTGACAAAAGTAGGCCTGTCATTTCGCTTCCGGGGGAAGAACTCCAGAGAAATGTTGCAGTTTTTTGGAGGGACTTAATGACGCCACATCTATAAAAGGGGGAGGGGTAAGAATTCTTTCATGGATGAGAAAAATTATTTGGACAGTTGGTTTTGAAAAAAAAATCCATTTTGCCGCCACCAGAAAAAGACTTGTTTGCGCCTAAACAGCAAGAATGGAAAACGGTATTCGGTGGAAAGGTCTTAAACATTAATCCCAACAGTCAGGTAAGACAGTTTCCCACAGTTGTGTCCAGTTGTGGTTTTAAAGTTTCCACTGTGGCTCAAGTAATGGACCTTTCCCACAAAAATTATGCAAATAAGGCAGGTGCATGCGCATTACTACCACTGGTTGGTGAAGTTGCTTGAACCTATGACGTAACAATTAAATAAATAAATAAACAAATAAATAAAACACAAATCTCCAACTATGAGCACGTACCGTACACTCCGTTTCTGCAGTATAGTTTGACACGAGTGCTAAACTTAAGAGACAAGGAATTGTTACTTTCTAACCTCAGGACAATGAAAACTTCACTTGAAAATGAAAAGCGCGCTGAAGTATCTGACAAAGGCTGTAATACAGTTTTGATTGTCGTTCAACGCGCCAGGTTTATTATTTTTTTGCACACACTGGCCAACCAGTAGTAGCGCGCATGCGCCTGTCTAATTTGCAAATATATTTTGGGAAAGGTCCATTTGAGTAGCGTCCAGAGCTCAATCCGAACGAACGTTTGATTAATTGTGCCCATGCAAATTAATTTTTATTGGACTCCTCGTGCTAGCAGATTGGAGCCCTTGGTCTTATTGAACCCAAGACTGTTGACTGCGTAGCTTCCCGACAGATGAGTTTGTCACATGATGTAGACGCCAGCTGATAGACCTCTTCACTAATAAATTCATAATTATGCACGCATGCGCACAAACGGCCTTGGCGGCAAAAAGTGTGAGCGGGCCATTGAAAATGATTGTACAGGGGTGCGACTTCGATTGTTATTTTTCTCAGGTTTTCTGACTTCTTTTCATTTTTTTGTTGAAAAAATCCCATCCAATTTTTGTCGCTATTAGTTTCTAATTTACGTGGAATTTTTAGTGCGCTGTAAAAAGATTTCAAAATCGTAACTTTCCTGTGCGCACGAGATCGTCGTTTCTTAGTATGGCCCCCTTCCATCATAAGCAGTGTAAACTACAACGTTAGTGTTCTTGGAGCCAACCTGTGGCTATCCAGGTGTGGCAATAATGACAGTTTGGGCCATCAGAATCTGCAGTTCACAAACGCATGTTTCATGTAACCCGGTATCCTGAAAGTACCTGAGAATTCCGGCATGGTCATTTATTTTATTTAGTTAAGTTTTTCTGGTAATGAAACCAAAGATTCCTCAAAAGTGCCCTAGGCACTGTAGCTCGAAAGCCTGAAGAAACGTGCAGATAGGAGACAATGAGAAGAAGTGACGGTTTCAGGAAAACCCCAGAAGAATACTCTGGGCAAAACCCCCGAAATCAGGCAGGGGCTGAAAACCCAATCCACATGTGGACCGGGCCGGTATTCAAACCCGGTACCACAGAGGTGGGAGGCCAGGAAAGAACCACTACGCCAAACCTACCCCCAAACCCAGTTAGTGAGTTAAAGCTAAACTAGTTAAGTAAATTAATTAGTTTAAGTAAATGTTTATCAATTCAGTTTTTTCCTCTAGGCACGGTCCACCACATTTAATTCGAAGTATGGCGAACACAATAGGAGGGCGTTACTTTGAAGTGGGTAAATTTTGAACCAACACCAAAGATGTTACCCAAACCACGTACCTCCCTCCCATTGTGTACGCCATACTTCAAAAAAAAAGGCCATTTTGGAAAACATGAGTGGTTTGGCGGAGTACAAACGTGTTAAACAGTAATAACGTGAGGACAAATTCGTTGCATGGTTGTACTGGATGTTCTATAGCAGAAGAAATCGTCCCCTCAATGCAGTGCCGGCCAGGGCACATAAGGCTATGCAAGCTTTGAGGAAAGCACATTACCCATAAGAACACTTGGCATCGTACCACGTAAGAACATCCAAGCTGGCTAAGTACCTTCGCCTAATGGATTCACAAACAGGTGCAGTACGTGCCAGCAGATAGATTTACTTGTGCGATAATGCGTCGCTCTAGAAGGTGTTCTCTGTAAAGTTTCTTTAAACTGCAGTGGATGAAGTCATCGGTTCTCAGGTATAAATGAATACATACACAATGTATTCCGTCGTTGGCAAAGTTTGAGACAGGTCCGTGGTGTGTGAGGTTGTCAGGAGGGAAATTACAAAGCAAATGCCACTCTTGTATACAAGTTGTTTGAAACCCAAGGCCAAACTAATCCAGCGATTGATGAGACTTGTTTATACAGGGGCGAAGTCTCAACAATCTCGTTTTGAAGCACATTTCGCGCAGTTTGTCAATTTTCTCTGACGTACGCGTTACACGTTACTGGAATCTTGATCACCATGACTACCCCGTCCCATTCTCTGGAGTGCATGAGACGAAAGGCAATTCGTGATCACGTGGCGCAAATTACTATGTATTTCTAATTGCTGGCTTCGAGACACCAAGCTTTGCCCATTGGCTCTGCTTACTGCAAAACTTGAGTTCGATTGACGAGGATTCAGGGATGTGGCAGTGTGTTTTGATGCGAGAAAGGTGTATTACATTGAAATAAGTGATTCTGTTCTGCTAAAATACAGGTCAAAACATATTCATGTGTACACGTTACGAATCGACAAATGTCAGTGTTACATAAATTATTGTTGCTAGATTCCGTAACTATCCAAATAACACAAAATAGAGGCCACTGGTCTCTATCAGATTGATTTGTATAGAGAAAAGTTAACAGATACTTGAAAAGGAGGTGTTGTATTTCAGCTGCAGCACGCAAGCAGTTCACTGAAGCAAACCGTATAGTCAAAGAATTCGGACTATACAATGTAGGCCCTAGATGCTAGAAGCCGTGGTCAAGAATCATCACGACCACGCTGTCAATGACCGCAAAGTCGGCGCAAAGCCTTGGACACGGCTCTACCTTCGCCCCCCCATCGCGCTTTTTATCCCAACTGTACTGTCAATATCAAAGGCATCTTTCGTACAGGGGAACCAGGCTGGCCAACTCGATTGGCAAACGTGTTGAGCTTTATTGACGCGGTATGAGTGACAAATGATTGGTAATCCAATCTGACAAAGCTTCTTCATCGCGCAAGTCGAGGTCCGGATGGATTTCGAAGACATGCAACGGGGATCTTGTTGATCTCGTTAAAATGACAAGCTTGTCTGAAGTTGGCATTCCATCACAACACTGGAAAATGTCAATTACAATCTGAACAGAGATTTCTTTATTGGCCACGGGGAACCACACAACCCAGGGGCTGGTTTTTGAGCAAAAGCGAGCACACTGTCTCTGCAGTGATCGTCATCGCCAGGGGCGTTCCTACGGAAGCCCATTAGAGCTAACTTGAACTATGCAAAAATATTTCTTTTATTGCGAAATAACGCAATAACATTGCGAAATAACGCAACAGTTCTACGGACATGTGGGGCGCGTTCACGCGGTTACTCTGGTTAGCAAGAGTAGGATGCGTGCGCATTATACCCGGGTGTAGGAGTATACTCCCCCTCCAGCGAGAGTATACACTCGCTCACCCGTGGGTCGTACTCCAGCCGTTCGAATGCTCAGGAGTGCCGTGTTAACACGAGTAGCTCGCTCGAACGCACCCCCCCCCCTCGCTCGAACGCACCCCGTGCGTCTGCTCCAGTGTGAAAAGAGCAACATCAACAATCAATGACTTATTCGTTGTCCTGGACAATCCGTGATAGGCCAAATTTTAGAGTCCTTAAACTTACGATGATACCATGATTTACTGCCAAAAACCACAATATGTGATCATAACCCAAACCAAGAGAGAAGTAGGGCTGACGAGTTTGCGTTATGTCATGCTCAGCTTTCCTCGTCGATAACTGTTTCACAGGGAATTACCTGTAATGCTCACTTAAGGGTGCGTTCGAGCGGCTGGAGTGCGACCCGCGGGTCAGCGACAGTGTACTCTCGCTAACGAGGGGGGCATACTCCTGCACCCGAGTATAATGCGCACGCATCCTACTCTTGTTTACCGGAGTAACCGCGCGAACGTGCCCCAAATGGCCGTGTAACTGTTGCGTTATTTCGCTGGACTATTGCGTTATTTCGCAAAGTTATTGCGTTATTTTGCAATATTTTTTTGCAAAACTTGAAAATATGTTTTCTTAAAAATTAAACGCCAGTTCATAGTACGGACGAATGTGGCAGCAAAGCGACTTTGACTTCACGAAAGATTTGCAGCAAAACATCGCTGGAGTTGAATTGTGTTCATTTTTTGCGAATTTGCAGCGCGAAAATTTGATGAGACGTTACAATTTTGCGTTTGTGTTAACTTTCGGGCCAAGTATGACCTGGCCTTTACTTGGAAAACATCTCTCATAAAAACAAACATGACCACAAATAGGTATATCGCAAAAAACGATTTGATTCCCAAAGTAGACACTACGTTTCTAAAAGTGCATCTCATAAGAAAGAACTGGAAATTCGAGAATATATATCGTTCAAACAAACTTCGAAAAATACATCTCGAAAAAAACGAAGAAAAATACTTCATAAAAACAAACTTTGAAAAATGTGCTTTAGAAAAACTTACTTGAAAAAAAATATAGTTCAATTTTGGTGAATGGCACTACAGGGCTTACGTGGTACATGCACTTCAGGCGACATGTTTTCTTTAAGCATCCTGGTGCCCGCTGTAATAACATTTGAAGGTTTGCACAGTGGATTTCAATGAAAGGAATACGTTTGCGGTAAAAGGATGTGGGAAATCATTTCCAAGGGTTTGTGAAATGAAGAGAACAGTAAGCAACTAACTCACATTTTGTCACCATACAGGCCTATTCATCTGAGGCCTGTATATTCTGAAGGATTGCAGACCTCCCCCCTCCCCCCTTATCGGTGAAGCAGTGCACCGGGGTAACACCAAGGTGTCAAAATAAGCCTTCTGCGAGATAAACAACTTGACCGTGTATTAACATTTGATAATGCCCGCTGAGAAGTGATAATGCCAGCTGCGTAACTCACGCTCTTGCAAGGTGGATACGAGAGAGTTTAATCGATTCTGATTGGTCAAGAGTCTGTGTGCTCGCCACTAGCGCCAAGTCTACATAAGGAGATTCTTGTGTACAATATGCACAAGGAAAATATCATAAAATAGACGGGGGTGCTTGGGAAAATGAAAGTAAACTGGAACAAAATCGTTAGAAATCCATCATAATTTATATTGACTTCTTTTGACTTTCTAACTAAAAAAGTTATTTATGGACGGGCGTACATGTGCTTGCCCGGTCATAAACCAAGGTTTAAGACCGGCTCAGGAGACTGACCGCGGCTCGGGCATGAATCGTGTCCGGAGACATTTTCACTAATAAATTCATAATTATGCATGTGCACAAATTACCTTGGCGGCAAGGGCCATTGAAAATGTACAGGGGTGCGATTTTGATCATTTTCTCTCAGGTTTTCTGGCTTTGTTCAGTTTTGTCTTCAGAAAATCCCATTAAATCGTTTTTGCTATTAGTTTCTCATCTAAGCGGGATTTTCCCCGCGTAATCTCGTGCCGCCACAGGAAAAATCAAGATTGTAAAGTCATTTTACAAAGCTCTTGTTACACACTGAAAACAGTGTATTGGTGCAAGGTGTCTCTTATGTAACTATAAGCTAAAGCAACATTGTCTTTAGTGTAGAGAATTCAATTGTTATAATTATTCGATCCAAGGTCCTCTTGAGAAATCGTTGACGATGTAAAGCCCACCCCTAAACCAGCGCTCTCTTCTTTCCGGAGAGTGTTGAACTCAAGTTACAATGCCACGAGGAAAACTTCTGCTTCAGTCCTACTTGAGTAGATCTGTTTTATCACGGCAAGTGTTCTACCAAGAACGATTTATTTTGCTCGTCTATTTTGTTGATGCCGTCCGCCATTTTGTCCGCGCAAATCCCACGTGGGAGTTTTCACACAAACCTGAATCAGTTAGCCAGTAAAACAAGCACAGAATGATCCAATCAGGTCAGCCCATTATGAGATCCCTGTGGCTGATCGCTGAGGCAAATTAGCAAAAGGATTTCGGTGAATTGCAATATTTAGAATTTGAATGGTCAAGGATCACCACATCCTACCTAAAATCTATATTTTGCATCCATTTTAGTTTTGAGCAACGATTATAAGCGAAAAACTTAGTAGGCCCTAACGCATTACGATGAGTTTTCAGGAGGCATTTTAGTTTGTGGAAAAGCGGGATCATACGTTTTTAATGTGTTGGTCGGGACATCTTTTTGTTTGTTTTGTTTGTTGGTATTTCTTTTTACATTGTTTAGAAAATTCCTAAATGGACTAGCATGATGTCGGGCCCTAGCCCTAAGGAGATACCATTCCTTCGTGTCAAGATAGGCATTAATTAGGGGAAATATTTGCATTTTCTTCTCAAATTCATCACAAGAAATAATGAGCTTGACTGCGGACAGCACACTTCCTATGAAAATTTACCGGCTTGACTTTTTGATTTTTCAATCAATGAAGTCTTCAAGGTACACTATTTTTCGATATGGGCGCTGCATTTGTACTTGGACTATGACGAAGTGGCAGGTTGAAGAAATGATCGAATGGCATGCACTTAGAACCGGCACTTCATGAGAACTTACAGGATAACTCAAGACCGAAGTGGACAAAAAGAGAACATTTTCCGAGAACATACATATTTATTATGGTATACCAATGGCAGGTGATTCCCCCCCCCCCTCATTTTAGAGCGTTCTACGAGGTAAAGTAGGCCTATCGGTACAGCAAGATGGTAAAACATACTTCATTGGTATATGTCAACAAATCCCATCTTCACTTGGCTAAGCACAGCGTGATAATGTATACTGTAGACCAATATAGTGACAAGAGTCAGGATCCATAACTGCGGTGTCCTCACGACCGTGAACAAAACAGATGCACATGGAATGCTTCCTCATCAGCCAATGGGAGCGCACTGCTAACCAAAATCAAGCACTCGTCAAACTTAGGATAGGAATGCGCCCCTGAGTAGCGAGGACATCGCAATAATTGCGTCAGCAAATCGGTCTGTACGCCCATGAGCTCCTAAATCCTGCAGCTCCGTTGCTGTGCAAAACTCCAGACTACAGACTACTCGTTTCACAAAAACGAGTAGGCTCGTTAATGCACTTTGTTACTCAAGGGGCATACATAAAATACCGAATGTTTCAGGAAGGTCTTGAGGTTTTGTTGACATTTGGTGAATTGGAGAATCCAGGACACAAAACTGCTTACTGATCACAGTGACTTTGAATGTGAAAACTTAACATTATCAGAGGGCCCGACGTTTCAATCCTTGCTCTCTGCATTAAGAGAGACACCGTGTGAGTAAAAATTAATTGTACACCAACACCCACTTCGTACCTCTGAATTTTACAAAAAAAATTGACATTTTTGAGGCTGCATAATGATTATAAAAACATTTTCCAGTTACAGTTTTTTGCTTTGGATGGGTCTGGGTGGAATTCCTCTTTGGCGATGAATGTATTTCCGAACCCTAGGCATTAAAAAACGAAGAAAACGGATATTGACGTCACTGATGTTGATTTTCCAGCAATGTATCTAATAATCCTGTCATGGTCATAGTTTTCCCAACTCGCAGCTGGCATAGTGGAATCGAATCCTCACATAACTATTTTTCTGCCTCCTATTTCTTTGTAAACGGCACTCAAAGGCACGCTGACGGGCATAAGCACGCGCGATGAGTTAAAAGACGCTGCAGGCCCGTCAGTGCAGATTAGCCAATCAGCGTACAAAATACAAGACTTAGTGTAAAACGCATTTTGAAATAGAAGACAAGCTTGATTGTATTAGCAAACTATAAAAAAACAAAGAAAGATATATATACGGAGACAGGAAAAGAAGAATTTACTGACCGACGGTCAGCCGTAAAGGTAAGGTGAAAACCTGGCAAACCAAGCCTCGGTGAAACAGTCTGCAAAACCCTGGACAACTACGTTCACTCATAGGTTCGGACTGAATTTCCAACCGACGCTGTTGTATGACAAGGTTTGTGTGGCATGGTAAGAAGGGTTTATACGACAGACATCAGATTAAAAGGTGGCAAACAAGGAGAGAGAAGAGAAAGGGGTGTGGACGTCGCACAACACGCATCAGCTTTTGATTTCATGGAGGCTGTTCCTTTCCACCAAAGCGTGGAAAAGTACATCTGTCATTTCCGTGAGGGAAAGCGTGCAGCCAAACGTGAAGAGAATATGAATTTCACGTCTTTATGTGTGCAAACCGTTCATAGCTTCAAAAACGAAGTGCCTATTTTTTCCACCAGTCCAATTTGTTAGCAGGCTGACTCTGGTAAAGGCGTGCTGGCGAAACTGTAATCTCCCCGATAGCCCTCTAGAACCTTTGTGCGGACCCCTACATTGTTCCTCCAGAAATGTCAAAGAGATTTATCTGATGTGATCAGTGGAAAACGTGTTTGCAGATTGGAAGGTTGATGGAAATTCGTCAGACGGATGGGTGATTTCGTGCGAAAGACATTAGGCCTACCTATAAAGCCCAAACGGGCTGTTATTCGGAAAGTTATACCACAGGGTAAATTTGTACTAAAAATGGCACGTCAGATAGATTTGTGGGTTTAAATGGCAATACCTATATTAAGCAAAGCGTATGCGGAACATCAGTGTTTGCCATAGGAAACCATCGGCCGTTTGACATCCGAGTCTTTGGTGATTAGATTCTATGGAAGGTACTAGCTCGAGCGATACACATATAATCACTCTGCAGAGTATTCAAGATGGCCTTACGAAGAGGTCCAACGATATGTCTAATTATTTTACTCAGTAAAATGGCTGAATCGCTACTCGTAGTTAAAAACTACCAAGTGACTTGCACTGTACCCATAAACAGCAATCTATTCTACTGGGCCAATACTTGATCCATACCATTCTTTTGGTCGATCGCTTCGCCTTTGCTTCGTATCTCAATACGGTACCGACTTATTCAGCATGCACTATTAATACTACGCCAGTTCTTGATTTGAACTTAGCCTATAGAGAGTCTGCATGGTATAGATTTGGATGGGTGAACTTACGTGCTAAGTGTAAAAGCGTGAGTAGAATTCCGACGACAGGTCTTGGCCTCAACTATACAATACTGCATATACGAAACACTGAAAATTTGAAGAAAAACTGTGCAATATATGCTTCATTGTCCATCATTAAAAAAGCTACCAAACAAAACAAAAACAAACATCCGGCGAGGTAGCGTTCAGTCAGTTGTCGTATGAGAACGAGGAGGTCAAGACCTCTAATCATAAAAGTGACCGTAATTACTCACGAGACACAGCGTGCACTGCTGGGAAAGGAAAACTGTTAACTACACCGACACAATACCACAGTGGTGTATTACATTGTTGGTTTGTGTCGTCCGTTTATTCCATAAACATGACAGGCATAAGCTGAATTATACTATAAAACACACCATAAATGGAATTAAACTTGAACTTAAGAGTTCAATAAATTAAAAGATTAATTTTAAAAATTACATCAAATTTGGTTAAGAAATTTAACTTCATTGGTATCATTTGATACATTGAAGGATTGATGACCAGCACCGAATAAACCTATGACTGAGAAGAATAACCTCCAACTTTGCAAAGTTTGTTGTATCGTGCATGTTACAGTATAAAATATCTTAATATATATACTTTTTTCAAAATATGGTCTTAATAAAAACAGTACTGACCCTTGAGATAACCTTTTACAAATTTGAAATTATTGAGCAAAAAAGGGCACTGCTTGGAAAAACGACTGAACTCTAGTAACTGTCACCGGATTCTGGATGCACTTCGTGCCACTGCTTCCTTCATAACAAAAATTCTTACACTACACTGATTGCTATAAATAACTACGTCTGCATTTCACGTATGATCGACAGAGGGCGCTTTAGGCCTACACGGGTAGACTAGTTTTCATGAAAGGGATCTGATAGGCATTTGTGTTCACGCCTAGTAAACACTTCTGAATTCCCTATCGTTAAGGGAACTTACATCAGCCTAATCCAGCTGTGTCTTTGTCACTGACGTAATCTGCGGCAATAACAATTTCCTTCGAAATCCATGCGATTGGGAGTCCCACACTGAAAAGCATGTTTAAATTGTTATTTTCGAATTATTTTGCAATAATTATCTTGCTCAATTACAATATGCCCAGGCACTATATACTTCATTAGACTTTTCTTCACTCTGATTAAAGAGAAAATAGAGGTCAACCAGCCTTTCCGAACTCGTAGTGTGATTTTTTTTCATGACATCAAATAATTACCTTGCACACTTACACCGTAATTTGATGCAAATGCAAAGCAAATCTGATGTCCCGAAACGGGTTCATCAACTCGGCCAAGATCAAAGCAGAAAATTGCGCTGAAAAAGCGCCATGGGTTCAACTTTTGCAATTTCACAACATGGACTTTCCATGACGTCAGAAATTCACCAAGCCCTTCGCTTTCAAATCTCGTGCATTAAAAAGATCATAATCCAAAACCGTCAATGCAAATGATCTTTGTAGTGGTGATAGGGCATTGGAGTAATGGTTTCCCAGGAGCAGTAATTAGGCCAACGCTTTGTAGCCTACAGGTTTGTGCTTAACAAAATCGGAGTATCCGCGCTGAGTTGAAGTGCACCCTCATCGGCAAAAGAAAGCCAGGCTGGTAGGAAGGCTTCCAATCACTGATCTCCATGCACTGTACAGGTAGTTTTGCTCTGCGAATTGAAGCGACTGCGCGGCCATGTTAGGCTATTCAATACAATGGCATTTTCCAAGTCACCGGCTTTAGCGCCATGCATGAATGCCCTTCAGTGAATGGACCGAATATCATACGATGGCCGCGCGGTCACCTCAATTCACACATAGGCAGTTACTCCTCACCTGCCTATCCAGTGTATAGAGATCAGCGCTTCCAAATTGCTCGTCGCCAAGGGTTGATGGTTTTGCAATGTGATTCGCTACACTGTGCACGACCTGTTACTGCGAGGTAATCACTTCCTGTTAGCGAAGCGTTATTTAAACATTTTGGTTCACCAATGGCAATGTCTGGCACAGGCAAAGTGTCGGGAATATAATAAAAAGAAGGCCTTGGAACAATCACAGTGTGGTAATTAGCCTCTCACTAAGTATCACTCATCACGTCTCTTTTGCCGATATCTTTCAAATCATTCGTTATCTTGATCAAGTTTGGATGAACAAATAAAGGCGCCTTTCCCATTGTACGTTTTTGGGTGCGTTGCGTACACGATGCGTTTATGCGTTAAACTTTCACGGACACAAAAATCAACGCCATTAACATAGCACACGTGAGCGTTGTGTTCGGCCGTCAAATCGCCCCGGAAGCGACTTTGACGAATACACAACGCTAGGCGCATGGTGTTGACGCGCATAGTGTCAAGTGTTGGAATATTGAATGGCTCCCTAAAGTGTAGTGAGAACATTTTCAGCACAAAGAAAATGAAAAATATATCAAATTGATAACCACAGCTTGTGTAACGCATTGAACGAGCTCGCGCTTGGCAGAAATTTACCCAGAATGCCCTGCGCGCGTGAGCTGTGACCCCATGTGACGTTCCTTTGCTAGAATCTGTGCGAGGCCAACCTCGTTCCCATGGGTACGATCTCGCCACGCAACGTTGGGCCCCACTATGCCTTGCGTGATCTAACCCCGGTATTGTAAAATGCAAATATGCTACTATTTGGGATATTTAAATTAAGACTTTAGTCAGAGTGTTTACGCGCGACGCAGATTTACACATGCATGGCGTGCATGAGAATACAGGGGCGCGAGCGTGTAGCTTTTGAAATACGCATGCGATTGACTTTACCTTTTTGTATATTCATTCTGAATAGCCAAACAGCGTCATTTTCGAACTCTACACGACCTGGGACAAGTGAAGGAATGCACACGCATGGAGTCAAGGTTGGTGGAAGGCCATCAGCCCTTCCCAGCGCCCTGTTCAGGCACTGGGCGACGAGTGAAGGCTTCGAACCGGGTTCTGCATGTGTTCAGCGCGCACGCAAGGACCATGCATTCCATTATACATTCGTTGCGCGTACTCTGCATAAAATGCACATAAAGCGCGCCTATGCGGTGATTTCGTACCAAAGGATTGTCAATTTCATTTAAAAACACGCCCTCGTTTGTTCCTGCTCGAAGCGCATAGGTTCGGAACTTTTAAACTCGCCAGCTTTCCAAATACGTGCAGCCGTATCGACAAGACCGTGCAAAGCCAAACGTTACCGGTCTGTTGATTTACCAACGTCCTCATATTCTGTTGCACAAGCGAGTAGCCATTAAAGAGCGAGGTCAGTAAACAGATTCTACCCATTGGAAGAAAACTTTGGAAATGGAAAGGAAGATGATAAATCACAAATACATACACACCTGTGTCAATAGGAATCGAAGCTTACAGTGATCCGTCTGCAAGACTGTCTGCCGGGATGATTATCTCTTCAAATATCACAAGTGAAATACAGTGTTCCTTGGGGAATTGTCTCCATAACGTTCTTAAATCGAGGCAGTAATCTACCCGTAATGACCAACGTAATGCAGGACAATGGCTTTCGAGGATAAATGCTTATACATATGCGGTCGTCTGCCACGATGAAACTCTATACTTAACTTGTCGTTAAGTCCAATGCAGTGTTCATTATAACAGTGGTTGTTTGCATAACTAAAGCAATTTCGCAACATCAAAATAACCACGAACAAAAACAAAAATGATACATAATGATATGGCAAATCGGATCACACCCATGCAAATATTGTGGGAGGAAAGTCTAATCATTCCCGGTTTTGGTCTCAAAATACGGTAATAATCGGATTCATGCCAAATATTTGAAATACTTCCACCATGGGTTTCTTGACCCACCAAATTTGAAGAGTTCACTGAAAGTGTTATTCTCCCAATCCGAAAAAAAAATCCTCATAAAATATTATATACAATCTACCCCTAAGGGAAACCGTATGGCCACCATACTAAGCACATCACGCAACGACATGATCGACGAAGCACTGGATGGAAATATCACATTAAATCTCACAGGGGCACTTTCCACTTCATGCTTCTGATTCCAAATCTCATTTAAAATCCCGCATAGAACCTGTTTCTGATGGCTCACCAGAGGACAAACACTTTTTCTGAGGGAAATGTAAAAACCACACCGCACTTTCTCAATAATGCGTAATGCGAGTTCACAGCGGCAACATCGCAGGTCGTCAGTACACCCTAACGACCTCAACTAACACACTTGGGTCTCCTGGATTTTAATGTTCAATTAACTCAAAACCAAATCAAACCAAACAAAAAACATGAAACCTTTAGATGTTATTAAGGGGTGCTTCTTGAAATGCTAACTCACCGGTGTTACTCTGGGACTCTATTTGATTTCATATAAAACATTATACCGAGAATGCAATGAATATGGGCATTACCGCAAAAGGCTTTCACGTCGGATTAATGGTATTATTCGATAAAATTATATCCGCAGGGCATAAAACCTCGGTTTCTAAATTGATGTCTATGGGTTAGAGCAGCAACCTTAATTTCTCGCAAGAAGAGAACACTTTCGAAAGTAAACAACGAGCTTGTTTGAAAGATAAAAAGTTAAACCATGAAGTGATTGGTATGAAATTCTTTTTAAAAATTTGATTCATCTTTGAAAAATATTTATTTCTGTGTTCAAAATACCTTATAAAGACTTCGATCAAGTAGGACCAAATAAACAGTCGAAGTGTGACTCTTCATCCGACGGTCCGGAATGGTCATCAAGAAAGCACATGTTTCCTTTAGCCCCGCCTACTCTGACCTCGTTTGCAGGAAAGGGGCGCGCCATGTCCTGAGTTTGTTTGTAACGCTCGGACCGTGGGGCTTGTGGCTGCCGTTTGCCGGGGGAAGACTCTGGGTACATTTCA
Source organism: Acanthaster planci (assembly GCF_001949145.1). Next base: position 1,928,315 of record NW_019091416.1, read on the forward strand.
CGGAGGAACTCACGCGAGCGAATATCGGCCTGCAGAGGAAAGAATAAAATGGCCCAGAAACACCGTTTGGCGTCGGCATAAGATGACCCTAATTTTCCACCGTTTTGCGCTCAAGATAAACCCACCTGGAAAAAGTGTCCATCAGAAACTTCAGTTGGCAAATACTTTGGATAGTTTCGTAAAAGTTTATTCCTTGTGGCTCCATAAAAAAGTGTTTCACGTACATGTATTTTGCAGCAGAAAATAGAAAATCTTGCATACATTTTGACAACAACACTAATTTAACCCTAACGTTGTAAGATAAGTTACTCTATACAGGTACCAAGTAATTAATTGTCCGCACACAGTGTTGGGAAAGTACGATGCAGACAAAATTTGAAGAATTGGTGACAATTTGGACAAGTAGCATTTCTCGTTCGCTTCGAAAGTATATACCCACATCTTTCTCTCCATGGAGCCGATCGGGAGAGTGAACAATGATTAGGGCGAGCATAACCGATGCCCTGCTAACGATGAAATCGGGATGCCCGAACAGTGAAGTGCGCGGCCCACGAGCGAGTTCCCACTTAATAACACGCAGTGACGCACGTACACAGAGTCGAGACACAAACAGGTGGATAGATACAAGTGATTCGCCGGTCCCACTGCCACAGTGCCTAATTGCCGATAAGGAAGTCTACATTTCCCACGCTGGAGACCGTGAGTCAATAAGCGGTAAAGGTACAGTGGAGGTACAATGAACGTTTGAACTTCTGTCCAATGAGATGTGTGGCTATGGGGAAAAAGAGTGAAGTCATACTGTTGAACAGTATGCTCTAGCTTTTGTCTTCAGAAGTTTAATTAACGATTCTTCTCTTACTATCACACATTCTTATTAAATGTGCTTATTATATTCCTGATAAATGTACCGGTAATTTACTTTTAAACTGTACACTTACACCTTAATGTTCTTTCTCATAAATGTATCAAGAGTGTTTCTTTTAAAATCAATCCCATTTGCCCTTTTTTTCTAGTCTTATTATTAAAAAAAGAAGACTGGCCACCTGAGTTGTAACTACGTCATCCCAAGCCACTCATGTCTTATCTAGTCTCAGGTCCAGTAACAAGCTTTGGAAAAGAAAACCGACAAAAGACAATGTCAGTCAGTTCATCACAGTTTACCGCCCTAAGCCTGACTACTGGTTTGACAGACTTTTGACCGACAAAATCACAGCTCTACGAAGCACTTTCTTTTCGGATTAAAGGTCATCAGAGCAGGTCCGTACCGTCACTGCAGTTACGCAGGGCCGATTACATGTGCAGTTTACGTGCTCACAAATGGGTATGCAGACTAAGCAAATAGTCCGTGGTCTGAGTAAACTAGTTGTACTGCACCGCTGTCTTTCTCCCTTCAATGTGGGTTAGTTTTTTTCTCTCGAGCGAGGAAGTTTCTTCTGAACATCCGAAGTCATTGGATGCTACAGTAGTTAAAGTTCTGGCAAAGTCACAAACTTGATGAAACAGTGAATAGACACAGCTCAGACAGAGTAAAATATGTCAATTTTTACCTGTCTGACGGGTTCAGCAACTCTATACCTGCAGCATCGCCGGGCAAGCTTAGTGGCTGTTTCAAGAGAAATTCGGTGACCGACAGACACGAAGATCGGATTGCGTGACTTGTGACATCCCCTCAGGGCCTGCCGAAGGGACAGCGGGAAAGAGAGGGGGGAGAGGGATCCAAATCCGGCAATACATTATCGAGCGCGGAATTCAATTACACCAGCAAATCTCAGCATACGGGGTTCAGCACCAGCTTGTGTAACTGGACTGTTGACTCTAATCAACATTTCATCAAAAGCAAATTACGTGGCTCCAAAGGATTGGTAAAGAGCGTCAAACCCGGAGGAAATTTCAGAGAGCATGGATTTGTGCATGACCATGGGGAGCGTTGTCATTACCGTTTGGAAAACAGTTTCATGAACTGTTTGTCTGAATGTCGGTTATAAAATGATAATTTTTGACACCATAACTAAAACTGACGCTGCAAACTTTGCAAAGGTCGAGCTGGGCGACGTTTGCCGCAACTGTGCTATGTGCAAACTGGCCTCAATTACTCAAACGAGAGTGCCAGTGCCTGGCATTCACATATCAGAATTGAGAAAAAAAGAAACGATTATTTACTGCAAAGGTGAATCTCGAAAGGGAGTTTCCAGAGATATCTTGTAAAATTGAAAACCATCATTCGAATAATCAATTCGTCCAGGAACAAGTTACTCAAAGAGTCGAAAGAAAGATGGGGAAAAAAAAACTGTCATAGCAATCCGCGTGGTTTCAGAATAGGTATGCGCACCTATTTCTTTCACTCCATGCTGCTGGCGTTGACTCAACATTTCTACAGAACGCCTCCTAAAAATGTATCCAGTTACTGCACAGGCAGTGTACAAAATTAACTTCAGGGGTGATGCAGAGTTCAATTACGGGGAAATGACCTTTTGCCTTTTGAACATCTGCAAAACCATAATTTACATAGCACTATCAACCGTGAACAAAATTCCCACCAAAAGGATATTGAAGGCGGTGTGTACAATGCCTACTGCTAAACTGGGATTCAACTTGCCAGTTAAACCCGGATAAGCTGATTGGTTGGATAATGAAATATTTGGAAACCTAACAGATTGTGGGTTCAAGTCTCTACTATGTTAGGAAAGCACTTGGCTTACGATGTAAGCCTCTTTGTAACATCATGACCCAATGAATGCATGGGAAATTGGCATCCTTGCCCTCACACAAAAGTATGGATTTTCACCGATGCAAATTTCTCTCAATTCAAACCCAAATCACAGAATTATTGGGTATCATTATGAAAGACCAAGGAGACAATGGAATTATCTCTTTTTCAAAGTAGGAAACAGTAATAATTTATCTGAAAATTTTGCCACAAACACCATGTTATATTTTACGAATTGGTTCCTGATTCCCTCAAAGAGATTGGATAATTCTTTTTAAAATATATGTATTAAAACCTGGCTATATTGGCTATTTCAGTTGATAAACATATTTACTTCAGGCAATGGTCAATGTACGTGTCGTTCTATTGGGAAATTCTCTGCACAAGTAGTTAATGACATTATAATACTCTCAAAGTAGTTTTTTTCAGGTTTGGAACCGTGAAATGTTGTGATGAAATATGGTCATATTTAATTACCTCTTCCTAGTCAGTTGCCTGATCTTCATGTCACTTTAATGCATATTTCAGCATTATTTATATTCCTTGGTGTGGATGGTCAGGTAAAAATGCACCCACCTGCACTTTAACTGACAGCGCGCGTGGCTGAATGGGACAGGATGCATTGAAGTAGGTGATGTGTGTGTTTGGACACTGACCAAACGCGCAGAGATGAGATAATTACCATTCCTAAGATCTGTCCTGAGTCTGTCATCAGAGGGAATGTGTCTCCTCCACTGCCCAGTTCAGCAACCTGAATTCGAAAGGGCAAACAGGAGGTAAACTTTCAAAATACAGCAAATACGTTTTGCCCATTTCATATTAAAGGGAGGTTGAGGACAGTCCTTAAAAACTTCAGCAGTTTTGTTGAGTGGAAAATTGAAAGGAAAACATGCACAAACCGCGTCACGTCAATGCCACAGTAAAATTAAAAGTGCCTCCATTTTGCCTTCCTCTTGGTGATACCAATTGTTGTGAATTGGATCTTCGAAAATATGGTTTTGGAACTATATATGCTGTAGGTAAACTTTGCTTTTGCTGCCCCTCTGAATTTTGTAGTTCCCTGTCCTTGCATGGTCAGAATTACAAGCGTATGTGTAAATATGAAACCAGAAGGATACAGAGGACATAGCAAATGCATCTATGGCTGTATCATCCACAGTACTGTTGTTGATGATCATTCTGACGAGACACAGCAGTCATGTGTCCAGACGAGGCCACTGCAAGTCTTCCAGTCGCCAGCTCTTCTAATGACTGTGACAACAGTACTTCTTCGTCATTCAACCCAGCTCAATTTGAGACTCAACTTGTGAATGAAAAGACATGCAAGTCTTTAAGGATTTGTGATGGACAAAGGTGGGACACAGTGACGTGACAAGATACCTTGGCCAGTGAGGTAAGAAGTGTTTACATTACTGCACATGTAGTGAGTGAAAGGTTTTTCTCAATGTGCAAGAGCATCCGGTTCGTAAGTGTGACGTCACTTAAGTTTAAACATGGAGGTAGGAAAATAACCACGCCAAATGCACACGTGCACTGCACATGGAGTAACATGCATTGATTGCTGTTTACGTGGAATCATGGAACCGGAAGTTAACACGCAACTTCTGCGATCGTCCAATGGGAGCCTGCAAATCGTGGCGTGTCTGTCTTTGTGACGAAGTCACTTACGAACCAGATAGGGTATATCTGCTGCTTTAATATCACAGTCATGTTTTTCCTACATGTGGCTGCTAAAACTATGGTTAGTGATCGGTACAATTCAGTGTAAAAATCCCATGCAGCTCTCAGAACAGCAGATAATGATACACGTACTGCTACATTCTAAATGAAAATACAACCCCATTTAAAATTACTGGGACAAATGTTCATTTGAACAAATCTGAAGTAAAATCGAAAATCAACCAAAAGGTGATATTTCTGCAAAAACTCTGGCTGCCCATACAAGTTGTAAGCAAAATGAGAGTGGTCTGTACTCCTACAGGGATTACTGCATATAGTTGGACCCAGAAACCACATGTACTGCTCCTTGACTCTTTCCATAGTATAAATCCTCTGATCTCGCCTAATTAACTTCTGTCTATTCCCTTCAGGAGCACCGGTCTTCCTTCAAAGCAATTAACTTACAAGCAATTACTTGGTCTAATCACATCCTAGAACTTTTATGGCCACAGGGCAAGAAATTTGTGAATAAAATATGCCCAACAGCCCATCAGAAAAGAGGCGATGCTGCTGGCCATCAATAACCATTCTTCAATTATTCAAATATGGAGCTCGCCAATATTTTTGCTCTCAAAGCACATAGCAACACTGATTTATGACGGATCAAAGGCGGTTGCTTTGATAAAACTTGCCGGGCTTTTCATCTTGCAGAGAGTCAACTTTGTCCTAGGAGGTTATATTTTGCTCATGGGGCTGGTGTTCGTCCCCAAGGCAGGAAATGACTGCAACTATTTCTATTTCCCTCTAGCTGGAGCTGGTTCATGAGAAGTACCACTGGGAAACTTCCTATACCAAGCTGAAATCAGCTCAAAAAATGTCAAAAGCCAAACTGTGTACTTGGACTTGTTTTTGCTAAGCGAAACTGCTATGTTCTTAAAATCATATCATTGCAACTAATTTTGAAGATTTTCGGGGAGGTAGGTATACTGTGCATTATGTCGGAAAGCATATAAGTTATAGTAAAGTGTCATTATTTTCTATATAACCACTAATTTGCCATGAGACAGCGAACAATGAGGCCGTGTACATGCACATTATGTAGGCCTCTACGTTAAAGTTAACTTGCACGCAGAGCAGAAATGAAAAGGAAACAGGCCAACTTGAGCATGTTACATTTGTCTATCATCAATCTGCATCCAGCACTTGGGACCTAGATCAAATTCTTGGGGTTGCCAGGAGATAGAATCAGTAATTTCCCCAAACTAGAGTATCATGCTTGGTGATAATCTGATTACCTTGGAATCAATGGAATGATTGATACTGATGAAAGCCACACACAGAATTTACGTAAAGCTTGGTCTAGCCTCATGACTGCAATTTTAGAATCAAATCCTTGGTGCCATGATGTGATGAAACATCAGGCCAGTTCTGCATTTCTCCTGTGCAAATTACACATGTATACAGGTACATCTCACCATACTCTTTGGAAGTCAAATTCAACATTTTCCTAAGTCGGGGTGCTAGCTCTGTCCAAATTGGTAAATCCTTGTTTTTCCCACACAACTGATACACTGATCTTGGTCTTCTTCCTCCAGAACTTTGGCCGGGGGGATCAAAAAATCAACTCTTGTCCTGAATTAAGAATATCTGGAGATCACTGCACTATGGAAGCAGGTTGCTATGGGTGCATAAAAAGAGAGGACAGGAAGTCTGTTAGAATGCAAATGCATGGCTCCTGCGCTAACAAAATGGTATCTCATCAGGCCGTAGACAAATTTTAGATGCCTGAGTTACCAGGGAGGAATTCTTTTCTTTAAAATCAATGTTATTCCCACAACAAATACACATAGAGAAATTGGAATTCCATCGAAGAAGAGGAAAGCCTGGAAGCAAATACTTTTTGAAGCACTCTGAATGTAGAACTAACAAAATCCACAAGCAGCAATCAAGTGAGTAGGGCATGATGAACATGTCTCATTTCTTTTTAGTAAAAGGTTTGAATTCAATGGATCTGAGTGTAGAAACTGTTGAGCAGGGACGATCTTTTGCTCAGCTAGATCAGCTAAGAGACAACAAAATGTGTGATGTGATTTGCGAAACCCTTCACATGGTGAGTTTTGTCCTTTTGGCACATATCAACTTCAAATAGATCTGGACACTGTCCTGTTCCCAAAACTGTTTAATGCATGTTTCTAGACAACCTAGATTGATGTTGTAGCCAACCTAAAATCATAAATGTAATATATCTGATTATTTTGAAAGTTATATGCACTCAATGACAAAGCTCACCAAGTGAAGGGTTTTCGCAGATGTACATCACATACATGTATCTTCCACTTTGACTAGTTCAGCCTTAAGTTTGTCCATTACAATGTGTGTTGCTTGAGATGAAACTATTCCCATTTGCACTTATTAATGAATATCTCCATTTGCACTTGTTTTAGTCTTGATCTTTACTGTCTCCTCTATGCAAATCGGTGGTGCTTTGGGTCCCTTGGGTTTTAAAACATCATGTTCCACATCACATCCCACATCACAGTAGGCAATAATTGTTAAGTGAGCCATGGCAAACTGTGATGGCACACATCCTCCAAATGTTACACACTGAATGAAAAAAAAGGACATACACTTCATCTTTGTTTCTTGATGTTAACAAATACACAAACTTTGGTATGCATGTCTGGAATATCTTTGGGGGATCGACTGTGCCCAAGGTCAAGCAATGTTGGCATGCATCAGCCAAGATAAATGCATCAAGTTACAGCCACGACCCAGGGGCCCCCACACGTATGCCACTTCAAAGCCACCATCGTCTTGATCCCTGGCTCATCATTTTGCATTAAGAGGGGGTAATAACGATTAAGGGGCCCCCCGCTACAGTATCAGGAGCTCTTGATGAGCATCGTACCAAATGAATACCATGCAGTCTCCTTCTTGGCAAGGAGTACATTGGATACCAATGGCCCTGAGGTCTTTGCTTTTAAATAAAGCTTTTAAAGCAAGGACAGGTGATCGAGTGTCAAGTATGAACAATCACAGCTGATTCACTTCCCTGATGGAAGCACAATCTCCATTGACCATCACAAGATGCAACGAAACTAGCCTGTCAATTCCTGTCAGAAAATGTTCGACAGTACCCCGTTGAATGTACATATTGATGTCAGCTCATTCTCATTAGTTTCTGAAACTTTTCTTGAGAAGCTGCTGTCAGTATTTCAAAAATCAGGCAAAAGTCATGTCTGTCTTTTGGGGGAGTGGGAGGATGCTTTGCAATTCTGACTTAAATCCTCTCAAATTATCTTCAAATTACCGGCATCTATATCCATCTCCTCTATTTTGTCAGCACAGCAGATCATCTCTACTGGGAAGGATTCTGGAGGAATGTCAAATGGAGCCTCAGGTGTATTTTTCCCCCCAAAACAACAACCTACTCAGGCTTAGTTGCTACAGTTGGAACGAATCTAATTGCACGCTCTTCAACTCAGATTTTGTGCCACCTGCATGGCCATCTAGTGGAAGGGAATGTTATTCTTGGCGATTATAGAATATGTTTCTGTCAAAACAGCAGTACAAGTAGAGGTCAGCGACATGTTTCACTTCTTCCCCTGCTCACTGGCATTCGAATAACATTGGTGGCTGCCATGGCAGTGAAGGGCCATGTACAAGTACCGGTATATCGATTTTGATGACCGTATCGCAATTTAGCGTTGAGATTTTAACTCCAACAAACATTACTGTCAGCACAGCTGGCACATTTTCTGGTGATCGTGCGCCAGGCTTCTAGATTTAAAAATAAAAAAATCCTGGGAAGTTTAATCAGGGCAGATGTTCAAACAAATAGCCGTACTTCAACCCCCTTTGGCTTGCAATTTTTAAGTCACAGTCTTCACTCTCTCGGCCTCCTTACTTTGTATTCATAGTATGACAGACTACAGGTGGCCTAATTAATGCACTGTACCATCAGTAGTGGCACCCTGTCATTAACTGCACCTTGAAGAGCCTCTTAAATTTAAACTCAAAATAGTAAATTGGAATTCTAACCTGGAAGAGGGTTTTGAAGTTCATACCCTTTCAGTATTGCAATGAGTTGACAGATACAATAGCAGGCATTTTTCCTTACTGAGACAGTGGATAACCTACATGTATAAATACTGCCAAGTACAAAATTCTTCTTGCTACTCCAGATTAACATGGAGCTCTAGTGTTCTATCCAATGCACAGTAAATGCCTCAAACAAGAGTGAGTTCCAGAAGAATGCGCTATAAAGCGGCAGTTTTTTTTTTCCGATGTTACGAATGAATAAGAAATGTGGTGCTGTAGCTAATGATACAGTTGGAGGGAATCCCAAAGTATTCCTTGCAGATTGATGTCTCATGAAAGTTTCACTGGTTTTCAGTTTAATTGGTTTCTTGATGCCAGTGGCATATGCAACTACTTAGGTTTTTACTCGCGGCACCTGGCACCTCGCATTTTAAATTTTGTTTCTGTTTTATCACGGTCTACCTTCTTCCAATTGAAACATGTGCATCAGATATCCTTTCCAACAGAGCCGATTCTTTACGGATAATGTGTTGGCTTCAAAAACGAAAAAGTCTGAACAGTCCAGCACAAAGCCATGATGTCTGCATGTACAGATAGAGCTGGTTGGATACAGGCACCGGTAGCTCAGTTGTTTCAGTGGTGCATAATGAGAGAGGTTGCTTATGCTTTCAAGCCTAAAACCATACATTTTGTTCTTTCAGACCGACAAAGAGATAAAGAAAAAATACACAGTAATGCAAGTTAATGCTCTGTAGTGTCTGGTACCTTTGAGACAGGAACTTCACTGTTAATTGCTTGGGTAGGCTGAAACACCAAGACTACTAACTTATTACTGAGGAAAATTTCCAGTGCAGTTAACACACTTTCTAGGAATGGCTTATTTCAAGTACAAGACTGGACACTGATACTGCATCATATTGAATCAATTTGGCATTATGAATTTTGAAAAAAATAGATGACAATGTTTGTGACATTTTGATCAGAGGTTCAGAGATTTAAAAAAAGCAGCTAATGGCCAGTAGCCGTAGCCGTAGGAGTTCCTGTGATATCTGAATAGGTCTGGGGTAAAAAATGGAGCCCATTACCATGTGACGTGGCCTTGGGCAAACATTAACCCTAAAAGAGCCAGAGGGAGGGGTAGACCCCCCCTCCCCACTGTGAGATGGGCCAAAATAACGTGGCTCTTTTAGGGTTTATATGTCTCTGGCCTCTTTCCATCCCCAGTGTCATCAGGTAAGTATCAGGGGGGAAGTCTAACTGAATCATGAACTCGTTTTTGCACTAATGACTGCCTGGAGACAGACCCAAGCCCAAGGAGGATGTGATGCCTGTGTGGAAAACGAGCTGTGAGTCGCTAAAGCCACTTCTGGGCAATGGGCCTTCAAAAGAAATTTTAATAGGGACGCCAAAATGACTAGTGCATCAAAACAAAGAGCTGTGCTTGCCCTTTTGCAAACAGACTGCAACAACATTACTGGAAGAATGATGGCCTTATGACTCTTTTCAACACAGCAGGTCACAAATGGACTGTTTAACTGACTTCACCCCAGCTAAGCACATAGTGTGTGGACACATTTGGGTTGTCATCTTAATAACATGTTGCACAAGACGATAAGAGCCACTTTAACTTTGCTTTTTGCAATCCATCCTTTTATCGGTCCCACACACGCCCCCACTGCAAACTGCCAAGAGAGACAAACACATGCACTCGTCCTTAACCAATCACTGAATAAATATTGAGCAGAACCAAGGTGAGACAAAGTCCAAGTACATACCTCAGGGAAGTTTGCAAATGACGAGAGGGAGTGGCGAAAAGTGGGAATCACAAATTTTCGAAGCGCATGACTTGCAAGTGCACAGAAGGAAATGACTGAAGAAATGCAGGACAAAGTTTTACGAGGTGTCCCCATGACCCTTGCTTTTTGCTCGTTTTCCAAAATACATCAACACTGGCATGCACCATATGCTCCATCACGCCAGGGAAAATAGACCTGTTTACAACAGCTGTGAAATACTTGAAAACGTACATTTATCTTCACATGCCATTTCTAAGTATCTCCAGGCTCTTGTTGGTTCTTTGGTTGAAGCTATATCTAAGCAAAATAGTCAGGTTTTGTCCGGCAGAAAAGGGTGTAATAAATCTTCTTGAGCACAAAAAAGGTGCCAGACTTTGTTTTATTTTGTAGGTAATCTGATCATTTTTTTGGTGGCTTCCGAGTTGTTTCTAGCCCAAGGCTATCCTGCTTCCCCTATGGTATGTCCCATATATCGCGATGTAATTCAAATACAGAATCATTCGAGTAATGTTGCTGCTGCTTATTTCCACCAGCAAAATCCCTCATACTGTTTGAATCTTGATTTCAAAGGATAAGAGTTTCACAGCCTATAAATACTCAAAACAGGAAAGATCCTGGGGGGGGGAGGTGCCTTCCAAATGGATAGGCCAAACTAATCATTTGCAGATTTAGTTGCTCACACAGGTTTCCTGTAAAATAGTCAACACACTAATACACTTTATGGATGTTTTCATGTCTGTTGGTAATTTTCTCTCTCATGGTTTTAAATTTGATTTCCCTCTTTAAATATTGAAACAGTTTTGGTTTGAAAATTGGGTTTGGTAGTGACAAGGGACTGTTTTTCTATGTGGCAGTACAGGGCAATACAGGCCTGTGTGCTAGAACTTTGTTCACTTGACTTTTACAGGTGGAGTTTACAATGGGAAGATGTATATTTATTAATGGAGTGCACTTAATGTTTTGCTGCAAATAGAACTTTACTAACTTAATCCTGTGGGACTTCAAAGCATGATCTTGACCATTCTTACAAGTGTCGGAATCTTAAGTACTCAACAATTTAGATTATCTGTATCAGCTTGCTGATTTGAGTCCACTAGCAGCACGTATCAAAGTCAACAACTGTGGCTGCTGGGAGGAAGTAAATCATATTTTAAAAGACAAAATAAATGACGTTGACGTAAGGCTATCCAAACTCTGTTCACATGGCATTTACACAGGTCCCCCAAAAACACTCCTGAGAAAGAAATGCATAAAAACTAAAGTTTGAAGCAAAAATGAAGAAGACAAAAGAAAGAAGGGGAGAGAGGGAAGGGGAGAGCAAAAACATAAAATACAAACCTGCTGCAAACCACTGGCATTTGCTGGGTTAAGTGACCTAAAATGTACCAATCAAAAAAAATCAGACGGCTTGATGCTCTATCCTAGCAGAATATGAAAAACGTAACAAAAAGAAAAAACACAAAAACAAACAAAACTAATTTACATCAATTATTGAGTTTACAAAAAAGAGCGATATACATGCCCTTGAGGAGTTTATTTCTGTGTGAACTAGAGTAAGCAATTATGGGGAAAGTTTAAGTGAGTTTGACCTATCCCCTTTCAACCTCAAAACTCAAGTAGCCTCCACATATCAAAGGCAAGAGCATTACAAAGGCAACCAAATGCAAGCACAAAGTTAACAACATGTTGAGATCAGTTGCCAGGTTTTCTGCCCTTTTGGATCCAATTAGTTTGCCTTCTACGCACACTGCACTCTTGCCCGTTGCATTAGGCTCCCGATTCATCATACTCTTCACCTTTTCAAGTCTCCCTCCTAAAGTGAAAAACAAATGCAGGAGATGTCATCTGTGACTTCTTCTGTGGTTTCAGAAAACACGGCACCCTTCTCGTGAATCTCCTTGAGTACACAGATGCAGGATCTGATAAAAGGGACCAATCTTCGCTCTACTGACACAATGCTTTTCCCCAGCCCATAAAAGAGCGTCATTGTAAATTGACTCGGTCTCCCTGCACAATTTAAGCAAACACCGGCTGGTAAGGCAGGAGCAAGTTATCCCAGTAACAGATTACCATCTGTCTGCGTAGACTGCAGACTGTGAGCTGAACCACAGTGCAAGAAGAAGATTTCCTGTGACAGGAATCAGAAGGAATAGCGCCAGCTTGCTCACAATGGCAACAATGGCAAATCAGATAAATATTGGGAGCTTCAAAAGGCGCTCTCAAATGGCAGACAATGCAAAGCTCTTTGTTGAATAACTCAAAACAGAAGTGCCTTCGTCAGTCCCAGAGTCATTGTTTACCGTCATTATCAAAATCTACTTTCTCTTTGGTAGCCAAGACGTCACAGTGACGGGTAAGAATTGGGGGAATGACGGATGATCGTGGGGCTGGGGGAGAGGGATTTTGACAGAGTTGTTGACTTGAGTAACTGACTCAGACTTGAGTCAGTTACTCAAGTCACCATCACCTTGACTGGAGACTTGACTTGACCTGACTTGAACAAATTTGACAACTTTTATTGAAATAAATAATGTACAGGAAAAATGAACATCTAGAAACTTCCATGAGCTAACCATCCCATAAAGTTTGCTTTCATTATGCAGATTTTTGTAATAAGAAACTGTCGTAAGAGCATTTTATGATGAAAAAAAATTAAGAAGAAACTTGCTTTGCAAAATGTACATGTATATTAAAGTCACATCATCGATGAACGATGGCAGAACAAGAGAGCAGATATGTTCATGTATAATCATGTCACATAGGTTTGGAAAATTACTGGGGTCTGGGGACTTGTCTTGGGGAATAGCTACAGAGCTACAAAAACTAAAGCGCTGACTCATGTAGAAAATTACACCCCCTGGGTGCATTCATGTTTGTGCACAAACCTATGGAAAACTCCAAATTTTGTATGGTTTTTGTACAGCTATTTGCATATTTCTCTCTCCATTCTAACGGGATGCGTCAATACCTAAAAACCTTAAATGCTCTATCAGTAAATGAGCATTTCATTTGTTCTGCATAAAATAACACAAACATCTGTATTGCAGCCTTGCCGTGACTTTCTAAATTGGATTATATTGGTACCCTATGCACGTTGCATTCAGATGGCAGAATTTGATATTTATTCTATCCGATTTCAAACGTTCACAAGCATGCACTTGGATTCCAAATGTCTGCGCCCAGGACCGCGTCAAATTTCTCCGCCCCAAGGAGTAGAAGTTGTGATTAGACTCTTTTGAAAATAATCTTGGCAGCAAGCCGCTAGTGCTTGATAACGGATTGTGCACACCGCACCTGTGATGATACAATATTCAGATCAGCATGCTTGCATACACTTACGTCTTGGAAATCTCATTGGAGCAGTATAACTTTTCAAAATTTGCTCTCTAGACTTTCCTACAAGTAAGGAACCAATGTTTATTGTCAGCAGCACAACTGTTGTAAATATATGCATGCACCAAGTGCAGAATTCAACTGTGATGTGAGGTGATTAAGGATGCTACATGTAATGGACCTTACTCCCAAGTCTGCCATATTGAATTGAAAGCAAGGGAACCTAAGTCTATGAGAATAAAAATAAAAGCTCTCAAAGAAAGTTTCTTACAGATTAATTTTACTTACGATATATTGGTTTTACATTCGTCATGTATTACATTCAAATGGTTTAAGCAGCTTACAAAAAATGAAAGTTAGGCATGGAACCCAAAACACTTTGGCACCACCCTTTTTGATAGATTACATTGAATAAGATTCAGGAACACGATCAAAAATGGCTTCCTTGTGAACAAGGTCGATTAGATATGTAAAACAGTGGTTCTCCCGTGCGTGACCACTAGTATTAAATGAGACGCTGCCATTTGTTCAAACATATTAATATTCACACAAACAGTCTAATATACATCAAATGGCTACTCCCTCATTGACACAAGATTCAAAGATAAAAGTGAGAACATGATGCGAGAAAGAAAAAAACAAAACAAAACCACAATTGCGCAAACAAGAGAGGGAATCCGCACTCAGAGATTTACAAAAACTAAATCACTGATTTACAGTGTCAACAAATTTCTTTTTAAAGACCCAATAAAGCCAATGAAGTATTGATGTCCTAGATCTTTAGCTTCCTTAAGTCAATAAAAATATATCTGCCTTGAGCTGAAGTGCACCCCCATTGGCAAAAGAAAGACGTGGCTAAAAGCGGGTTCTTGCACGTGTTCTGCGTGTACGTAAAGACCATACATGCTATGAATTAGTTACGTGTACTCAGCATGCTCCGCGTCAAACACGCATATACTTGCGCGCCTCATCAGGCGCCCGTGCAGAGAGTACCAAAAAAAACCCCCGCACTCTTTTGTTCCGCTTGGAGCAGATACTGGTGGCTAGGCAATACTATTAATATGTGTTTGCGATCTCCAAGAGTCTGATCAGTGTACTTAAACTAATAAGTGCCATAAAATTGCATGTACATAACTGGAAGTACAGCAATTGGAGACAGAAGTTGAGCTTATCCAAACCACTTTATCAAAATAAGCAAACATTTTAAAGTGCAAGTCCCAATAGATGCATGTATGTCCACCTTGTCGTCAATCATGATCGAAGTCATGAATAACTGAAAGCCTCATTTTAAGTCTAGACAATTTTCCACGCACTGATTGCTTGTAGACACTGGCATTTGTCAATAGTTATGAATAACACATACAGGAGAAAACAGAGTACGAAGAGGGCAGCAATTTGCGAAATACAACCCTGGAGCAAAGTGGAAAAATTGGCTTAGCCGACAAATGAAGAAGACTTGAGAAGCATACGCAGATGGCAAGGGAACCTGAATTTAACCTCCATGGTCAAGTAAACAGACAGGTACATGTACTGGTATATCTAGGCAGGTAATGCTGCTCTTGCAGTCAGCAGTAATGAAGTGTTTGAGGGACATTTTCAAAAGTGTTTTAGAGAATTTCAAGAACCAAAACCTCTCGGGTGAACTCTTTTTTAAAAATAAAATATCTGCTTATTTCATTGATCCTTTCATTCTGCAGAATAGAAAAGTGCCATCACACCAAATGACGTTCACTTAGTATCTGGCTATCTTCAGTAGCTTGGAAAATTCACAATTACAAATCCTTCCACCCACCCCCCCAAAAAAACCCACAAGATATACTAAATACTCCATTGTTTTATGTACAAGAAACACATAAACCACAGGTGTCCCACAAAAATCAGTAATTTGCACAGCTGAGAAGTGGCCCATAGATGCTTAGAGGATTGCTTTGGGCAAACATTAGGAGACACCCTGACAATCTTCTGAGCCGATAACCAGGTCAATCTTTCCGGACTGGCGAAAGAAGCTGATGAGAGCCTGGACATCTGTTTGCCGGAGGCAAGTCATTGCTTTGCATACACGTCCATGTAGGTTAAGGCAATAGTTATGAAATGTAACAAGGGGGCACGGGGTGGTGAAAAATATTTGCAGGGGTGATCTGTGATCTCTCCCGGAAGAGCAAAAACTTGAGGGACAAGAGATTGAAGTACAACTATTCGAGTAATGCGGCTTGAGGATTTCTTCAGGCAGTGAGAAAACATGTGCCAAGGTACTTTTCAGCTTATAGTTTCTTTGCAGGATTAAAAAACAATTCCTCTCACGTATACAGTATCAGGAACTGACATTTACTTCTCTTTTCTCTTCAGATGGGTGAGCAGTCCATACATGTACACCATTAAGCCATGCCCAAGAGCAGATCCAGAGGGGAAACACCCAGCACACACTTTATTTTCTGAATTTTTTTTGGGGGGGGGGCACCTTAAATTTCTTTTGCCCTAGCTTTTTGGTTTGCTCTCAATCGGATATTCAATAACTTAGGAAAATATGCAAGTTCCTCACTTCTTTTTTTCCTTCTTAGGATCACCTTAATCTTAGGGCACAGCCTTAGCACCCCCCTCCCCTTGGGGCACCCCTGCAGCTGCTACTGGCACTCTTTAGTATATTCACTGGCACACCGCGAAATATTGAGGGAAGGCCATGTCTTTGCAAAGCAAAGAACCATTCTGTGGTTGAAACTCACTGTGTACAGGTTTGTGCACAACTCTGACCTATTTCTGTTCGCATGCACACTCTTTGCATGTGTGCTGGGTGCATGAAAGACTTCCCACCACCAACCTGTCTCCTCTTTGCCAGAGAGGGTGCACTTCAACTTGGGGAGGACAGGGAGTGATGTGGTTGTGTACCATAGCCAAAGGTTGCTCATCTGTAACAGCCCTCTGAGCAACTGTGTCAGATATGTACATTGCATTTACAACTGCACGAAACATTGCCCCCTCCTCCCACAAATTCCCGGTTTCCCCCCTTCCCCAGGTGCACCCTAATAAAAAAACAGGGGAATAGATATTGAACAAGGCTAATAAAAAGTTGCCCCAAAAAACGCACCACTGAAAGCTGGTGCCCCCATAAGATGCTGGTGCCCCTTTGTGCCCCCCTCCCTCAGTAAAATCCTAGCTACGCCGCTGGTGGGGCAGGGGACAACTGGGGAAAGATTGCGGGGAGACGCTAACAGAGGCTTTTGTGTGTGATATGTCATTGCACCTGCAGGACTGGGCACATGTAGGCCATCAACTGCTTCAGTTCAGAGGTCTTGCAAGACCCACAACCCCAACCTGAAACTCAAGAAGGGACCAACATGTAAGTTAACCATGCACAGGTCAGTATTTACAGTCTTCCAGTGCAATACCCACTTAGAGATCAACATTTTGTGGAAACTTGAGTCCGGTGACTCCAGTACTCACTCATTTTAGTGGTGCAGTGCAGGGTTATGAAGTGTACAGAATATGGACGATTGCTGGGTTAACTACTGCGTTGTGTTTATTTGCAATGGGAGGCAAACAGGTGGCCCTACGGAGAAGCAATTTGGATTTATATAGTGTACACTTACATGTACAAACTGAACAGGTACTTCAACGTTTTATGCTAACCAAGCTCCTTTTCCGGCAACTTTATAGATGTATTTGTACACTGTGAGCACATGGTTATTGCTTTCCTCTTTTCAGATGTGAGTCGTGAGCCCATGTGAAGCATTTGCAGCTCAACCTTGCCATACCTAGGAACAGTCTTAGACACATATACATGTAGGTCAAACCCATTGGCTGAAGAACAGAGCAAAGCCCATTTATGTATGCGATTTTTGTGCAACCACTTGGTCGCACCACAGCGTCGCAAACTCAAGTGTTTGGACAAATACATGGGCATGTCGTGCGATTCTTCTTGACGTAAATAGCTCACAAGGAAATCGAAAATGTCACACTGAAGTAAGTGGCCTATTTCTATGAGCCATGCCTCATCTTCTTCATTCTCTGAAGGGAAGCACGGCATTTTGTTGACTCTTTTGGCAAGTGGGACAAAACTGTCAATAGCCCCAACTACACTGAGTTGTTTTCTTTAAGCTTTTTCTTTATTGCATAAGACTTTAATTTTTAACTTGTAGTTCTTGTTGGCAAGCAGCCTGTCAGTGTAGAAAGAATGTAATCTGAATAGCAAGTCTCGCATCGGAATCACTGCTCCACACAATTTGCATTTAAGCTCCTTGGTATTTCTTTTATTTAGTTTCCTTTGTGAAGTAGACCCATATAAGGCTTAGAATGCCAGGATTCACTAGAGTGCCACATTGACACGGTGGGGAGTGCTTGACCAGCTTCGAGTACAGTGATGTGGACCTGATGGTAGCCGAGACAGCGTTGAAGGCCAAGACTTTTCCTGAAGACCACCTCAAGCTACCGGTCAAGCACACTGTCAAGTACACCCACCATTATATGTGTCGATGTATAGCTAAATCTGTGCTATCATCTCCTCAAATTGACCCAGACCACAGGCTCTATGGTCTGGCACTCTCGAGCCCTCTGTAAGTTAAATTCATCAATCTATACCCCATGTATTTCCACTGCCTTGCTTTATTTTGTTGAGTTTTATACAGCGTGCTTTTTGTTTTCTGGTTTTTGACACGCAGCCTTTGGGCCTCGGATTTGAGGAAGCAGTTCATCTGTTTATTTTATTCATTTTTGTATAAATTCATTTAGTTTTGTTTGATTTTGTTTAGATTGCATTTATAAGTTATTTCTTTTGCTTTTGGCAGATTGCAAAAGCCCATACTTTTCTTTTAATTTTCTAAAAGTTCTTCGAGTTGAATATTGCATACAATGTGCTGGGAACCCATGTTAAATTGACGTCATCAGAATTAAACTTTCACTGTCCATCTGTTCCGTTGTTATCTTTGTTGAGTTTGTCTGATCTCCGTCATTTTCAAAATAAAATCCAGTCTGTTTGTGACCAAGACAACAAAGGCAGTCATTATGAAACATAAGACCGTTATTGAGAGGGCAACAAGCGTGACACTGAATACCCTTACCAGTAAATGTCGTACAAATGAATGGAGTCTGCGCGTGCATTGGTTCACATGCTGGTTCCTGCGCTAATGCAATCTACAAACATTGTGCGAGTTCAGTATTCACTTCGGTGCTCAATACTGAATACGAAGCACCGTACAACACAAGTAATTGTATAGTGTTGGGACTGCAGAAGAATATAAAGATAGTAAACACTTAGCAATGGCAAGCTGTTCAGAGGAAATTTTGCCACCTTCTCTTGGAGTTGTTCTCAATATCATTTATTAGGACA
Source organism: Acanthaster planci (assembly GCF_001949145.1). The sequence continues at coordinate 1,947,171 of NW_019091416.1, forward strand.
GACTAGGTAAAATTTAAAGAAACATTGAAATTGGACACAGATACACAATGCAGCACCTGAAAATGTTGGTTGACATCTGTCACACCACCTGCCATGGGCAATCTGACAAGCGGAAGAAATTAAGTTTTGAGGGTGGACAATTAGATGACAGGTGTGTATCAGACTGGAATTGAATCTTAGACATCATGCTTAAGTCATTATAAAAACTGTAAAACTGGTCCATCTACCAGGTTACATCGATGCCATTTTGAGAGACAACGTGACGAACAAAACAAAGCCCTGCAGACAAATCCAGTGACCATGGTAATGCCACCCCTGGTCATTTGCGGTGGCCCCCTTTAATGGCAGTAATCTTTATGACAACTGTTCCATGTTAGTAGCTTCATACAACACCCGACACAATGCTGACCACCACTGAAGCGGGCCACCAGGAATGTCCAATAAACGTCAGTGAATTCGTCTATAGCCACAGGAGGAGATGCTACTGCAGGTTGAGTTTCCTCTCAGATGATAAAGAATCCAAGCCATGTGCTGGGTGAGAGGCAGCCCGTGATAAATTGCATACCATTAGGCTTCTGAACTTTTTTTCGGATGCACACTGTGGGAATACAAGTGGGCCCTTGGTAATGTGGAAAAACAACTTATGACCCATTGTCGCTTTCTGGATGATACCCTAAACTGCGGAGCACTAGTCTTAAACTTGGAGGGGGAGGGGGTTGGAACGCTGATGCCGGAATAGCAAAAGAGGTGGAACCAAGTTCACATTGATGGAACAAGTCACTGGATGTCAGATCCTCGGCAATAGGATCCAGTCTCAAATTTCAGGAGAAATTGTAGAGGACAGGGCAAATGTCTGCAAGGCAGCTTAAGCGATATGCAGTCCCATACAGATTTTCCAAGAGCTTTAGATAGTAAAAACATTTGCTGAGTTGCTGATGGGCGCCAGTGTGGGAATTCGCATTATCCTCTTCCTCACCAGGATGTTTTGAATTCTCTCCTTTTTTTCCTTCTCTGAATTTGGGGGGAATTTCGGCTGTGTGGTTTCTGTGGAGCTGAGGTTTATTTCGCTTTTGTACCAGGCTTGCCCAAAGCTCTAGGTTGTTTGGTGGACACAAGGTTGGGCAGATGTTGGATTCTCAGTCCTCCAATTCTAGCGACTAACACTAAATGCCAACTGCGATAGCAATATTAAACAAAGATGTCTCTCCACACTCTCAGCATTTTCCCGCTGACTCTACGCCCCTTCTTCAATAACTGACTTGTTCGCAACTTGACAATTTGCACTCGTCCGTCCCCCACAACAAACCCATGAGCTAAAAAAGAATGAAGAAAAGATACAGTGTCACCCGAGTATTTGGAGGTGATGAATGAGTCTGAAGCAGACCCTGTTAGCGCCAGTAGTAATGGCTTAGCAAAGCTGTCTCACAAGAGGGCACCACGGCATACAACGGAAGGCCACATGCCTTCCTCAACAAACTTGTGCGGTGACCAGACTTAGTCTTGTCACGACTGTGGAGGCACCAGGTTCGCATGCAGGCGATATGCGGACTCTCAATACATGTATGTGTATCTCCTTTCCTCGACCGACTGGGTACTTCTCCAGTCCGAAGG
>NW_019091416.1:1957816-2013562 GCF_001949145.1 Acanthaster planci
AGGTCTATCACATGGACACACAACAGGTGCCTACTTATTCTCTCCTGAGCAGATATTGTGAAGATAACAACTTTGAGCTTGGCAGACAAGAACATTTCCAATTTCAATTTGAAGGGAAACTTTCTCTTTTCTTCCCAAATGTAAGTGAACTTTACCACCATCATTTGAATCTTCAATTCCGACTGTATCCCTAAGTGGGCACATGAGACAGTCTGACGCCTGTTTTGGAGGGCGATATCCAAGGATTTTGATTTGGGGTACAGGGTATGTTGAGGGAAATAGATTAGTGGGAAGGAAGGGCACTTGGCCTCTACTTTCGCCTGACCATGTCCAAATGTTAAAAGAAGTGATTCATAGAGTCCTGGTTACTCAGACTACCTGACTAGTCATTCAACTTACTTTAATTTGCGAAAGAATTTACATGTATTTTTAAAAGTTTATATAGTCATAAATTCAGGGGCGATGGGGGTACATCCCCCTACTTTTTGACAGGAGGGATGAGCTATTAAATCACACATCCCACACTTTTTGGGTGAGAAAAAAACTTACGGCCAATTGTGAAGAATTTTTTTTTTACTTCCAACAACCAATAGCGCTAAGGTGGGAGGACAATCAAAAATGCCAGAAATATGCTGCTCCGATGTAAGATTCTGCAGGCATGTGATAAACATGTAATACTTATTACGGATCCTCAAGATTGAAATAACGGACAACTGTGGACATAATACCACGTACGTTAACATTACATATGAACAGTGCTCTTATTGACGAGGTTATAACTGTAATTCTAATGACTACCGAGAAGGTGTAACACCAAATGGGCATTTGTAAGCGATGGAATGCCTGATTAGTGTAGGAGAAAAGCTTGCACAGACACTGTGGATGAAAATGATACGAATACCCGAATGGGTAAAACTGAATACAGTGGACTCAGCAAAGTGACCTTGTTCACTGATGAATCTGTTGGCTTGACTTGTTGATGCTGGTACTAGGTAAGCAATGAACACGTTCCAGGCACAGGTTAGTTTGGGACAGAAATTCTGACCTTTTGAAACAAGTCACTGAAGCCAGAGTCTGTTACCGAGTTGGAGTTTAACATAGGGACGATGACCCTTGAGAATAATTTGTTCCAGATCTGTGTGACATTTGCTGCCACACTGTTGCCTTTTTTTTTTCTAACACCCTAAGACAAAGCACTGATGCGATATTTGCTACAATGTCGGGTCGTAACACACGGATGCTTGAGGGGTTTCATACATGTTTCACGTCCATGGACTAGTTTGAACTTCTACAACTTGGACCAAACCAAGGGAAATCGTTGAAGTGCAGAAATGATTATAGACAGCACCAGGTACTACATACAGACTTGGCTGTAGCCTGTTGATAGGTCCTCCCATTCGTGGTCAGGGCAAATTGGGCTTCTACATCCTATGACTTGAATTTGTTCATTTGTTTCAAAGATGGATTTGCGCCGGGGAGGTGTAAATAAATTTTGGATTTTTGCCCTGCCCGACGTGTATTTCAACACTAGTAAGCAGGAGGTCGTGGGTTCGAGTCCAACAGGAGTATGCTTGTGGTTTTTTTTCACAAGCCTTCTGGGCCTTCCCCTAGTATACAGTGTTAAAATACACGTCATGCAAGGCAAAAAATCCAAAATTAATGTTAAATTGTTGACCCCATGGCCACTTTTGACAGAAAACTTTCTAAATCCATCTAAGTCAAACATTAGAACCCAGACCTACCTTTTCTGCAAACTGTTCATTTTTGGCGATGCCGTCCACCTGCATCAGTGTCTTGGCCACGCCCACGCACGGTATGCCACTCAGTACACCCAGGTGACTGGCTATGCCAAAACCTGAGGGGATCAGAACAAGAATACTTAGGAAAGTAAACTTTGATTCCAGACAGAATGCAGTTAATAGGAGCCACAGTACAATCTTGATACTTCTAACTACTTGCACAGAAAGGCCAAATAGGGCGGCCAACTTCTCATGCACAGCCAACCACCAAAGAGTCACCTGAAGAGTATTTGCAAATTTCTTACCGCAACCTCATATTTCTCAACACTCCAGGGCATGTCCCCAGAGCAATATTTGCAACCGTCTCGGACGGCATATACACATTCCACCTCCTCAGACTTCTCCAACTGTGATTGTGCGTGTACGTTTGCAAAACTAAATGGGGATTAGCGTGTTTTCAGTCAGAGGCGAGTCGAGCTGCGCTTGACGTTTGAACCCTTTCAGTCATACCCGTGTACACAGCATACAGATAGCCAGATCACGTTTGTATATTTAGCCTCCTACAAAGAAGACGGGTGCTGTGTAATTCTAAAGTACAGGGCCAGGGAATCGTGGGCGATAGGTGCTCTATACCACACAGTCATTTTAAGTTGATATTCAAGATGGCAGGAAGGGAGGGGAGGGGTTGCTGTAGGTGCTGCAACACTCCTGCTACACTAAAGGTCCCCCTGGCTGACAAACCACCTCCTTTGCTCTGCTACTTTGCCTCGCCCATCCACCCTCAAGCCAGGCTATACATTTACTTGTATTACTGTTCTATCCCGGTTCTCTCACCTCTTGGATGAAGGATGCCATTGCCATCGACTAGAATGACCTGAAATCAAGTGTATACAGGGGTTATGCATGCCAGCCATTATTTCCGGCCAGTGACTTGCTTTTGACATGCCCAAAAGATCTGCTCATGTGTATCCCAATGGAACAAAAGCACTGACTTGGAAGATGGCTACCGCGCATAACCTCTACAAACTGTTATAAAGGCCAACTGTAATTTCCTGACTTTTCTTAACGATATATGTAAAACCTGTGCACTGCTGTGAAGTGACATATATCAACTGTCCTCATGCAAAACAGCATACAGGTAGAAAGCAACCAAAACAACGAATCATAATCTCCCAAAATACAGCACGTAGTGCATAGAAGCCCCCCCCCAAAAAAAAAACATGAAAACATCAAACCAGGAAGCTTTCAAAGATTTAGCAGAATCACAGAAATTGCCAGAAAGCCCAGCTATTGTTGCCTTTGGGGGGATGCATATTCATAATTAGTACAGAAACGGGCTAAGCCATAAAGAGTATGAACGACTCGTCGCTCTCTTCACACAGAAGCAAATTCCTCTATCCATCGTATAATTTAACAGCAAGAAAACTGCATTTGAAGTTGATCACTTATGAGAGAAAAGAATCCGTGTAGAATTAATTTCAAGAGATAATTAAATACCTGTCACAAATGCATATATCTTAAAATACCATAAAAAATGAGAAACTGTCCTGTCCAATCTTCACTTTGACCGTAATTAAGGATTGGTAATATTCACATAATTTTTTTTCTTTGTAAAAACTCAAAAACTACAAGTAGGAAGATGGTATTGGCAATTCGCATGCTGTTGCCATTGTGCGTGTTGGTTTCAGAGTTGGATTTGTTCCTTTGCGTAAATGAAAAACAAATTCAGGTAGCGCCAGTTTGGCCTTTCACTGCTTAGCGTAATGTTTATGGAGCACACCTTTGTCCCTTCCTGAAAACAAGAAAATGCCTTTTTGAATTTTGCCCAAGGAGATCATCATGATTCTCTTGCTTTTCACACCTTTGTAGATTAGGTCAGAAAGATCTCACCAAGTTGTCAGCATTGGATAGCACGTTTGATTTGATCCAAAAAACTTAAATTTGAAACAGTGGTAATTTTTGGTCAAATGTAATAAATTACCAATATGCACAATATGGCTTTTATTTCGAACTTTCTGGACAAAAACTTTCAAAGCTTTTTTTCACTGTCTTAGAGGTTTGTAAGTAACTGTTAACCACTTGATGCCAGATGACAAATTTTCCTTATTTGTTTCACAGAGGATGTGTACACACATTTACCAAATCTTTTTTCATTTCCGGGGTTGACGCATTAACCTGTCATGCTTGGTTGGGTCAAAGTGCAATTGCAAGGTTGAAGAATATGCGGGTGAAAAACCCACCCCCAGAAGCTTTTTAGGGTAAAAAAAATCCAACGTTAACTGGCTAGTGTTGGTGACAAGTATCAGAACCGGTTCAGTACGTGGAAATGGTCCCAAACATGAGTGGAGCCTGGTCCGATGCACAATGCTGCGATTGGCGTACTGCTTTTTTATACAGAAAATATTGGTTGCTTGCCGTGTTGGCTTTCGGAGGATTCAGACAAGTTCCCATTGAAAAATCCATGGGAGCAAGTGACGAAGAAGATATCCAAAGTTCTACTCCCCAATAGAGAATATGGTGAAAAATTGCCCAAATCCCAATAGCTACCTGAGGCATTAAGTTGGGTTCTTTGTCCCTCAGTTTGTGTAGGAGGTTGAGGAAGAAATTAACTTCTCTGAATGCTAGGAAGCCAGGTATGTAAGGAGTGTCAAGGTGAACCAGCTCACAGTCAGAGTAGATTACCTGGAGAGGCATATGACAAGACACAAAACTGACTTGAGACACTAAAGTCGGGAGTTAATGGAGACACTTGACGTGCTGACAGCAATAAATGACGCTGGAGAAGCAGGAGTCCGTGGGGCCAAAGTGCTTAAATCAAAGCCGCCCGTCCCCAGTCTGGGGAGGGGGTACATGTTACCTGCACAGGCTGGTATGGAAAACAGGCAAAAATTAACAACTTGGGCTTGTTATAACATTTCTTCCTTCTGTGAAGGTCAAATAAAGACGAAGATGCAGCACCAGCCAGGAGGTGGCTTTGAACAGCCATGGTGTTCATTTCAATGCAGAGAAAGCCTGAACGAAGTTAAGACTTAGCAAGCCTTGAAAATTGATGCCCTAGTTCGGATGACATATTTGCTCAAAATGGTAAGTTAAGCTAATTCAATGGCTGCTTCATGACTGGTGTTAATTCTTACTGTCACAACTGTCGTAAAAGCTGTGACTGTCCTCCAAGATGCTAACGCCATGCTGAGTTTTTTGCGGCTATAAAACGTTAAAGGCAATAAATTTTTTGTGCACAGCACAGCTACACCACAAATGTGTCACATAAAGCTTGTGCAAATAAGCACTGCGTGGTGCAAAGTTACACCAAGTTTCAACAAAACCAGCTGGTCCGGCTTCATGATTTTGCATTTTACCTTCAGATCTGGGTAATCACACACTACCAGCGATGCACAGGCCAGGGTGGAACTCGTTTTGACAAAAGATACATCAACACCTCCGACGCAACGGAGGCCATCCAAATCCGACTGCCAGGACTCTGTATTCTCCAACACCAGTTTCTTCTTCAATTCTTGCTGTTCACTGTACAAATTGTATTAAAAATGGTAAGTTTCACACAAAAAGAACTACCTTTGGTGTATTTTCATGATTACTGTATCAATAAAGTAAACTGTACGAAGGAAAATTTCTTGTTTAATATACCTGAAATGATGGTAATAAAAGGAACAAAGGTGGGAGGGGGCTCGCATCTCAAAACTACTATTCATTTTCTGAATTCTAGCAACATCCCCCTCAAAAGACTCCTTAATCCTCCTGTTGTATAAAAGGAAGATTTTTTTAAGCTTCAAAGGCAACTTTTGACTCATGTAGACCTCTGGAGGAGATGAAAACCTGACTGAAACAATGTGGAGGTGTTCTGAAAGTACCGAGAATAGGCCTCGTATTATTTGACGTACTGAATTTTTCATGTGTGCAGATGGTGAACGCAAACTTCAAACCTTGGTCCTAAGGGCCTAATGCAGTTTAGGCTGGCATTTTTCTATTGGATTGCAAATATAGCACGAAATTTTGCAGGGTTGGAATTCAGACAACACAAAAAAATGAAAGCATAAAGTTCCATTTTTTTTTCTCAGACAATCACAACTGACTTTGGAGGAGAAACCAAGAATTTAATTCAGTCAATTTTTTTTTCAAAACACTTCAAAACCATCAAGAGAAAATGTCAATTTTAATTTTCTTTTTTTGCAATACTGCATTACTCGGAGTCGGTGGGTACTCTAGGATTCCTCATCCACCTTACTCCCACAGACGACAAATACAGGGGTTCGGGGGCGAAGGGCAGGTTTGCAATCTATCCAATAAAAATGTTTGCCTCAGTCTACTGTGCAGTGAACAAGCCACCAAGGAGAGTGGTGGTCATCACAACAGACAAACTTGGACTTGGAACTCAGAAAACATTTTGCATGTTTTGAAAATTTTAGGCTACAGCAATCATTGACCTGTCAGCAGTGGACTTTCCAGTCCACATAGACGTAGTACTTGTTTTTTCCAACCTCCATGCGTGTATGTTGCTGCACTTTGACGTGGTGCACTTTTAATTTTCCCTTCTGGTGTTTTCATGGAGCAATATTTTAAGCTCAAATTTCACAATCAATAAAACTTCATCAAACTTGTAATATTCTGATTCAAAATCTTGATTTTACATACCATATCTGCTACAAAGTGTGGATGAAATTTTATTTTTGCCTGATTTTCCAATTTTTTTTCCCGACATGCGAAATGAACTCTTTTGAAATGAATTTGAGCCCCATTTCTGGATGCTGAGAGTTTTGAATTTCGAATGAAATTTCATGACACTGTTATAATTCACAAAGGTTCAACACCATGCATCATGAAGATAATAGTACCAGTTTATAACTAAATGAGTTTTAAGTTTTTCAAGGAAGGGATTTGGCAATGCTGTGTGCGGGAAGTCAAGTGAATCTTGAAGTGCGCCACGTTAGGGGACTCTACTATAGGCGGGGGGGGGATCTGGGACTTTGGCAAAATGGCAGATAGCAACCACACCATGCCGATGAAAACTGTGACGTGCATGCGTGTACGTACTGATCAAAGAAAAGACTGAGTAGCCTGATCCTCTAACTAGCTGGTTCGCGCGTGGCGTCATGGTTGCAGTAGTTTTCACCAGCGCGATGTGGTTGCTATCCACCATTTTGGGAAAGTTCCGGATGTCCGCCCCAGCCTATATAGTATAGTCCCCTGACCTGGCACATTTCAACTTTCACTTGACTTTCCTCTCACAGCGTTTGCCAAACCTTTCTGTTGAAAAACTGCAAAGTCATTAGGTTAAATACTCGTACTACAGCCCTCATGGTACATGGTGTTGAACCTCTGAATAATTCCAGTGTCATGACATTTCGTCTCAAATCCAAAAATGTCGGCATCTGGAATTGGGCTCAAATTCAGCCGAGTGTTTCCTAATAAAGCGCACTTTAAAAAATCTCAGAAAATCCTACATAAACATTTTCAAAATTCTTTCATGTTGATCAAATTCTTGTAAAGCAACATTCCTTCCTTTGTCAAAAAATTATTTTTGTAGTTTTGTGTACATTTTGAAAGTATTCATTTTGCCATCAGAAAAAATTGGAAAAATCGGCCGAAAATAAAAATTTCATCAGGAGTTTTCAATAATTGTAGCATGTACATAATACCATGATTTATGAATCAGAATATTGATGAAGTTTTCATAACTTATATTAACTGTGGAATTAGAGGTAAAAATATTGCTCCAGTAAGACACGAGAGGCAAATAATGCAAGTGCGCCACATTAGGGGCCGTGCCACGTTACCTAGGGTACATCAACTAATACTAATAGGGCCTAGGCCTACTACTACTAGTACTAGGCTAGACCCAGTTGTAGGCCTAATTCCTGCGATTGATTGTGGGAAGAGTTCCATATACGGACGTAGTCAAAGTAACTTGGACCCTACAAATTGCCTTTTTTAACATTTGGATATGGTCATCCTACTATTGCCCAAACATATCAAAATGTTAAAAAAAGCGATTTATAGGGTCCAAGTTCCTCGGACTATGCTCGGACTAAAATGGTCGCCAGTTCAATTTTTTTGGAAGGAAAAAACCAAGTCGAGAAAACACACTTGGATTTGGAATTGTTCAGACCAACCTCAGGCAGGGTTCGTGCAAAGGCCATGGGCATGTGCTGGGTCTCAAGCGGCGCGGCGTCCGTATATCATGCATACAGGCCTATGGAACTCATTCCTTGATTCATTGTTCATACCTTTCCCACTTTTTGTGAATTTCTTCAAATACTTCGTCAGTCTGCACTGGCACATTTGCCATCACTCTGCTTGCATCATGTGCTGTCATGGCTGTGATATGCTCCTGCGCGACTGCACGCAATATTTTGCATTTTTGTCCAACAGGTTGCAGCACTAGCTGCATGCATGCAGGCCTCCTGTTTTTGTGCTGTAGCGCCCTCAGGGGTCGAAGGCTTATGCACTATCGATCGCGATACGCCTGCGGCTGAAACTGAAACTGACGACAAGTTCTATAAGGCAGCTTTCCAACAGTATTAACAATGTAGAATATACTCTGTAGTATAAAAATATACTTCGATTTCTTCAAAGGATATTTTGAAATAATTGTGTTTTACTTTCTCACAATACTAAATTACTTGCGGGGAAAATCTCCAAACAACTTTCCAGCATGAATCATGGGCGCCGCCATCTTGATTCGACAAACGTTCTTCTGCGCTTGCGTACTTGCATCGGTAACCACAACAAAATTTTGGACAGGCCGGAGTATCGTGGTTGTTTTTATTTCGTAAAAATCAACTTTATTCTGCAATTTATTTATAGAAGTTGTTTGAAACTTGAAGGATATTGAGCATAGCCACAAATTTAAGAATGGACGAACCTCAGGAAGGGAAGAAAGAAGAGAAGGAGACTGATTTTAGACGCTTGCAGAGCTATCCACTCATTCGGGTAGGGATCATTCTGCATATACCTCCATGACCTCCAAAACTGTAACGCACAACCCCGTGCACAAGGGTTGTGCCTAACACTTACAATTCTTGAAGTAATCTAAGCCCTGGTAGGCCCATTAGTAACTTGTTTGTCATCGAATTTGAGTGATTTTGGGGATTCCCTCGTTCATATAATTGGAAACAAAGTCTGCTTTTACAAAATAACTGACATTTTGACCCTGTTCCTTAACGTGTGTAGGCCTAATCCCTAGCAGCTGTACATGTAGGCTTAGGCCTAGTTTAGGTGAATATTGTGGAAAGAGTTCCATACGGACAGTACACGCCCCTAGTTCTGTACACTAACCTTTTTCTAAGTCAGTGCTTCGGAATTTTTGATGGTTGTTATAGCATTTTAAGGGAAAATTAGTGTTGTCTGTGTATGGAACCCTTTCCACTTTGGCTTATTTGAGGGCTGAAATTACAGTTGACAACATAAATTTGCTGAAAACATTTCAGATGTTGATCATCCATTGTCTGTAAGATTATATTTTTAAATTTCGTTGAGGAGAATGTTGCACAGGAAACATGAAACTTAAGATAAATGTATAAATCTACAAACTACAGTCTTGGCGATTGTAAGAAAATACAGGGATAGAGTTCCATACAAGGACGTCATTTGACACCCTATGCACAACCCCTATGAGACTGTCCTGAAAAATTCTGAGTAAATGCTTCGTAGCCCTACCAGTATGGTCAGGTTAATGATGCGCTCTGTCTTTGCAATAGAGTTCATAAATGCATTAAGGTGGAGTTGGACAGCAAGGTCTTTGGTTCACTTGGATAGGCTCAAGTAAACCTTTTTGTGTTTTCATTGTAACTATTAAGTTGAAATAACAAGAGTCTTCAAGGCTCTGACAACACATAACCTCTATATCCTGGCCATGCTAGTAGTAGGGCTGTTTTAAGACTAAGATCGTATAGCGCCGAAGGTGCAAGATGGATAACTCTGCCCAAAAGATGTAATTATCATGGGCGCCATTTGAGCAAGCGATACGCCTGCACAGTTTACGATAATGCTTGGGCGCAGGCTCACCAGGTGCACGTGCCTACCGCGGCGCCTGCGCCTGTGCATTAATGTGCATTGCGCAGGCATATCGCTTGCTCAAATGGCGCTCGTGCAATTACAATGTTTTACGTGTATTCACGGTGAAGTTTGCCATCTTGCCCCGGTTCAATCTTTAATTTAAGACATGCATGTTATTGCTTTCTTATGGCTGATATACCACTGTAGGGAAAATCAACAATGTCTGTATTAGAATCTCTTCTCAGCGGTGAGGTAAACTTTGAATCCAACACAAGGTCCCTTTCTCACCGCTCAGATCAACAAACTAAGGCTTCAAAGTCTCCAATAAGGTAGATCCAGAATTAGCAGCAGGATGAAGCCCTGCTCTTTCATCCAGATTCTCTTCCCCTTACACAAAAACGGACCTCAGAAATATTGATTAACGGGATAATTGTAACTGAATCCTGATATTCATAAAGTAGCAAGCAAAGTGATATGGTTTTTGTGTTGTTTTCTTAGCACTCAGACATGAATGAAGAGATGCGTACTGAAGCTGTAGAGCTGTGCGTCACAGCTTGTGAAAAATTCTCCAGCAACAATGAGGTAAATTGATTTTTGTGTAACGTTTTCTCTTGGTCGTGGGTAATCTGATATGACGACATCTGTTCATTGTATTCAGGGGTGTAAATGTTGGGGGACGGGGTGGGGAAGATTTGTCCCACTTATTGAGCAGAGGGATTGGCCAGTTAATCATGAGCCTCACTTTTTGATGGGGGTGAAACAAATGGACAGAAAATTGCAGATATCCGGGTTACTTTTGAACTTTCCAATTTAGCAAAAATGTTTCGTGCTGAAAAACAGAATAAACAAAACAGTGCAAAAACTTTAAATTGCAAATTTGATGTAGTTGCCAGGTTTGGACACAATGTTAGGCCTATCATGCACAGTGCCCCTAATTTAATGTGGTTGAAGGATGTATGACAGGTGTGCCAAAAAATATATAGATTTTTTTGAATTAGTTTTTAGTCAAACGATGCAAATTTCAGTTTGATATTTTCGTTTTGGTTCATTATAATTCATTTATAGACTGCTGCTAAAATGATCAAGGAAGCGATGGATAAGAAGTTTGGGTCCTCCTGGCACGCCATCGTCGGGGAAGGCTACGGCTTCGAAATCACCCACGAGACCAAAAATATCCTTTACCTGTTCTTTGGAGGCAACATGGCCGTGACTGTGTGGAAGTGCTCATAATTACTCGGTATTCATTCCAGATCTAGTGATGTAGTGAGATAGTGTTGTAATATTTATTGAATGACTAAGCTGTCTGTTGAATTTCATCTTTTGTTTTGGCCTGTAAATATCGGGCTGTAGCCAAATCGAGGATGAAAAGTCCTTGCCGTGGAGATTAACAAAAGGCATTGCAAGCTGCCTGGAATCGTGGAAGCATCCTGAGAAATGTTTCAGTTTAATTTTCAGTGTATTCCTGGTGTTTCTTTCAAATGAATTAATACCTTGAGTTCCTTTTCAGATGAAAATCTCTCCACTGCAGTTGGGCTTACAAGGTTTTTACTAGACTTCAAATTATTTGTATCATACGTATATGTACAAATTTGATTGATTTATGACAGCCAAATAGTCTTCACGTGTACCTGTATTCTGCTTGCCATGACAACCTTTGAAATGGCCAATATCTAACACCTGGCTTTGCTGCATTGTGGTGGCTTCAGAACAGCAGAACTCAGAGACTGTTGCATAATTTACATTCTGTTGCTTGATGCTCTCTTTTTTACTTCAATTCAGGGAACACACAATTGGGTGACTGCAGTGCTGGATTATGTTAACAGTACTGTCAAGGGAAGTAGGCCTCTTGCCTGTTTGTGGTCACAAGGTGATGGCAAGAATGTAACAAAACCAGGAAAAGACAGGGCGAGGAGAAAAAGAGATGAAAATCACCAATTTTGTTTAAAATACCTCAGAATTGGCCCCTGCACCAATGATGATTTATCAGTTTGCTCCTGAGTGTTCCCCCCCCAAAAGCATTTTATATCTTGTGTAGCCTAGTTGTTTCGATATGGTTGCAATTTGCATTGTATTCTCGCTGAGTTCAATGCTTCTTTGTGATTAATACTTCAAAGGAGACTTGTCGGTGTTTTGGTGGTTTAGTGTTTCAGTACTTCATTGTATTCTTCGTGCAGAACATGATGCCTCGATTGAAACAAAAATTGCCACATTTCCTTCTTGAGTGGATTGATTCAGAGACCAGCTTCAAGACAATCAAGAAAACTTCTTGTTTATGTCCAAGTAGAAGTATATGTACCTGTGAGACCGGAACTTGATTTAAAAAGCAACTGTCACTACAGAAAGCAATTTTTTATCAAACCGTGTCAGCTTGCTGCGGAGGTAGAGTGACGCAAGTTTAACATTTCTAGTGGTAAAATGTCGACATTATGTTTCTGTTCTTGGCATTAATGTGATTTTGAACAATACCACTACCAGCTTCATTAGATATGTACTTTCATATTGTTCCCCAGATAATAGACTTGAATTATGTACAGATAGGGTTTTCTTAACCATTTTGTTAGTGTGTGTACATATTTCCTTGAAAATGTTTTATATTTGGGGTAATTTGGGGATCCTCTGAAGATCTTAACATCCCTTTTTCTTGTTTGAAATGCCATACAAAATGTAATTCTTATTGCTTTTGTAATTTGAGAATGACTGAAGTAAGTCTTAAATAAGGTTTATTCACCACGGTTTGGTTTTTTTAATGCAGAAGTTTAGCTCTAGTCTGTGTCATTTCTTATATCAACACAAGTATCTAAAAGAAATGCAATTAATCATTGCCCTAATGACAGTAGAGGAACATTATCATCAAGCTGGTCATCTTTACATTAACTACAAAGGGAGACTCCCGAGAAAAATGTTGCTTTTATATGTACATTTAGTGGAACATACACAACTTCTGCAGTATTTACCTAAAATGGAAGTTATGGTCTGTTTGATAACTTATGTTTGATGCCCTGCAATTAGAAATAAAGATATGTCTGCAGAGATAGAATACCTGATCTAGTGTCAGTCTGTTTAATAAACAAACACAGAGAAACAAGTTTGTAAACATGGCAAATGCACGTTCCTGTGTACTCGTTGAAGATCAGATTTAACATGAACAACATTCAAAGTAATCCCTTGTTGAAGGCTTGCATGGCTGCCATCTTGTGGGCCAGCACTTTTATTCCACGGGGTATGCACAAAGGTTTCCCGTGTAGAACAAAACTGCCCAGCAAGATGGCTACCACGCAAAGCCTCTATAGTGAATGGCACTCCAGGGGCAGGGGTGCAAACTTGCAACGCTAATGATCAGCACTGTAGCTGGGTCCCTCACAAGTCTAGCTACAAGTCTTCAGTAAGACAACTTGTCCCAAGCACCACCTTGAACAATGACAAGGGAATGCTTTTGTCACGGGTCTTTTTAAATGTATGTAGCGTGTGATGAACTTGAAACTGGATGGCTTATGATATACTTGGCCACAGTGCTTAATAATAAATAGATAATTATGTACCCTCATTCTTGCCACGTTGGCCTTTAGTCCATACATTTCAAGAGACTGCAAACTTCTACAAAATTGAAATTGTTAATACATGTACCTGTTCAACCGTAAAACAAAAGATTTAAAAAAACCTAAAAACAGACCAACCCAAGCCTGGAGCTTCTAATTACATTCAACACCACAAAAATTCTTGATAAGCACAGTTTTAGAATTCAATTTTTCAAGCCCAATTTGTCCCAAACTCAACAGTAATGAAATTAGAAACACTACACAGTCGAACACTGATAGTAATTTACTGTTGATACAACACCTTGCTCACAAGATAAATTTGAGATCACAGAGTCTCTGTATTCTTTGCTTTCAAAAGCGGTAGTACAAGGTCCCAGTTATGATAAGGTAATTTGTGGAGTCTCAAGGATTTTGTAAAAAGGTGTACACAGCTGTGCATTCATTTCATACAGAAAAACTGCATAGGGTATAATAATTAGGTAATTTTGACCTCATCTGTTTAAGGATTGCACTCTTCCTCAAGATTGTGAATGAATATTAAGGCATCCCGCTTGTTGACAACATCAAGATCATGGACAATGACACTACGTGTCTTGTTTTTGCTCAGTGACATGTCTGGTTCCTCGGGCTCACCACATGCATTGTAAAGCTCGAAGAACTGCGTCACCCGATCGTTGCCGACATCCCACTTGTCCATGAAGAAATCATCTATGTCAGGCTCGTACACCATGCAGACTCCAATGTACACCACTGAGTGGCCATTTTTGGCAAGGTTTTTTAAAACGGCCACTTGGTCCTCGGGGGAGAAATCATTGCCCCTCATTGACACTGCCACCAGTTTGCGGAGACGTCGACTCAGACGAGCCCACAGCTTCACTGGGGAGTTTGTCTGGTTCAGACGGGTGTTGTCCAGGCTGAGGTAACGGAGCGTGTCCCCCGCTGCATCAAGGAGCTTTTCCAAATTGATGGCTTCCTGCTTGAGGTTGTTGAAGCCCAGATCCAGCTCCTGCAGGCTCCTGGCGTGACGGGAGTTGGCCAGATAGGCGAGATCTGAGGACGACAGCTTGCACTCACAGATGTAAAGGGCTTGTAGAGGTTGGGCGAGTGGTTCCAAAAGTGTTCTGAGAGATCCAGTGAGGATGTTGTGGCTGAGACTCAATCTCCGCAACTGCTTCAAGTTGGAAAATGCCTGCGCAACCATTGGCCCCGTAGTCTGGTCCTTGGTTGTGATGATCAGGTTGTATGATAAATTTAAGGCCTGAAGGTTAGGGAACTTGACCAAGGAGGGTAGAACAGCTGCGAGCCCCTGGTTTTCAAGAGGGTTCATCTCCAAATTTAAGGCAACAATGAGCTGGAGAAAGTTAGAATAAGAAACACCTTCAGAATTTCCTTTTTAAATAACCAATGAAACCTGCATAACTTTGCTATTTACAAGAAGCATGAAGTAGGTAGACCATCTGGATAAAAATGCTTTTCAAGCGTGTTACACAAATTCACCCCATTTATACTAGAGGGCTATAAAGAAAAATTTTACCTTGAAATCTTTCAACGTGGGAGACTGAGAAAGTTTTACTTTGTGAAAATACCCGGTAAAAATGCACTGAATGTGCACAAGCAGTGCCCAGTTACAGTTCAACAAATGTCAAAATTATGGAACTTTGTCAAGTTGGTGCGAAAGGAGTGCACGCTCAAGTACAGTCTGTGGTGTCAGCGATGACAAGAGATGTGTCCAAAGGCATGTGAACTGACCTCTGGTTCTTCACCACTGAGCACTTTAAGCAGCCTGTCCTTTCCTAAGGAGTTCAAGACCAGCCTGCGACACAGCACCTTCAAGCTGCCAACTTTGGAATGACGTACTTCTCTGAGCAAGCGCCTGACTGGGTGGTAATTTTCAGAGTCTAGGGACAAGTCCATGACGACAGTCAGGCTCCTGCTGTTGAGCGATGCAAAAATCTTTTGAAGAACATTGAGGCACGTACTGCCATCTAAAATGGAGCAGAAAATAAAACGAGAAGTTGGATTCTGAAAAATGCAATGTAGTCATCGAGGCAAATTGTAATGAAAATCCTATGGAACAGCCAAGAGTGGATCCAGGACTGAATTTCACGGGAATCAATTTTTCTCTAGGATCTTTGGGATTCGTACATTTTAGGGGCCTTTCTAAGGTGTGACTAAATTTGGGAGCTTTTGGGCTTAATGCTTTGAGAAAGGGAAATGAAAAGGAATTGTCACAAAGGTGAATCATGCATGCCAAAGCATCTTCCCTGTTAAACACAAAAAATGACGGTGGCATATAAATATACTGATCAAAATTTCAAAAAGTGCCTGAAATTGTAATGGCAACTGAATTATGTTGGAGGTAAGGCAAAACTAACACGCATGGCTGATTAGAGATGCATAACTGATGTTAGCTCTGTTACGTCCCAACTATAGCATCAGTCCCAACTATAGTTGAGCCCGTCCCAACTAGAGTGCTACAGTTGGGCTGGCCCAACTACAACAGAGAGGTCCTGTGTGCATGATGTGCCCAGCATGTGCCAAAGTCATATTGTTTACAAATGTCACGTCACTGGTCATAGGGCTAGATGAACAGGTGAAGTGCCACATTTTAGATGAATTGTGTCAAGTGTGAGACACATTGACTTGGATAATGTTGAGACATTTCCCACAGACATTGGTCAACAATAGTTGGGCCAGCCCAACTGCAGAACTACAGTTGGGATTGTCCCAACTATAGTTGGGACTTATGCTATAGTTGGGGCGTAACAGCTCCATGAGGTGTTGGACGTTGACAAAGTAGTTGTGTCAGGATTTGTGTCAGAAACTATACGTATACTGTCAAGTTTGGATCTATCTACTCTCAAACCATGCCACAGATATACATTAAATGTGCATACTGTTGACAAATTACGAACTCACTAATTGGTATATCTGACAGGTCCAATAGTGTGAGTTTGCACTGATCATCGGGTTGACACATGCCATTCACAATGTGCATGACGAGCTCCCAAGTCTTCTTGTGGCTTTGCATGTCCAGCCTGTATCTTGAAATTGTATTTCCCGGCCGCAAGACGGGGCTGGGCCACCTCTGGACGAGGTACGTCAGGAACAGGCCCGGCGACCCTGACCGGTGCGACAGGAGGGCCTGGCATGCCTCGCCCAGGAGCACCTCGTAAAGGTCGTGGGGCAGGATATTCAGTGTGGACCGCGTAACCTGCCAGGAGGTTACGATGAACCTGGCACAGCGATCGAGGAGGGAAGGGACGCCATCACGAGCTCCAAACATCCTGCTAGCTGCCGTGTTGGCCCCGTAGAGTACGTCAAATGAGAACATACTGGATGAAGTGAGGTCAAAACTTGATGAAGGCCTTTTTGTACAGTGTTACATCCCACTGTCAACTGGAAGACAAAAACCAAACTGGTATTATTTCATTAGTGGTTGAACTTATGCATATTAAGATCACTGACCGTGTACAATGTCAACTATGGCAGCCTTCGCTCCGGTAACTTAATGCCAGGCCTACACCATTGTACACGTTCAGTGAAAACGTCCAGAGATCTACATGATGATGATCTACAACTGGCATTGTCAAAACTAAGACGATAAACTGCTATTTCCAGCTTTTTGAAAAGTTTTTCGAGTCGGTTTATGGTTCTGTTATAGAGGGGAAAATAGTTACGTGCAAACCCGCAACAGTTCTTGTGATGGTTCGAGTAAAAGGTGTTTCGCATGCAGCATGCAAGCTGTACTGAGATGGTGGTGCAGTGTGCTGAAGTTTCTTCATAGCGCCCTCTCTTGACNGTTTCTGTTCATCACATCAGCGACTTGATAAATCGCATGCCTCGTCACGTGTACTCGTGCTCGTCGTGAGTGGTTAGACGAAGATCAAATGAATCAGTGTTGGTATTTACATCCCACAACAACATCACGCGGGCACCTCGTGTATTCTGTCGCAAGCGATGAAGTACAGGTAGTTTATTCATGGTTAGAGCTAGAGAAGTACAGGACATGTAGGATCGCTGATGGCAAGGAGAAAAATCGTCGTCTGTGAAGGTCGGAAGATGAATACACCTGCAACTTATGCTGGTAGGGGGATGTAAGCCTTTGCTAAACGTTACTGTGCAACCGGCGTTAGGCATTGCCATATTTGCACGATTACCCCCAACTTAGTTTGAGAATAAATGCACGGCAGCCATTAGCCCCACTAGTGTGGCACGGATCACTCCCGATTAAGGATAAATCGGGAGTGATCCGTGCCACACTAGTGGGGCTAGGCAGCCATCTTCCCGGTGATTGTAGGTCAACTCGCCCCCTGGCCGACTCGCCCCTTACCAGCTCGCCCCTTACCAACTCGCCCCCTAGCCGACTCGCCCCTTACCAGCTTGCCCCCTAGCCAACTCGCCCCCTTACTGACTCGCCCCCCTGACCGACTCGCCGCCTGACCGACTCACCCCCTAAGTTTGCCAAGCACGTATGGCTGGCCCATTCACCATTTAAAAAAAAATTACAATCAGTCAGAGATGGAATCGGTGATTGCTGCCCTTAAAAATAGGTTCTGGGGTTTGCAGCTGGCACTCAAATTTGAGCTTGTTTAAAGCTTGGTGGATATTCCCTTTGTGTGAAATTGGGGGTAACAATTTTTTTTTTAAATTGGTAAAACTAATTCAGTATTATCGTGTGTATGGGCCATGGCGCAGCGTTTCCTGTGTACTGTGTATGGGATTTCGTGCGCCACAACACCAACACCCTACCATATTAATTAACTTTGCAAACTATTTCAGGTAAAAAAATGGTACATATTAGGCATAATGCCCGGCGACGCAAAAGAACACTATAACTAACTAACTAACTGGATATCGGGTCTCTTCAAGAAGATACAGTCACATACCCAAATATTAATGGGACAGAGGGTTCGAAGTTGTTGATCCTGAGGGTATGTTGGATGTACAAATAACCTAATCAGACAGCGGACGTAGGAAGCGTTTGAATAAATAAGTGATTAGTGGTGATGTCCAAATATCCATCACCGTCCGTGAGTCGTTCGTGTCGCATCGTTGGTTAGAACCATTGTTTTTTTTGTTTTTTTTATTACATTGGGCCGGCCATATTTGCTTGACGTTCCAAGGGGGCGAGTCGGCCAGGNGGTGCGTTTCTGTTCATCACGTCAGCGCCTTGATAAATCACATGCCTCGTCACGTGTACTTGTGCACGTCGTGTGTGGTTAGACGAAGATTAAATGAATCAGTGTTGGTATTTACATCCCACAACAGCATCACGCGGGCTCCTCGTGTGTTCTGTAGCTAGCGATGAAGTACAGGTAGTTTATTCATGGTTTATTCAAGTGTAGAGGAGTGCAGGACATGCAGGATCGCTGATGGCAA
This sequence comes from Acanthaster planci, assembly GCF_001949145.1. Next base: position 1,976,484 of record NW_019091416.1, read on the forward strand.
GGAGAAAAATCGTCGTCTGTGAAGGTCGGAAGATGAATACACCTGCAACTTATGCTGGTAGGGGGACGTAAGCCTTTGCTAAACGTTACTGTGCAACCGGCGTTAGGCATTGCCATATTTGCACGATTACCCCCAACCATGGAGGTAGCCCCAACCATGGAGGAAGGAATGCCCCAACTTAGTTTGAGAATAAATGCACGGCAGCCATTAGCCCCACTAGTGTGGCACGGATCACTCCCGATTTATCTTAAGGATAAATCGGGAGTGATCCGTCCCACACTAGTGAGTAGTGGGGCTAGGCAGCCATCTTCCCGGTCATTGTTTTGTTCCATGGGGGCATGAATAGATCTTTTGTGCTTATCCCCCATAACATTGCATGTCAAAAGCACCGACTGGCATGACTGAGTGAAGATGGCTGCTGTGCTGAGCCTTGCACAACCTCAAAATTAGTCAAATAAGCCTTTTGTGAGTTGAATTTAAATAAAATCTGGTACACCGAGTCATTTTATTGCACATTAATCATGTTAATATAACATTACAACTTGAATTCCCCAGACTAAACCTCATGATTTGGGGCAAGCTTTTGTATGATTGCAGTCGGCATGATGTCACTACGAACATTTAGCATGCAGCAAAGAGGCAAATTTACGCTTCGTGCTATTCAGTAATGTACAGAAGTTCCCGGCGAGCGTAGCAACCACAATCTCTGGAATGGACCGGGTCCTTTTTGCCCCTCTTATCCATTCAAAAAGTGTATACTTTGGACCATGTAATTTCAACAGGGGTATCTATGCCACATATACTAAGCTGTACATGTCTGACAAGTTCCAGTTATATAATTTTGTTCATTAAGGCAGACTGAAAATGTGGAATTTTGTCGATCATTTGAGAAAATCTTTTGGGGGAGGGGGTGTTTTTGTAAGTTTTTGTATTTGTAGAATTAGGTCAGAGTCTGTACATCCAAGGTTGTAATTTGCATCCATTCTCTACTTCTTCATTAGTTAATGGATAAAGTCTGACTCATGGAGAGTGGACAACATTCTCAGAAACTGTAACATCCACAGAAGTTGAAACCATTTTCAATTTCAGATGTCCTGTCTTTTGAGTATTTTTGCAAGAATAATTAACCTTCCTTGACTTGAGATGACTTATGAAAAGAAGTGACATCAAAGTGCAACATTCTTAGGCCTACTGTACATACTTGTAATATCTCATGGCCTATTGCTTCTCAGGTCGACCCATCTTCTCAGATGGTTCCAGCGTTGGATTTTAGCAAGACGATGACCTATTTGCATAATGAACCCAGGCATCCATTATACCATGCAATGTCATGTAGTCCTCAATGTAGTTGCAAATGTGCACCTTTATGTCTTGTTTAACCTAGTTTTCAATTTTAGATCTGCAGCTTTATGGGCATTTCAGAGCCTTTTGTGGATAGTTTTATGGTTTGTCAACCAAACTATTTTGAACATCATTCCAGTGACTTTGGTTGAACCACTGTACTGTACCCCTAGAACTATGGGGTTCATCCACACAAAGGATGTGACCGTGTGACAAATCCCACAGTTCTTCTAGGAGTAAGTTGACTCTGCTTGGTCATACTTGAATTTGCCGTAACTGAAATCATCCACATTAATCAAGAATTTTAAAACTTTTCCCAGACCATATGGCAGTAGTGATTGCTAATGCTACATGTATGTAATGATCACTGTGTTATTTAAAATCAATTTTGAAATGAGTTTTAACATGCCTTTCACAGCTCAGAACACTGTAACTTTCAACATGCAGGATCATGCAGGATCACTTTGACTGGGTTTTGGTCAAAGAGTTGGGGCCTACATATATCAACGAAGTAGATCGCTAACTTCTCAGTCTCTGCTTAGAGTCTTAGAGACAATTTTAATGCGCAGACGTTTTGAATCCATGTGCATGCTTACAGAACAATCAAATCATGTAGAATGAGTATCAGATGATGCAACTCCATCGACTACTGATAAAAATCTGACTAAACAAAATCATGGCAAAATTATCTGCAGTGCATACCCGCACGTGTTTGCGCAGGTGTTAGCATTGTTTTGCGTGGAGCAAAATGAAATGCTCATTTACTGATAGTGAGTTTAGGTTTTTGCCTATTGTCTTTATTGAGGCATCCTTTTAGAATAAGAATACAGACACAGATAGCAAATAGCCGTATCAAAGCTGTTCAAAATTTTGAGTGTTTCATCGGTTTGTACACAAACATACACTGTAGATAAGCCCAGCAGGCATCATTTTGTACATGAGTCAGCACTCTGGTTTCATTGCCCTGTGGTTTGGTAGTAGGACCCTTTTTGCTGTAGTCTGCACTGGGGATTATGAAGGGGTTGGTTTTTAAGTGTATTTTTTCCCTCTTAGTCATGCTTCTTGTCCATCCTGCTGTGCGGGGTCACTGTTATATAATACCTAGTGGAAAATATGGTGGCCTGGCCTTTATGTCCATAGTTGGTGCTGACCATTCAGTTGTGTCCTGGCTGTGTGTTTACATAATCATTGTCTGGCTAAATCTTGCCCCAAGGGAAAGGGCCTTGAAGGGCATTCTCTTCACAGTGGTCTGTCTGGACATGGATAATGGCTCCATGGGGGTTTGTAGCTCTATGGTCTGAATATGGCAGCTAGAGGAATCTTAACATAAACCAATGATAGCACAATGGCCTCATTTTCAGTTTCAAGATAACAACTTTGACCCAGGCTTTGGAGGGAGGAATAAACACCTCCAGTGGTGGGTTACCATGGAACTACATGTACATGCATTATACCTCCATGGGCCCCTGGACAACTAATCTTGCTCTGTCTGTGCCCTTCCTCCATGGTGCAGGCTGCTTGTTTGAGGGGCTGTTGTGCTTACTTGTCAAAAAGTTGGCAATCAAACTGCTGACTGATTTCCTTTTTTTCCTTCTCACATCTGTTTGGAAACAAGCAGTTTTGCACAGCTGAGATATTTTTCCCCCGTCCCTCCCTGATCAATAAAAGAGACGAGAAGGACGAAGATTGTAAGATGGCTGGGAGGATGCTGTTTGCCTTTGCCACAGTATGCATACAGTTAACCAGCCGGTACACTGCTGCAGAGGGTGAGTTTGTACCTCTAATAGGAGCTGAAGTCAGGGTTCTAGCACTCAGTCACTATTTGTGCCAAATGGCAAATGTTGACAAACTTCGGCTATGATCTTGAGCATATGACTGAAATAAAAGGAACTGCTCAAAAGATAACATGGCTGCCAAAAAGTCTGTTTAGCTCAAATTTGGGGTGTCGCATCAAGTTTCCAGTCAGACGAATATTTCTGACCACAATTGTCTGACCGAAGCAGATATGGTAGGATGAACTATCTGAAGGCAATATTTCCCAAAAGTGAAAGTGAAATGTTGTGCGTATTACATTCTGAGTTTATATGTAACCTCTTGTGACCTTGGTACACCCATACAGTGTAGGTCTGATCAAAAGCTGATAATGCCAGAGTAAAATTGGTCGTGTTGGTGTGTTTTGTCTGATCACTTCAATTGTTTGGCCTAATTTCACCCATTGATTTAAACTCTGCAAGCTGGAACTGCACCAGTGTTTTAAGAGCCTCTCTATCTCGTGGCTACATCTTGGGTTTTCCAGTGCTGTCATTTTGCTAAGGTGCAAACAAATGAAGGAGAACGTGTGTGTTTGTTTTTAATAATGAAGATAATTTCCCGTAGGTTTACTCAAAACTTTGTCAGCAAGAAAGATCTGAACCACAGTTTGGTCCGAAATTCTTGAGAACCATCTTAAATTAAGTTAGAAATGATAAACCATACAGCTGAAGTCCTGGTCTTTACGCTTAATGCTCAGAAATGCATTAATTATGTACGGGCACTACAATTATTGGGACGGAAAAGCATTGGGACTGAGAGCATGTTGAACACGTATGGAGTCCCTGTAACATACATGTAATTGTAACTGCATTGTTTTATGGACAAATGTGTTGTTTTTATCCCAAAAACTCAGTTCCAAAATTCCTAAGTAAGAAAAGGGCTGGATAAGGCAATGCATCTGATTCTTCAAGAATGTTTGCACCTTTGGGTACTTTTTTGTTCTTTGATAAAGTATTATCTTAAATTATTTCCTTGGGGTTAGCAAGGTTCATTGCTGATGATAGAAAGATGAATCCAGTCATTGATTCCACGAGAAATGATTCATTCTTGCTTGCTTCATTGGCTATCTCCACTTGAGCAGCACATGCAGTGACTTTTTTTTGAGGATTTCATTGATTTTCTTCTATCGCAGCTCCCACGCCCAAGGTTTCAATAACAAATGACGGACCAACCATCGTGGGTGCCACTACGACATTCACAGCAAAGCTCAGCTTTGTCAAGGAAACTCACGAAAACCTACCGAAACCGTTTGTTGGGCGGCAAAAACCTAGCCCCACATTCTTGTACGAGTATGTTTGGAGCCAGTGGATTTGTGGTCTCCCATCAGTAAGCAAAATTCTTCAAAACAGTACCTGCAATTTTACTCAGACATATGACTGTTCAGAAGATGTCGGACTCCACACAGTTACTGTCACTGTAAGAAAAAACGATTTCATCCTCAAACCTTTTGTTGTTAGCAACAGCACTTCTTTCCAGATAACAGGTAAGAATGAGATATTATTGTCAAGATTTCAGGATGAAATAGGAATGTGCTCTTGCCTCTTCTCATTTGCACAGAGTGGAGAAAACAACGTTCGTTATGTGACTGCACGGAATATTACACTGTTAACCACATGAGTGGTGCAGGTTTTGTTGCCCTGTGGTATTCATGCATTCTTTCATTTGATACAAGGGTTAACCACTTCCTGCTGGGGCATTTTCCAATGTTGATGATGCTGGGGCGGGATACTTATCTTTTTTTCTGTTTTTCAAAATTCTTTAAAAAATTCCTATCTTCATTTACTGCACACTTACAAATACGTGAAGGCATGTCTGGTGTCCACTCTAGCCAGACAGACTAAATCTATTGATGCCTGAGTATTTCAGCCAGGCCTGCAGCCTTGTAAAAAGAGCCCAGATTTTGTGGTGTTATGTAATATTCTTTTGTTCACAAACCTGGCTCAGTGCACTGCTGGCCTCTTTTCAGCAGGGGCCAGATTAGCGTGCAGTGTTGCTGTGTGGCTTATTGCTGGGGTGGTGGAGCGCTCTTGTCTCGGTGGTAATCCGCTCACTCTAAATGCCCCAAACCGTGGTATACTGTTTCAAAACAAGTCAGGATTATCTCCACTTTTAAGAGTGAAAAAATGTCCGTAATGCCCAGCAGCCTGGACTTTTGTTCAGAGTACGGTCTTTTGTTACAACTTGCCCTGTTCCCTTTGTCCGAGTTCGGAGACCCTGGCCACGCATATATTGCAGATATGTCCGGATCTGGAGTCCCTGGCAGGAAGTGGTTGAAAATGTTTTGAGCCTCAACAATCTGTCTCCCCCCCAGCCAAATGCTGACAATCCATGTGTCTTTTGTGAAGTAAGAAATACATGTACATGTAAAATTTTGCACTATGCATGTACAAATACATGGCCTTGAGCAGACTGCGTCATCCCTGTAGTTAGTGGACATTTGTGTAGAGGTCAAATACCGGTAGTTGGGGACAGCAGAAAAGAAAGCTGCTCGCTCTGTAAAACTTACTGATTGTATGGCAGTGAATTTAGTCTTGTTAGATGGTGTGGGTTTTATCACACAGGTATGTTTTACTCGAATTTTTGTTGCCGCTCTGTGATAGAATCTCTCTGGAATTCAGGATTTTGCTTTCTTGAAGTGTTGATGTTTCTTCCCTGTCCTCTTTATCCAGTGTTGGATGAGAGCTGAGAGACTAGGGGTGTAATATGTCGTGTTACATGTACATTCCAGAGGAGGGGGGGATATCTAGATTTTGAATTTATTGCATCAATGGCTGAGGTTTTGTTGCTGTAAGTTTTTAGCATTTTGTTTAAAAAGTACAAGATTCACATAATTCACGCTATTTGTTTGAAAATTCTTGAGTTATTGAATGCCCCCCAGAGTCACAGCATGTTGTCGTCATTCTTACAGTTCCATCTGCTATGCTCATTGAGATTTCTCTTCATACCCTCAAATTTACCCCTGCCTTAAGTTCAGCAGAGTTGGCAAATGTTTATTGTTGATGCTGGAGGAATACGTTGTACTCAATGAAAGGAAATCAGCCCTGAGCCACCATTTCAACCCAACTTTTTTTACACCTTGGACAGGCAGTTATGCTAGTCCAGTTTTCCAAAAGAGACTGCTATTGTCTTGTAGGCAAACCTTCACTAAATCCTTGGTTGACCCATAGAGCAAGGACACAGTAATCTAAACTCCTTAGAGCTGTACTACATTATAGGAACCTTTACCATTCTTGCAAATCCCAACACCATATCATAAATTGTGCACATGAACAGGTGGACTCTGTTTATCCATAGGGTATGCCTAATAAACACAGTCAGTTTACCAGTGCAGTAATCCTCCTGGCAGATTCCAACTGACCTTGGTGTTGGAGTACCCCTATGGCTGGTAGGGGATGGTTTGTACACAGTTCCAACATGGTTGTGCCTGCGTGCAAAATACATGCATGACATGTATGTGAGTTGAAGAGTTGTTGGACAGGCACACAAATATGCAAATATGACAGGACAGTGCCATCAATATTCATTACTGTGGATGCTGAGGAATGCCGCGTTAGGATCAAATGTCAACGGGTACATGTAGTTGCTAAATGCAGTTGTAGAATGCTGAAGAAATTGGGTTTTTTTCTGTCACATTTAACAAATCAGTTCTCCACATTCCAAGGCCACAACAATTAACAGTCCTGAATCCACTGATTTGGATATGATTTTACATACAACCTGGGAGATTATGGTTACTGGCAGATAAGATTTTTCCCATTCTATGAGGTCAAGTTTTCACACATTACATTCACACTTACACCATGCTTCATTGAAAATTTGACATCCTTTAAAAAGCAGTGGACTGTTTACATTTAGGAAACTGCATCTTTATGACTATCTCGTGACTCTGGTTTAGGTAGTAATGGTTGTGTCATACATGGTACGTATTCTTTGACATTTGAACCATGGGATTGGGAAGAAATCAATTGTTTGTACTGTGCCCAGAAGTACTGGGACTTTAACCTCTGCTTGGTTGGTGAACAAAAGAAAAAGACAATTGTAAACAAATAAATTCAACTAAAAATACTTCTTTGAGGAGGCTTTATTTATGTGATAACAGGGTTAAGCACTCAAATCAACTGGAAATGACTTCAGAACTAGTCTGGGCTTCAGCAGATTCTTTAAACCTACGTGGGTCATGTGACGGAGAGAGCATTCTTTCCTCTTGTTTGGTTTTTTTGGCCCCCCCCCGATCTGCACCTGCAGATATGTGTGCTATAGGCTTGCAAAGGTAATCAGAATAAAAAACATTTTTTTTGTACATTGTTTTTAATTGTACCATCTGTGAATACGGGCGATTCACAATAGTGCGCCACCAAGAGTTTGCAACGCATTGGTCAATCATAACTCGCGAAATTTGTTGACCCTTTCCAAACGCGCATTAGGTTGACAAATTTCGCACATTGTGATTGGCCAACACATTACAAACTCTTGGTGGCGCACTATTGTGAAACGGCCGTATTGGCACCTGTTTTCCTTGCATGGCCATTACAAGAAAATACTGTAGGCTGTACGTCAGAATCCTGAGTGCAAAATTTGTTATTTTGAGAACAGCATTTCCTGTGGCCAACATTTACAAAGTTGGTGTCAAAAATAGACAAAACTCTCGGTAACAGGAAGTATTTGGCACATGTACGGTAACATGGGCGCTTCTAGAATTACATCATTTAACAATCAATTTAAAAATGACATCAACCAGCAATTCAAAATTAAGAAAAAGCAGGGTTTTCTTCATCTGTTTCAGTAATCCAATGAAAGGTAGAACAACTTTGACAATTTTCTGTTTAGTCTTTGCTCAAGTGTGTCAGAATTAAGTAGGAAAATCCCACTCTAAATGATTGTTGAATTATTTTGCAGTGTAGAAGATTGCACAGGTCTTCATGTTTTGAAGTTGAAAAGGATAATTGATTCTAACTTTCCAGAGTTCGTGGGAACAAAATTAACAATAGGCTTGGGCACATCAGGCATTGCGCTAACTTACGTTTGCTTACGTTTGGCAAAAAAAGCTACTTTTTGCTTACTTTCTGACCTCCGCACGTGCGCGGTAAATGAGAGAAAACTTTTTCAATCAGAAGAGGGTGCTCTTCACACGCGGCTTTGCGTATACTTCGTATCAAACGCTTTCTAGCTAAGATCAGTTAAGGTCAGAAAAATTGATAAGGCCCCCCCCAAAATACCTCTGGTTTCGGTTTCCCGACTGACCCTTACTTTTTGGCGCAACCCTAAAATTGTTATCGGTAAGTTAGAAAAAAAAATTAAAAAATAGAAAAAAATTTAATATTAATGCTGATATCTTTACTGTCTTCTCAAAACACCTACCAACAACCCTTTCTCATGTTAAAATGCTTGTTTTTATATGTTTTCCTACTTACATTTGCAAGTTTTGAAAAGAAACTTCCATCATTTTCACAATTTCCACTCGTGTTTCACTGTCGCAGTAGTGTAATTTTGTGTGCAAAGCTCAATGGCATTCACGGTCGGTCGCTTATCGCCCTGTTGTGCAAGCATCACGTTTCCAAAACAGGCCTCGCTAGTGTCCTTGCCCCAAACCACCAACACTTCTGTTTCCTGATTTGGAAACATGATTTAAAGCAACCTCAGAAATTTCCGGAGGGAGTGAAGTCTTTGGCTGGGAATGAAATTCCAGCATTTCCTTAACTGATAAGCATGTCTGACATATCTACATGTAACTGATAAAAATCTGTAGTGTAGTTTGTGGTTTGTCAAAGAAAATACAACTGTGCACCTGCCAGCCTACACATCATTGGATTCCCAATCTTAGCAGTGCTTAGCAGTTATTAGGTTAATTGTTAATTATAAATTTAATTAAGGTCTAATTATGCAAATTTGTTTGGGTTATCTTTGCCAAGATGCCTGTAAAGAGTAAACAGGTAAAAAGCTACGGTGACCCTGGCAAATACATGTACCCCAATATCTGGCAAAATTCTGCTCACAACCAACCAGATTATGCCCACATTTACATGTACATGTACATCACTGCCTTGTTACAAATACGGATATTCCCATTGGACATGGAGATACATCATGCAATAGGGAAACCTGTAAATGCGGAAATTTCTGTCAGAAATAAACCACTCAGATTGCAAAAGTTCATAAATTACTGGTTATAAAATGACATTTTAACAACTGCTGGTAAATTTGATGCAAAGATATTTTCCAGAATTAAGTTGAAAATGTTCAGATTTATTGATCATTTAAATTTTGCATCGGTGATAAGTGTATTGTTTCCTTCAGTTGAATCACAGGTTTAGACCTGGAGTTTGTGCGAATAACAGTAGACCCATAGTGTTTGAGATTTTAAAACAAAATCCAGCAATGGAGCATGCATTAAACTATTACTTTTTTTAATGACATTGCATCATTTCTTATCAAAGCATCATTTATTCATTTATTTTGATAGCTGTACTAGTGTTTGAAACACATCTTATGGTAAGAGTGTTAAATTCAAATTGGACAGAAATACACGGTTACAGTGTAGCTGGTTTTTCATGAATTTCCTTGATTGGGCAGATTGGTTATCGCGTGATAACTTTTTCGTATCAAAACATCTGTTTTCTTCTTAATATCTTTAATTTTTGTCCCGTTGATGGGAATTCCTTGTACATGTACTGTTTAAACCTTCATCTTGTTAAGCCTTTAAGGGCCACTCTTGTCGCTTTCCAACTTTTTGGTCCTTGCTAAAACTGATCTGTTGTGCCATTGATGGAAATTCCTTACAAGTACTGTTTAAACTTTCAGTTTATCAAGAGTCACATGTGTTAGCTTTCAGACTTTTGGGACATTGAAAAAACTGACTGGATCGGCTGGGCCTATCAATGGCTTGCTACAGAGCACTATTAATGCGTCTACAGTGGTACCGTGTACATGTGTGTGCTTTATTCTGTCGTGATTTTAAGAATTATTCTGTCTCTTAGGTTAACATGCTCATCGCTGCACTTATGGTCTCCTCCAACAGACAGTAGTATGCCCATAGAGTACAGAAGTGTGATGTCATTTTGAACCGGGGAGTGAAGTGCAAATGAGTGGGATACATGTACTTGCGCACGTTGGGTCACATGCTGGTTCTCGCACTAATGTCTTTTACACGCATAAGTGTGCGCATGACATATTCACTTCGGTGCTCAATACTGCCGAAAAGTGTCATAAAATATCAGGTACATGTAGCTCAAGGCCTTAGCCCTTTTAAGGAAATAACTGTATATGGTGGTGTTGTGGGTTTGCGTGTACATGTATTGTGTCCAAGTTTGAGGGGAAATGTAGCTTGACTCAAATTGGAAACCTACATAAATTGTATGTCCGAGTATTACAAGTCAGTACACAGTCTTGGTACATGTATGTTTTTATTCACAGAGCACATAAATGCTGACCTTGTCATCAAGGATGGGGTATCCTGTAACACAACCTTTGGCTTAGAAACTTGCGACATTGTCGCAACCAATAAATCGGTGGACATGGTGGTCAACATACATGACCCCAGCAACTTCTTCAAAGATGCCACATTGCTGTATCACTGGACATTTGGAGACGGCTCTGCAGATACCACTATTAATCAGGTGCATTTACAAGTCATTTGAAGCATTTTTGAAAAGTTTTGTGGCGCATAGCATTTAAAGTCTCAAAATTTGTCTGTATCATCTAGTCATTGCCATCAGTAAGGTAGTGTAAGAAGTGGGCTGGTGAGAAAAGAGAGGACATCCATGTATACATGCAGGAGATGACCACAATCCTAGAACTGTGCAGCAGTGGAAATTTTAAAAGGGGGGTTTGTTGGTGCTGACATAATGGGTATTTGCATGCTTACATTCCTTAACTTGTGACTTGAAAGCAGGAACTACTCTGTTCTGCATTTTTCTGCGCTTTTAATTAATACACTGTGGTTCTTGGAAAGTTGAAAAATGACCTCGAAAGTTGCATGGTGCTGTTTGTCAAGACCAAAATGGGAGAGGATCGAATGGTTTCAGTCAAGGGGGGGAAGCCCCCCCCTGCCCACCCTTTCCACCTCCCTGATCAATATTTAAGCCGCTTTCAGTTCTTAGTAAATGCACTTATTACACCATTTTTCTTGTTCTACGGGTAGCCGGCAGTGTCCCACATGTACAGGAAGCCAGGGCGTTATGGGATAATGGTGAACATGACGGCCATCTTTCCCGACAGTAACATCGAGACGAGGCCGCCGAAGACTGGGGATGTCAAGCACAACCTGAAAACAATGGGTGAGGAGGGCCTTAGGACCAAACCAGTAGAATTAAAAATCCGTTTGACAAAGCAGGGGCCAGTGAGCCATTTCACTATTTCAGCGGTGCTTGCCCGTAATGAAGTGGGTCTTACGTCATTGGGGAGCAACAGGTACACATGCAGAACGTCAGCCCAACAGTCCAGCCATAAAATGACTTAAGCTCTCTGAACATGTCTGAGGTGGCATGACATCAGATGGGTTCTTCTGTGATCGTGCCTTTTTCAAATACCAAACAGGCTTATTTTGGTGTTTTGTAGAATTATTAGATTTGCTGAGCAAGTCAAATCATCCTCGGAAGAAATTACAGGCTGCCAGCCGTTACAGTTTTACTAGTTATTGCTTCCATATTTGCTGAGCAATATTGTTAGTTCTATGTACCTTAGGACTAAAAGTCATAGATGTGCTCAGGAGAAAATAATGCTTTGTCAGGTCCTATTCTAAGGGGGGAAAAAATCAGCAAGAATCAGTCAGTCAGTCACAGTTAGTGCATACATTGATCTCTTATTTTTACATAGACAGATTGACCCTGCTTTAAATTTGCTTAACAGCAATCAGGCTTTTTATTTTACACAAGAAATGTTTAAAATCGCTCATATTGATGTTACTTGGCAAGTCTGATTTTTGCACTTGAGGGAAATAGTGACAGTTTTCTGTGGACAGGTGAAATTTTTTCTTAATGGGCAAAATACTCAAAGGCATTAATGGTAAAATGATTGGCAGTTAAATGTTAACTGGTAACTGTTAATTGTAAAACTGTTAGGGGTCACCGACTTTAGGTTTCACTTTGTTTTGTTTTTTCGTTCTTGACACAGATGCTGTCAGAAATTTGACGATACATGGCAAAGACAATCTTGAAACTGGAGTCAAAGCTACATACAACATATCTTGCCTGGCGAGGTACGTACAATTTTGTATTAGTGTCCTCTTACGGCAAGCATGTACCTTTTTTAGTTAATTGTCTACAGTATTATTTTAGCTGAAAAATCTAACTTTTGAGAAAGGGAAGATAGAGAGACCAACTTATGCTGTAAAGCTGAAGGCAGAATACCACAAATACTGAGCCTCTTTATTCAATTCAACAGTATTTGCATGATAGCTCTTACCACAACCTCATATTTTGTAACACTCCAGGGCCCACCCACGGAGTGATGCTTGGTAGTTGTTATAACGACTACAGCAACAGTCTGCACAGTGCACTGTGGCTGTTAACGTTTAAGCTCAATACATGGTCCGTTCCTAGACTGACTTTGTGCGTGTGGATCACATTTGCGTCATTCAGAATGTCTGCAGGTCATTATTTCTTGATTATTGCTATGTTGCACAAAACCAAAAAACATTAGCTCCCTCCGTTTTCTTTTCCCTCACCCTCCAAAGTCTCCCCCTTGAATTCTGTTGGTTTGTCATCCCTACTACGACCAATGCGATGTCAAAGTACCAATCCAATGACATGAACTGCAACAAGATAATGCTGACCAACCAGACGTGGTTTGAGGTTGACCATTGGTTCAACACCAGCGGAGGATACAGCATTGGGGTGTATGCGAGAAATGCCATCAGCAATTCAGGTGCCGACAAGAATGTTTATGCACAGAGCCGTAAGTATACTTGTACTGTGCGTGATCTAGTTGGTAAAAATTAATCTGATATTACCCAAATCTACTTTTCATTTTCTACCATTTTGAATCAAAAAGTCACACACAAAAGCACTCTCCACCAAGCAAAAAAGACCCATGAATGGACAGCATTTTAAACAAGGTGAACACCTGTTTTGTCAAAATGATGTGCATGAGTGGTTTCTGTATAGAGATGCCATCTTTACTGACTGTGCATACACATTATCAAAAAGTAATGATTTTGACTTCTTTATTTTGTCCTGTGACATTGATTTCTGCGTAAAACTTAAGGCTCATTCTGTTACATTCTGTGACTTTTGATTCAGTAACCAAGTTGCTGTGCATGTCAATTTCTTCTTTGTTATAAAGATAATCACTTGCTTTGGGGCATGTGCTAGTAAGGGATATTGCAGCATACCTGTGTACAAAAATTGTTTATTTCTGTGGAGTAAATTTTTATGTGTGGCCATTGACAGAAGTGGCAAGTTTCTTTTGCTGTCCAGTTTAGTAAAGTGTGCACATAAACAGTTGGACGCTGTTCACTTGTGGTATGCCTACTCCCACATGAAACACAGCCAGAGTACCAGTGCAGTACGCAACCTAACAGATTCCAACAAACCATGGTGTTGGAATTCAACTGGTTGGGGGTTTTAGTCACAGTTTTATTTTTCAAAATGACTCCAACATCAGGAAAATAAGCACTTAACAAATCAAACGGTCTCCCTTTCCGTTGCAGCCAAAAAATCCCAGGAAGTGGTTGGCCTGGTTATTGGAATCTTCTTTGGCATTGCTGCCTGCTTCCTGTGCGTGGCGGTATTCACCAACTACGTGCGGAATCAGAACCGACCTCACGTGGAGGTCGCCAACTTTGACTTTCAGAGGCAGTGGCAGCGCAGCGTGACACTGGGCACAAAAATCCGGCGATTGTTGTTGGGGGGCAGCAGAGCAGAACATTTGCCTCTGTCGCAAGATTTCAACAGGAACCACTCAGTTTGAGGAAAAAATTACTTGGTCAAAGTTAAATTTGACACCAGAATTTCCTCCTCAAAGAGCACTTCATTGAGAGTGTTGTTTTGTTTTTGGTATATTTCATGCCATAAAAAACTGAAAACGCTCCACAGCAGTTTTTCCTTTATTGTCAAAAGTTCCAGGGAGCAACAAGAAAAAGAAAGGTTTCCTTGGTAAAACAAGATTAAGAGTTTTTTGAAATGTGCATCAGTTGTGGACAGAGCAATCCGTGCACCATGAAGTGGGATTTTTCATTAGTTTATTTTGTGTAAGCTGTGAGCTGTTTTATGATAATATGCATATTGTCCAAAGATCATTTGGATTGACTGAAATGTTGGTTGCTTAAACCAATCACAGCATATCAGGATCAAGAATTAAGCAAATGTGAAATTGCTTACTGTTACAAAGTCAGATATTAGTTTTGCATGGACGTTGAATACCTCACCACAGGAATTTCAAAAGACAGACCTCGCAAAAGGACAGCGGAGAAGGTTAACTTAATCAAAATTAAATTAACCTTTGGAAAACCAGAAAATGCAACAAAAATTAATATACTTACAATAGACAAAGCATAATGCATTGAAATAATAAAAGGGCTACCGGTATCCAACTGATATGTGTGAAGGGGCATTGCGATCCTTGCGATGCAAGCCTTGCACGACCACCACAGCTGGTCTTGGGTCCCACGCAGGAGATGGTAGTCAAGCCAGGCTGACCGTCATGGTCTTGATGGACAGTGGTGAGTGGCAGATCTCAGTCTTGAGGCGGGCCTCACAGAAAGTCAAGCGACTTGAGGCGACTTGATCTTGGTTTGTCTTGACCGGAATATGGCCCCTTGGGCGTGGGCCACAAGAGCCGCCGATGATCGGCGGAATGCTGGATAGCGGCAGCAGATGATATGCCCCTCGTGTGGAGTAAAGCTCTGCTGCAACGACACACCCACGTTTATAAGGGAGACTTTGTCACAGTGCTAGACCGAAAAGAATGCTATGCATGCAAGGACAGGAAAATATGCTATTCATCTAAGGTGGATGTAACACTTATCTGAAACTTGAAGCTAAGTGCAAGTCATGGCAGGGATTTAAATTTTTCCACATGTTGTGTATTTGCCTTTGCTCTTGTGTAAGTTTCTACCAGTCTGACACGTACCTATGCCTGGGGGGCATGTGGCTTGGTGGTTAGGGTTTGTAGCTTCTGATCATAGGGTTTGGGGTTCGAATCCAGCTGGTTGCAGCATGTTGTGATCTTGGGCAAGTCACTTTACCCCTGTGTGCCTCTCTCCACCCAGGAGTAAATGGGTACCTGTGAGGGCAGACACGGTTATGTTTAGCCGTTTGTGCCAAAATGGCGGCATCAAGCTAGTATTATTATACACCCTTAGAGCTAGTGCAGTGAAAGACACGCTCACCAGGAGCAAAATTCTAATGGGATGAATTTAGAGGAAGTTCATGTTTGTTATCTGAGGATGGACGTAATACTGGAGCATGGCAATACCATGGAACACTGTCATAAACAGGTCAAGGGGTTTTACAAATTCCCCACTCATAACAGGTACTTATACCTCTTGTTATCAGTAATGGAGAACAAAGAAAAAGAAAGCCTTGGGGCTAAGAATTGTCCTTATTATAATATGACGTATTAACAGTTCTCTTCTTATCGCTGTTTTACTCTTATGTACCCAGACTTGCCTCAAGGGCAGATGGTCCAAATTTGTGAAATAAGTTTATATGAAATTATAGCCTCTTACCTGTTCCTTTCTGCCCCGTGTTGTCCCCTCTGTGGAGCAACAAGAGATGGCATGTTTTACATACACGTGGTAACCAGTGTTGTAGTCGAGACCATCACAAGACCAGACAGACACAAGACCAGCCAGACGTAACGGTGAACAATGACAAAAGAATGCTTCTGATGCAGTTCATTTGAATAGATTGTGGCTTGAATTCAGACTGGAGGTCTTGTGTTGGTCTTGTGCTGGTCTTGTGTGGTCTTGTGAAGGTCTTAAGTGGTCTTGACTACAACACTGGTAGTAACTGTTTCTTAACACGTGGAAACCCACTATGTGTGCTAAACAGTTTACTCGTGCTTGGCACTGGACAAGCTGGCATTGTGTGACCACTTTCCGTTGGAACCTATTGTCTTTGTGTACGCGCTGGGCACATGCACAAAGCCTGGCTGAAAAACTCCCCACTGGCCTGTCTCTTCTTTTTCGGTTGGTTTGGGTGGGGGTAGTTTTGTAAGGGCGGATGATCGATCCAAAGTGTCGTCTGTATTTGGCAGCTTTTTTATACCTTTGCCAGTAATTTTCAAAAGTGTAAAATATTTTGTTATACTTAACTTGTACATACGTAATGCACAGCTGTATGGGAATATGCAATTTCAAAGTGGTTGTGCATGCACCTGCAATTTGGGAAACATGCAGGATCTACATGTAAACATTCACAGATGTACATGTAATGTTTGAGTTTTTGTACAATATTGCAGCTTATATTACCAGCTAGTCTTTATCATTAATGTAATTCTTGCCTTTTCTGTCAGGAATGTGAAGACAATTGAAATGATGCAAGCGTGATTTGGAGGCAATTAAGTGCCAGTTTGGAGGTCAATGAAGAAAAAGGATGAATACGATTTCCTGTCTTGTTTATGTAGAGTGCTTGTGTCATGTGCATTTTCTTGTGTAAGGCATGCATGCAGGGATGATGCTAATTGGTTGATGGTGTAGCAACCGCTGAGTGGTTGGCCGTTGGTCCATTTATTGGGTGCTGTAAGTAATGCGTGCATGTGTTCTTCTTGCTACATGTATGTGCAACTCTGCTTGAGACTAAGTCATTCTCTGCTTGTGCTCACTGTGATCTCAACCACATGCCTTGCAGGACAGATCCTAATTGCTTACGTTGCACTTGCCTTTCTTTTGCTCACGTCCGTCTGATCAATGCAGTTTGTGTTACAGATACTTTTGCAAGCAGATTTTTGTATAAACCACTTCCTGCCGGGGCATTTATCAATGTTGATGATGCCAAGGCGGGATATTTATCATTTTTAAAATTCTTTAAAAATTCCTATCTTTATTCACTGGACACTTTAAACAAACACGTGAAGGCATATCTGGTGTCCACTCTAGCCAGACAAAATCTACTGACGCCTGAGTATTTCAGCCAGGCCTGCAGCCGTGTAAAAAGAGCCCAGATCTTGTGGTGTTATGTAATATTCTTCTGTTCACGAACCTGGCTCAGTGCACTGCTGATCTCTTTTCAATAGGGGCCAGATTAGCGTGCAGCGGTACTTTGTGGCTCATCGATGTGGTGTGGGAGTGCTTTTGTCCCCGGTTGTAATCCGCTTGCTCTAAATGCCCCAAACCGTGGTATACTGTTTCAAAACAAGGCAGGATTATCTCCACTTTTGAGAGTGAAAAAATGTCGGTAATGCCCAGCAGCCTGGTCTTTTGTTCCGAGTACGGTCTTTTGTTACAAGGCCCTGTTCCCTTTGTCCGAGTTCGGAGACTCCGGCCACGCATATAAAGCATACGTGTCCGGATCCGAAGTCCCCGGTGGGAAGTGGTTAAAGTCTGATCATTTTTTTGCAGTACATGTACATGTACAAGTACATGTATAATGTTTTATTTTTGAGTTTTTTTGGGAATGACTGTGCAGCTGGCTTTGTGATGATTTGGTGGATTCAAGTGGATGAAGACATACTCAGTGCGGAAGCTTGTGGGATGTGAGTGGAAATGCCAGACGTACGAGTGTGGATATGCTTGATGGATATTCTTTTACATATTAGTGTTAGTGTGTGGATATGCTTGGTATTTATATGTGGATACTTTGTGGATATGTTTCAACTGTATTTGAAGGTACTTCAGGAACTATATGAGGTCCAGTAATGCGCAAGCTATACTCAGTATCTCATGCGTGTTTGTTGACGTCCTATCAGGGCCATCAAGAATATGCAACACTTTCATGGTATTACAGAGAGTGGAATGATGAGAGGTGGGAAATATTATATACATGTATTATACATGTATTCTCTTCTGTGAATAAACTTTCAAAAGTAGCAGAAAGGTTTTGATTTCATGGGTAGAACGGTGGAGGGTAGAACCAGTGTTGGAGGCCTTGAGGCTGGTCTTGCCCTCGAAGCCGATTTTTATGGCCTCTACCTTGGTCTTGGCCTCGGCCTCGGAGGTTGTGGCCTTGACTACAACACTGGGTAGAACATTAAGTTGGAAAAGCAGTTCCCTCTCTTCTAGCATGAAAACCGAACTAAATGGGATGGTTCCTTTATATGTGTGGAATCCTTATTTATTTGTAAGTGGTACTCTTATCTGCCACCTGTTTCCTTCCAGCCATTTACATGTACTTTTCATTGTAGTTTACTGAAATGTGCCCATTTAGGTAGTGCTTGGCGTCTGAAAAATGAAAACGATCATTTTGTGAAATTGTAGTTTATGTTGACTGTTTTCTGTTCAACCTCCATGGTTTTATTCCTGACAATTTTCAACTATTTATTGTAAGCACCTTGGAATTTAGATCAAGCCATTGAACCATGTCAAGCTATTAAAACAGGCTTGTTTCTAACAGAATCCAACAAGAGTATGAAGCCAATTGGTGAGGTCAGTAGAATCAAACCAATTCTAAAAGTGACTGATGGGGTTGGTTAATGTGCAGTGTAAGTTAACAGTATCTGAGGAATATGTGCTTAAAACGTAAGACTTTAAAATGCATTTGAAAAAAGTGTTCTGGTTGTGTTGTATATGTCTACATTGAATAAACAGATGTTCTTATGGTACACCAATTGTCATCTGTACTTAGTCATCTCTTAGTGGAAAGGAGTCCTTTTTACTTTATTTGTGCTGGGAAAAACGGCCGCTGCTTTATCACACACTGTATAGAGTACCAAAGTGAAGATGTCACAAGCACAATTATGTGCGTAACAGCATTAGCACGAGAACCAGTGTGTGAATCATGTGCACGTGTACTCCATTTGTTCATATGGCATTTACTGGTTTAACGTGACATCACCTTTCTGTACTCTGTAGCCAGGTGGAGGTTTACATTTTGACTGCTAGTGTTTCTGGTACCATTTCTCCCCGTGCAAAGCTGTGCCATGTGACATTTACCCACTCAGGAGATGGCATGCTTTGACACACCAGCAAATGTCCTTTGATGGGAACTATTAAACCACTGTTCCCAGTTCAAGAAAAACAAGTATTTCCACTGAGTTTTCTTAATTGCATGAAAAGAAAGGAATGTCTACGCTAGGTTTGCAAGGTAAATGTACTTGGGTTTATGTGTGTTTTGGTGTGAGATGTGCTTGGCATACACAGTTTTTGCTGGAATGTCCTCGGTAGGTACGGGGTGCAGGCGCCCAGTTGAAATGAGTCCTACCAACCTGTCTTTTTGCTACCAGTGATGGGGCACTTCAAGTCGGACTGAACTGGCTGTGTACCAGCAGTCTGGCCCACAAAGTAAAAGCTGATATAATGGGTGACCGACTGTGCAGGTCTGGATAACCTGAGATTATAAAAAGTGACAGCATTTTTGGAGGTCACATTTACTTTCTTTCCTCTTAACTGACAACTAATCATCTAGCTTCTCAGCTTCTTCATGTTGTTGCTTACTCCCAAGTAAAAAGATTCCAGAGTTCATTAAGCGTCTTCCAAGCAGTTTGGCCAAATTTTGCTTGCAAATTGCCAATGATAACACTACGAAGTTAAGACTAGGTCAAGGCAAGTGAATTGAAAAAAATTTTTTTTAATGATTTGCAGAAACTACATTCAGTGGATTAACTCAAAAATCTGATTTGTGGTGAATGCAGAGGAAAGCAGGCAGATTCCAAAAAATGAAGTGGTCAAGGAATATTTGTAAAACACCAGAGGTGGTGTCAGTGAGTTATAGATATTCCTAGTATGAAACATTCTCACATTGTTGTTGACAGTTCCACAAATTCTACATTTCATGCAATCATTTTTTCCAAGATTATTTTCTTGGGAGTCCTTGGTTTTATTTTCTTTATTTTTAGGTTTGAATACAAACTGCAACATAAACTGACAGCCACGCAAGAAATTATAAATTACTTCACCTGTAAGCTAGCTTTTAAAGTTGCAACTTCAAAATGGGCCCTTATGAATCAGCTGTCTGCACAAAAATAATCCTTTAGAAATGTACATGTCTTTTTGGTATGTGCAAGAATAAACTGCAATGTGCAATTCACAACACTTAAACATAGATTTTTGTTCCAAATGCTTAAAAAGCAAACCAACAGAAACCTCGCAAAGGTAATATCTATTACTACTTGAAGAAAATAATTGAATAAAAGAATGCCCATTTTTTTCACATTTACCATTCACCACACTCTTCTGAAAACAATTCAGCAACAAACTGTTACGCAACAATTTAGGCAAAAGCACTCTTTGGAAAAGAAATAATTAGCCACACACATCACACTTGGCAAGAACAGCTTAGCTTTGCAGATAAATATATATATATACACACCTTGATTTTATGTGCACACTTAAGCATGTTAATTAA
Organism: Acanthaster planci; assembly: GCF_001949145.1. The sequence goes on from NW_019091416.1 coordinate 1,997,075, forward strand.
ATAACATCAATCAAACCTTTGGTATGCAAGAGCAGACAGTCAAACACTTTGATAATCAAAAAATAGCAAAGAATATTCCGGCAAAATAAAAATATTCCAACAAAAGTCTGTTAAGACAAATATAACAAGCTGACCACTTAAGTATCACTGCCTGTGAAAAATCCAATCAAACAGTGTTAAGGAGGCAATTTGTAACTGAAAGTAAGTTTATCAGGGAAAAATCCCATGCCAAAACTGAAAAAAAGCCTCCCTACTCCCTAGGTGAGACACCAGACTATTTACAGTCATCATGGCCAACTGAAAAGACAAGTTTATTCTTTTCTTGGTGTGAAGTTGAAGTCATGATGCTGTCATTTCAGATCTATGTTTATATGAAGTTTTCAGAATTGACGAGGAGAGAGGGGATCGATTTCTGTAAACCTAAATCTGCCTGTGAAGAACTGCAGTCTGTGAGTCCTGGAGTGAAAAGCAGCTCTTCACAAAGTGCAACTTGGGTCTTGAGTGTTTGCTTCAGTCACAGGTGCATCAAGATGCACTGAACCTAACTTTTTCCACTGCAGCCAAAGTGAAAAAATCAATGTTTTCAATCAACACAACAAAGACCAAACTTACAAAGAAGGATCTGACAGGAGATTAAGAGAAACCAGAACAGCATATTCACAAATTCAACAACAAAAAGTCTTGTGTCTTTTTAACCATACATTTTGCTGTCTAATGTAGAGGAGGGAATAAAAACCATCTTGCTTCATTCTCCTATCTCTGGTGCAAAAACTCTAGGTTTCTTCGTCAAGTCCTGATGAGTTTGACCTTTGGCCTTTGCTAGCCATAGCTTCTTTTGAAGTGCTTCGGCCTGTGTCGCCTTCTCCTTGGTGTACCTATGTTGGATCTCAGTCACCCAGTTCAGATACCCCTCTGTCTGCTCCCGCGTCCGTATCTGGAACTCCTTGTGGCTCTTGAGCGGATCCTTGACTTCCACGGGCGGTCCCATGACGACCTTCGTCACACTGTGGCGTTGCTTCCGCGGCGACTGCATGCTAGGTGCCGTGCCACTTGGGCCCTGCATCAGCATGGGACTGAGGACGATCGGTTCGGTGTGCGATGTGGTCCAGCCGTGGAAGGTCTTCTTACGGACGGCAGCCTCCGTCTGGGTTGATGGAACGATGCTGGGCTTATCGGATGTCAAGATGGCATTGGCACTCTGGCTTCTTCTCAGGATCTTTGGCTTTTCTGTTGAAGGGACCCGGCCTGAGCTCGGTCGGGTGAGGACGGGTTTCGTTGGCTGTTGACATATCACCGTTTGCTTTGGGATGCTAGACAGCGTCGCTTCAGGATGCAAGCTGATATGGGGCTTGTTGTCATACTCAACAGTTCTAAATTGAACGACCACAGTTGATTCTGGAGAACTAACAGCTCCTACTTGTGACTTTCCTTTCTGCCGTCTGATCTCAGGACTTCTGACCGTGCACTGGCTTGGTGGTGGGCTCTCTGCACGGGGTTTGTAATCAATTTCCAAGCAGTTTGCTGTCGTGTTATTCACCAGCTCTGTGTTTTTCTTTGAGCTCTCAATGCAATTGATGGTCAGCACTAGCCTATCCCGAGGTGTTGGGACATCCCTGGTGCGCTCCTGGGATCTTATCAAGGCTTTGGCTTCAGACAGAGACAAGGCATCACCAACATTCTGCCTCCTGACAGGGGCACTGTGCCCACGCATTGGCAGCTCAAATTTGGCTCGCTTTAGGATTGCGCTTTTTGTGGAGAAGGCAGTCGTTGGTCTGGATTTCCCTTTCATGATGCCGGTCGGAGGGCGAGAGAGAACTGTCGGGGAGCAGGCTCTGATGTTCTGCTGTGATTTGGGTCTCACTGTCTCTGAATGGCTGACAGAGGCAGGGGTTGTTGCTCTTGAAGGAGCACCTGTTGCTGATCGCACTGAGGCTGTGGATGGCCTGGTCAGAGTTGTAGCTGTTTGTGGTCTTGAGGAACCAGCTCGGGATCTTGCGTAGGTGGCCGAGCCCGACTTTGCCCCCGGCGGGATGGGGCCGTCAGGCTGTGAACCCTGGACGTTGTGATACACACTCCCCTTCAGACTGGAGGCAAACTCTACCGCCTTGAACTGCTTCTGTATCATCTTGGCACTCTGCAGGCTCCGGTCGTGCAGCGTGCGGCCGCTGTGCCCCAGCTGCGACGAGGTATCTGGTTTGGACGTGCCCCGCAGGTGGTGTATGATCTTGGGGTTGCTGGCTCCTGCCCGCTCACTGCGCTGGGCACGGACATAAGGATAGGTGTGCTTCCTGAGGGGGGCATCGCCATAGTGGTTCTTGTAGCGCAGAAGTTCAATCTTCTCTTCCTGTTCGTAGTCCCACTGAACCTCCTCAAAGCACAGAACCAACAGGTTGTTGACAGTATGCAGAACCAATCTACACATGGGAAATTAATCAAACCATCAGAATTTGTGATACAGCAAGAGACACTGGTAGAAAGACATATGGCGAGAGTGACTACAGCTCAGAAGAAATTGTGGTCGTTGGCGATTGGGCCAGATTTCAGATTGTTGGAAAAGAGGAACATTGCAGATTTTGTGGTAATATCAAGTAGGATTAATAGCGGGTTTTGCCCTCACATTGACGCATATTCATAGCACTGTATGCTCAGTGTTTGCTCGAGAGCTTGCAAAAATATTCACAAGCTTACTCCGGGGGGGGACTCGAACCCACGACCACCTGTTTACTAGTGCAGAATTTTTGTAGGTAAATGTAGTTAAATTCTTAAGTTAAAAATGAGTTAATGCTGCTGTCGACTGAGGAGGCCCAGGAGGAGAGGTGTGTATGAAGGAACAGAGGAGGGGAGAGGAACCTGGACTGACCCCCGGACCCTCTTAATCACCAACGGGTACATGAGCAATAACGTGAGCACAGATATGATTTGCCTCTAACAGCTTACCTTTCCCCACACGGGTAGATATCCTCAATTGGGTCGGACCGGCTGTTTCCTCTCATGACGCGCAGGCAGTCCCCACTCAGCATGTTCCAGATCCGTAGCTTGCCATCCTCACAGCCGGTGATGACCCTCAAGTAGGACATCTCAAGGCACAGCACCTCCCTGGGGGGAAACGTACCCTCAGATTTGAACGCACAGTGGTGTCTCAATATACAGGTACAACCTCGTTAATTAGAGCACCGTTAATACAAAATTCTACTTATAAAATCAGAACTTTTAGGTTCCAATCCTTTGTTCTTCATTGGTTTCATTTCTAATAATACAAGGTTCCTGTTATAACAACAGACCTGCTAACCTTGTCGGACTCCTTCCTGACGTCAGGCATTCATTACCACACAATAGATTAAAAGGTATTTAAATGAGCCTTCACTTCATTTAAATGTTAAGTCTACTGTGTGGTGATGCCTGACCTGAGGAAGGAGTACAGCATGTTGGCAGGTCCAAAACAAGGTAACCTGCAAAAGTCCAAAGGACCTCTTACTAATGTGGTTCCACTCTACCAGAGAGAGAGAATGTTGTGTTTCCTATCATTACATAGTTATAACCACATATACCACATATAGTTATCGGGACAGCACTGACCAGTAAGCACTGACCGTGCATCACAGAGGGCAGCTAGGAAACATCTTTTGTTCCCTTTGTGGGTCTTTCCTCTGGTCAAGTAAACCAATAACACGATTCTGTTCACATCAGAACGGGACCATTTTTCAGTGTTGTAGTCGAGACCTCTAAGGACCATCCCGTGTCCCCACAGTGCCATCATGGGACCAATACAAGACCCCAAGTCTGACTTCAAATTGCAAGCTATTCCAAAGAAGGGCAACATAAGCATCTCTTATCATTGCAGATCCTGTTACTTGACGGGTCTTGTGAATGGTCTTGTGATGGGTCTTGTGATGGGTCTTGTGAATGGTCTTGTGATGGGTCTTGTGAATGGTCTTGTGATGGGTCTTATGATGGGTCTTGTGATGGGTCTTGTGACTGGTCTTGTGACGGGTCTTGTGACGGGTCTTGTGAATGGTCTTGTTCATGGTCTTGTGACGGGTCTTGTTCATGGTCTTGTTCATGGTCTTGTGACGGGTCTTGTTCATGGTTTGTGAATTGTGTTATAATGACAGTCTGGACTCCAGCATCACCATTTTCTATCCCAACAATCAAACAATACCTTGTGGGCATGATGAACAGGGGTAATATTGACCTAATCTAAGTGTCATATACCATTATTGGCAGACAGCTGCATGCTACATGTCTACAGCTCATACTGGCAATGTAAATAACTGGCCATCAAAAGTATCTAAAATATGCAACAGACAAGTACATAGTGTCTTCAAACGTACAAACTCTTCCACCAACAAAGGGTTTCGTACAAGGCAACTAATGCTTCAGCAAATGGACTCTGGAGGACCTTAACTGCTCTTACTTGGGATGCCTGAGTGCAGTGACGCATCGTTTGTGGTCCCCGAGGGCACTCCAGACCAGTGCGTAACCATCCCGACTCCCCGACACCACATGCCACCTGTCCAGCCGGACGCTGGTGATGGGCCCCTGGTGGGTATGGGGGTTGATGAAGCCAAAGCGGTTGGTGTTCTTGGGAGACTGGTACAGCATCTAGGGGAGAAAATGGGACAAAAAACATCCATCACCAGCTGTGGCTTGTCTCTCTTCATTTTAATATTGTACATCACAGTTTATCATCACAAAAAACGTCCTTCATGGCATTTAAACAATCAAATTTCTCATTATATTTAACACAGAAAAACATGTTAAATACTAAAGCCATGCAAAATTGTATTCATTGCAACAACATAGATATCTTCATTCCATTGTCTTTAGCAGTGCACTGTTTCCAACCCCCCTCCAAAAAAAGCATGTAAGCAGGTCATTTAAAATGTATTACATTAAATGTAAAATGTATTACATTTTGGTTAAACCAAAAAGCACTGATACTCATTATAGTCTGCTCTGTCGAGAAATTCACTCCTTGTTTTCCCAAGCATGGGCCGGTACAGTTCAAGAATCGAAAGACTCTGTTCCTCATAAAATCTTTTCTGTTCCTGAGATCTATAAGACTTTGCTTTTGTCGTGCATTTAAAATAACTGTTTGTGGACACACTTACTTTGATGAGGCAAGCATCTTTGATACTCCATAGTTTGACTCGTCCCCCCTCACATCCGCTCACCACCCTATCACCATGTATGGCCACCGCTGTCACCTGGTGTATGTGCTTGAAGGTGCGTAGACATTTACCCGTGCTAAAATTCCAGACTGCAGCAGAGGAAAGTAGCACACAAAAGCGTAAATATGAATAAGCCATCCTGCTGGATATTGTGCCTTGGTATATAACTGGGCCAGCAATGTAAATTACCGAATGCCAGATTCTTAAACCTTAAAGACTGAAAGAAATCCATGATGACATTTTTTTCCTGATAACAGTATCTCGTGACTTAGCTAGAGAGGAAAGTACACTGTGCTCTTATGTGATGGACTCTGACCTAAGTCGGCACATGGATGTACACTGAGCACACAAGCGTGTCATTCACATTTAATCTGTGTTTAACTTGTTACTGTGATGGTCCTGTTGACATGATTAAAAAGACCAATAGCTCTATCAAAACCTGGTTTCTGCTGAAAAAAAATTGTCGCTATTTCAGCTTGGTTGTTTCCGACCCAGCCGCATTGCACTGGTTTGAACAGCATCAATTTTTGACGAGGTAACTAGTTCCAACACATTGAGGTTTGGAAAGGCAAAGAAACTTTTGCTGTAACCTTTGACGACGTTATCCTTCCCGCCTGACACCACGAGGCTGTCTTTCCGGTCGTGGGACATATCCAAGCAGAGGATGGTATCCTGATGGCCGTGGAAGATTCTTTGAGGTTTGCCAGTCTTCACATCCCAACACCTGTCAGAATGACAAGAATCCAAGAAGTTGGAGGGGAGAAAGGGGAAAACCAATAAATCTGACATGGTTCAAAATTTCTGCAACTTCAGCACCAAATTTAACTGTCCAGCTAAGCGATATAGATATTGCTCAGCAAATTTCATGTGCTAAGCAAAACTGGCTGGTATCCAGTCACATAAAATATATATTGCATGACACATTGGCCAGAAACCAGCTCGTACTATACATGTAATTCAGCAGCAGTTTTGACATTGTGTCTCTAGTTCCCTATTTCATTGCGCTGCTCATCACAAAAATGCTAAGCAAAATTCAGTAGGGAATCAGTCAGAAGCTACACATACATTATATGATTTGTTTTGGCTGGTAACCTGTTTCTACAAAAGAAACAGTTGTGGACGTGATGGTTAGCAGATTTCTATGCTTAGTAATTTTATGAAAATTATACTTACCTGATGCTGGTGTCAAAGCTTCCACTGAGAACATATCCCTCGCGATCATTAATGTACAGACATTTGATAGATCCAGCATGGCCGGTGATCACTGGCCCGGTATCATGGCCTGTTGCCACGTCCAGGAATCTGACATGACGGTCAAAAGATCCTATGGCCACTAGCTGGCCGTAGTTGTAGGAGACCACTCGGTTGAAATCATCCCTACATATATCAGAAACAACACAATAGAACAATTGATGATTTATTGCAACAAAACAATATTACCTCTATAGAGTCACCGCTGAAGTTATTTTGTACAATTTTCCTTGGTCCAATGGAATACCTGTCAACAACGGATATCCGTAAGAAAAGTTATGGGCGCTTTTTGCCTTGCTTACACTCAGTATTAGTCACTTCAATAGCAACACCAAGACCAATGTTTTGAATGGCAGAGTGTGCTTTAACTCTATCACTTTATTATTATTTCTTGGAATTCCTTAATCCTTTCAGTTGGAGGTGCATTTCTTATTTAAGAATAGTTTTGCTCTAGTCTGCACTTTGTCAAGACAGAGAAATCAACTAAGTGAAATTCTCCAGCAGAGAATTAACGCACCAACTTTAATTAGACTAGTTTGCATTAATAATCAGTGGGATAAAACTTCAAAATTGAAGTAGTTCAATCTCTTACTGATCTGAAAGCACCATGACATTATAAGCTCCACAGTACACGTTCCTCTCTTCCATCTCCACGTTGTCGGTCACAATGCCGCTGTAGGAGCTGCTCATGTTGATCTCTGACTTAAAATCCACCTCCATGGCAGGGAGGTCAGAAGGAGCTACCGTGAGGCCGTCACCCATCAATCGTGGAACGGGAACAGTGCGGTAGCTGGCAAACACCGGATTGCCTCCTTGAGCAGAAGATCCCTTCAATTTGCAAGAATATTAATCACTTCTGTAAAAATTGGCATTGATTAATGTTAAGCCTTGAGCTTTTTCTACTTTTAACTACTGGGGCATCACTCACTTCCAAGGGTGGGAGTTTTGAGGACTCTAACTGCCCAAAATTCTGGAAAACGCAGAAAGATCTTTGGTTTTCTCAAAAACAGAGAGGAAAATCCCAAGTGAATGTTATGAAATTTCTGGGCAAAAATGTAAAAAAATTTTTACTTTATAATAACAAACTGTTGAAAATCTTTCCTGGAATCTCTAAACAAAATGTAATCAGCAATACAGTGAAAGAAAAAACAACAACTTAGCCAGGCATCTGTTTCTGTTACAATGCTAATAAAGACTTTACTTTTCTCAGCAAGTACGCTGTGGTTAGTAGCTTCTTGCATCTTGACTCCAGACACTCTTTTCCTTTACCTGCATCAACATCACTTCCTCCCATAGCAACTGTCTCATCCTCAAGTCTTCCTCCACCTCCTTGGCGATGTGTGCCCAGTGGCGGCTGACACCCATGCAGCTCACCAGGTCCCCGTAGTCCAGATAGCTCAGGATGCTCTTGGACAAGTGGACGGGCAAGTCTCGGATGAAGTCCCGGTGGTGCCATACCCCGCCCAGGGCGGAGCGGGAGGTGGGCATGACGCAGAGGGTGGGGTCAATGGAAGACATTTCGAAGGAGTTGACTGTGCCGGCTGCTTCAGAGTCCTCCTCTCCGTCCTCCACAAGGATGTGGGCGGAGTCCAAATATTCACACGAGTCAAATGGACAGCAGACGGATGATGAATATTCATGGCCAGCTGTCCGCAGCAGGTCATTTTGAGGGTAGGTGTTGGAACTGTAGGAGTAGACAGTGTCAGCCAGAGATTCCTTTTCATAATCTGAAAGAGAACACCAAAGACTGAATGTTAAAATTTAACTCTCATACTGTACCACTATGCATTTTTCTCAATAATTTTTGGTGCAAAATTCTAAATACAGTAGACTCTTGTTAATACGAGCTCAGATAAGATGAGATTCAGGTTCAGGGGAGCATATTTCGCCAATCCTGACCAAAGTGTGTACATTCCTGTGAGGACAAAAATCATTAATACGAGCGTTGGACACACTAGATTTCGGTTAACACGAGCACTTTTTCCGGTCCGGTCGAGTGCAGATATATATGTGACCCACTCTGTGAAAATAAGTCTTAAGTCACCAGAACCACTTTTTGAGTTTTAATTTGTATTGGAAATAGCAAATTGAGTTTTTTTTATTGATGTATCACTCAGTTTGGCATCCTAATAGAAGTGGATACTCCATGGTGAAAAATGCTGTGGGTTCCTATTGCTTTACACTGTGCACAGTTATTCTATTAAAAGGACTTTGTACTCCAAAGTGGCTCTGACGACTTAAGACTCATTTTCTCAAAGTGGGTCACATATTGTTACCTCTCTATTTAGAACGAGCATTTTGAAAACAACTTGTCAATCAACAAACACAGGTGCTGTTGTACTACATTTGTGGCAGAGCCAATTTATGTTGAAAATTAATATAAATTTATATTTAGACTTGCTTCCGCCCTCTGCTTCAACATGCACAGTGTAGATTAGATTTTACATGAGTTAAGTCAGGTGCACATGGTCATACTTGTGCAAGTTCAGTCAGTGTGCCAGGGGCTTATCTTACTCATTATTTTGGAAATGTGAAGAGTTTGGTGATAATTAACCTTCTTGTGAAACCAGTTCTTCATATTGTTTCATTTACAAACGCAACTGGTTTCTTGTAAAATCCCCCCCCCCAAAAAAAAGATTGTTTCTTAACAGGTTCTTTTCTTGTTTTGACTTTTGTTTCAATTATTTAAATGCTGCATTTGGTTTTGGTTTTTTCTTAAATATAAATTGCATTTAATGACATTTCTGAGACAAAAAGTTGAGGGGGGATTTTGTGTCCTTGTGATTGTTCTCTTCTAAAGATCCCAAGTTACATTTGGAGGGCTGACGTAATGTTACAATTTCCCCCCACAGTATGCAGGTTTTTCAGGCTACGCATTCAGGACTGAGCAGCGTGGAACAATATACCATGCAAATTTCAAAAGATTTAAATGCTTGATCCATATGTTTCATTTTAAGGAAAATATCTGGTTAGGTTTTTGCCATATGTTCTGATAAGGAGACTTTTGTTTACAGTTTCCAAGGACAGCCAGTTTCTGCTACTCAACACCTTGAACTGCAGAAGACAAATTTTCTTGACATGCCTGATTAAACACATAAAGACAAAATCAAGAAAATGTCCAGCCTCTCTGTTAATGCACAGAGGATTAGCAAGCATACAAGACTCAATTACTTGCTGATCCACCAACAAACATCGTTAATCCCTAAATAAATTTGAAGTATTTCGCCCACTGGTGGACTGACTGACTACTTTGATGGGTGCAGTAGACCAAGAACTCTCTTGTGTTGACCCAGGTAAACTTATGTATTTACCTGGGTAAATACATCTTCCTGAGGCACAGTGACACACAAAGGCACTGCACAAACTGAGGGAAAAGGATCAATATGTGGGATTCCGCTGACTTGTTGCGACTGACCAACAATGCACACTAAAGCAAATGTGAGTCCAATTTGGTCAAACTTCAGGACTGTTTCTCTAAATTGTAGCTATTGAGATTGCAATATGCCAAAAAGTGAAAGAACAGTAGATTTTTAGACTGCATGCAGTACATTGGAACTTGATAGCGCGTGTCCCAAAATTGCAATCAAAATTTTTATGGTGTTATCTTGAACCTTCTTAGTAAGACATTCATCTCCCCAAAATCACCACTTTAATTCTCTAGACAACAACTAGCAAATGGGTGTGTTGTTTCTTAGTTTCGCCTTTTTAATGTACATGCATTACATGTAGTTTAAATGCAAGAAAGATTGCATATCTTGCCTGATGTTCCTACATCAACTCTGGAAAAACAACTGTGCACATAATGAATGGGGAAACTTTAGGAACAAAAGGGATTTTCACAAAAGCAGTTTCCACTTGCCTGTAGAAGAAACTTTCCCCAGAGGGGGGTAGGCTGTGGTGTGGGTAAGTGGGTGTGGCTTCAGCCATGAATGTTAAACCATGGAGGGTCACGGCTTATGAGAATATGGGATAATTATTATACACCACTGACTTATACCTTCATCGCAAACTCCTTGACTGGCCCTCTCTTCCGATGCAAGCATCGTTCTGGCCAGAGTTCCAATTCTGTACAACAATTCTCCATTACACATCTGTAGCACCCCAAGCAGGTAATTGGCTTTGCTCCAGTATTTAGCCTGCTGGAACCACTGCCAGGTCTCAGTCACCGTCTGCTCCGTTTTTGACGTCCAGAGCGCCCTGTCCTGTCCGGTACTTGCCCCATCGCCCACGACGCTCGGGTGCATCCGAGAGCGGGCATAGGTGAAGTCTTTGCCGATGAGCGGGTGCAAGAGGTTCACCGCATAGCGCAGGAGGTTGAAGCTGTGGAAACGTCGCACCAGGCCCAGTGTGAATGTCCTCCTGGTCTGTTCGCCGGCCCGCTGGAACCACTGCCGTGTCTGGGACAGGCGGTTGCGTATCCGGCAGCTCTCACACTTGTCGCAGGACGTGGTCACTGTGCCATACTCACATCGAAGTTCCGGTGCTTTGCCGAGATTGTACTCGAAGTGTTCAACGTTCTCTGCAGGATGTTTCATGGTGTCCACATTAAGATTACATCCCCCTTCCCACTTCACATCCCACGGTCACGGTGGCTGCAGATCTTATCATCTATACATTCTTCTTTTCTCTAACAGATTCAGTAGACTTGCATCTGTCATTAAAAAAGTATAATTTCAAATTGATTTTGTGATTTCTTTTTGAGAAAAAGTTGCTTTCAGTAACTTCCAAATGCCCTCAATCAGTGTTTACAGCTGGAGTTTAATACCACAAGCACATTTAGCCTCAGTTTTGGTTAGTCATTGTCAATCATGTCAGTACAAACTGTGAATGTGTGGATAGCGTGGCTTATAAACTACAGGGCCTACAGAGTGCAACTCCACAGGCCCTACATTGTAGGCCTAAACTATTTTCAATTTGGAAAACACTGGTTATTGGTCCTGAGTTACTGAACATAATCACACTTCAGCCTAAGAGTCTGGCAACTTATTGTATCCCCACTCATTTTTTTAGACTAGTCTTGACCTCAAATGTCCTACGTTTCTATGAAAATGAAAAACAAAACGGAACGTTGCATCCTGCTTCCACTTTTTTTTCATACAGGACAGGCCTAGCATCTCAAAAATAACAAACATGACAAAAGGTCAGTTACTGCAGAAATGCTGAAAGACATGATTCTGGGACTGAGAAAAATTTCAGTGAAATATTTCTTGACTCCTCTTGTAACGTTAGAGTTTGTACACAACCATTGAACCAATGAAGCGGTATCAGGCCTCAGATGCATTCTTTCCAGACATGCTGGACGTTCCAGCGCAGAATGGGCATGCAGTTTTTCACGTTATGACCATCAACCGTGCCTTCCCCGTTTTGTTGAACCTCAACTTGGTACATCTAACAAGACGTTGGAACTTAATTGGACAACTTACGGATGGTACTTGGAATACGTACGCCACAGCATCGGCGCTGGACTCTACGCTGGAAAGTTTCAATGCATCATCACCATATGGCAGTGCATAAATATTGCAGTCACCACGGAGATACAGACGCTGTTAACGAGAATAAAATGCATTTTATTCTTATACAAGTCTATGTATCGCCTAGTTCCACTTTCAATGTGTTGTATTTGTAAATTTAAAGGAAAACTCATTACCCTTGGGTACCAGTCTACTAGAGTCCCAATTGATTTTTGTTTGGCGTTGCACTCCAGCATCGAAGATATCCCTTATCCAGAAAGTGAAGTACTGGTACAAGTTTATTAAGGCAACAGCAACGCCCCCAATCGGCCGGTATTTCTCGAATTACAATCATGGAAAGTACATGTACATGTACTATGGACGCGCACGCTAGGCCTACATGCGAGAGAGAGAGACGTGGCCGTTTCCCATTCATCGGAGTTAATAACTGTGAATGGATGAATTGATTGACGCATAAAAATACTCTTTGACGTGGGCTTATCCTTGTCCCATGTGTGGATGTGGGACGGCTTCGATCTGTCGCTATGCTGGCAGATGTTCCGTCACCCCACTCCGACGAGGGACTGTCATCATCTACTGCGACCGGCGGTACAGATCTTGGCAGCGCCAGTAGCGCCATCGGCGCGCCCACCTTTTCTTGGCCTCATCCTTCCCTGCAACACGTGAATGTCGCCGCCGTGTTGCTCAAAGCGATGGCCAGATCTGTCCGGAAAAATCCCGAAGTTTTCAGTTTACTATTTGTGGCATTCCTGTGTCTTGTGGTCGCGAAGTATACTCAGAACAGGTGATTTGGAAATCGAATGTTGGACATTATTCATGTGATTTATTGCCATTATTTTGTTATGTTTCTGAATTGCCGTGTTGGTCATACTCTGATTCATCGAAAATATAATGTATCCTGATAAATCAACAGTTTGGTTGATGGGATTGCACTTTCATACATTATAGTTAACAGTAGACCTTTAGTCTGTGGATTACCATGCACGTCTATTGATACCTTTCTTGCATATACATGAAATGTATGGAAAGAGTTCCCCCATACACGGACATTGCATGATGACACCCTGTGCATAAACCTTAAATGATATGAGACTGGTCTGCAGAATTCTAGCCTAAGTCAAGTGTTTGTAAAGTAAATATGTCAATGTTCTCACTGCTAAATTTGACTCTCAGGACTTTTTATCACTTTCTGGTGGCTTATAACTTATAAACCACTGCAAAATTAATATGTGTGGGCTCTATGTATTTATAAGCGGAAAATGTTTGATGTTTTGAATAATGCATTTTGCAATTTAGATAACCAGCAGAGGCACACACCAGAACTTCAAGACTGTCCAACTCGGAGAAGTCCCTTTCATAAGAGACAAAATCAGTCCCCTAAGAAGGAGAATATCTCTCAAAAAGGTTTTTTGTCCAAATTGGCAGGGATCCAAAAACCTGCATGCAACCATCATTTTGTTCCCTACATTTTTCATTCACATAAGCTAATGTATTTCAGTTGTTTTAATCAACTTTGTACCAGTCTACATGTATGTACCGTAAATGTAAAAGACTGATACGCAGACAATTGTATTTGATGCAGTCTTTTCCCCATTCTTAATGTCCCATTGTAGACACCTGCAAAAACAAATCGTAGAATTTTTAAAACAGCAACCAAGCATGTTTTCGTCTGCCAAATCAAAGGATCCCAAAGGCAATTGTAGGATCCTCAAGCCTACTTAAAAAAGCCCATGTTTCAGGAGACGTTCTCTCTTCAAGGGGACTGATTTTGTTGATGAACAAAGGAACATTGCAAAGTTTCTCTAAATTCTGATTGTTCTGATGTTCATGCATTCCACTACTGATAACTGTGAGACTGTAGTATGGCATAAACATGCAGATAACATTATGCTGAGAAAGATGAAAAATTGAACCGCTTTTGATCTGGTAACATGAGTTTTTTTGTGATATTACAATAAGCTAAGTGATTGGCTGTGCTCAAAGGTATTGCAGTAGATAATGAAATAATAATTTGATGCTGAAACAATGACATGAAAATTCTCAACTTTGAAATTAAAAATTGACAGTAATATTTTTTCTTGAATTTTTTTGACAGTAGATAATGAAATAATGATTTGATGCTGAAACACTGACATGAAAATTCTCAACTTTGAAATTAAAAATTGACAGTAATATTTTTTTCTTGGAATTTTTTTTTCCCAGTGGAGCTTCTCAGTCACCGGCTGCCCCTCCGCCAATCTTCCCCAAGGACTCTCCTGTCTTTGAATTCAGCAATGGGGACATGCAGAGCGCCTTGTCCCGAATCCAGAGGGAAGAAAACGAGTTTTCGTTTGTGATGTATTATGCCCACTGGGATGGGAACTCTCGAGATATTGCTGTTGAATTTGACAGGGCAGCCAGGCAGCTGTCGCATCGGGTATGTTATGAATGATACATTATTTCTCTTAGCAGTACATGGCATTAGATTTCGACATCATAGCATTTTTATGAATTTTATTCAGCAAATTGGAAGCTCAGTTTACAGGGCAAAAAATTCATTCAAAAAAAGCATTTCCTTTCCATGTACCTAAAAATTTCAAATTCAGGTTCACTTTGATTACAATTTAGAAACCCATTTTTCCTGATTTGTTAACAAACCTCAGAGAGAATTTATTCCTTCAAAAGAATTATTCATTTCCAGTGATGGCCAAGGACACCAGACTCAAATGGTTAATTATGGACTTTTTAATGAAATTGTGCCTTGCAATAACATCTATCAGGGCTTACACACACGATATGCACAGACCTATTATGTACATGTGTATCTATAGCATGGTTCACCCAAAATTGATATTCATCTATAACTGAGCAAGCAAATCCAGTCTCCATATGCGTGCGAGGCAGTTTTGCCATTTCTGTATTTTCCTAGCTTCTTGACGTTGCTTTAGGGTACTTCTGCACAGAGTCACGGAGTCCATAGTGTACATGTGCTGTAGTTTCCACAGGATTAGCAGCTGTAGACAAAATATTTAGTTGTTCTTGTGCAAAATAAAATTCCAGCGTCTGCCAAAGAAATTGGATTGAGTTACCAAGGGTGAGATTTGTCAGGATTGGCTGCTGCAGACAAAATATTTATTTATTCTTGTGCAAAATGAAATTCCAATGTCTACCAATAAATTGGATTAAGTTACCAAGGGTAAGATTTGTCAGGATTTTTCCTACTTTTTTTTTTCATCAGGACTTTAAATTCTGGAAAATTCTGAGATTACTGTGATGGTGTTTTAACTTATATAAAAGTTGATATAGAAAACAAGAAATGGATATTTTAAGGGATGGTTTTAGGCAAAGAAAAGTGTAAACCGTAGACCCAACACTGCCACCGAGCCCTGAAAACCTCTGGTGATAATTGTGTGGATATTTTGTTTTCTTCTTATCTCACCCCTGTCAGCTGGAATGAAAACCAACCACCCCGTAAAAAAGTACAAAACAAAAAAGAGGTCCATGAGTTCATGAAGAGACGGTTTGCGGTGGACAGGTGCAACTGATCTCACAATATTGGAAAGTGGGATATCTTTCAGATTATCTCCATCATGACAGCCCTCTTGGCTGTAATCAACCAGCCTAGTGCAATAAGCATGCAAGGCAGTAATTAGAGAAAATATTCAATTACTCTTCATGCTTTGAGTCAGTCTGCAATGCACAGGCCGCGTACATGAAGTTTATTATTATTGACTTTTTGGAAACATTTTGCCATACATGTAGGATCCCCCCCACCCACCAAGTTCCATGACTGTCACACAGGACCTCAGATATTTGATACATAATGACATCACAAAGAACCGACATATGCTTATTTTCTTATCAGTATTTTTCTCAGCGATGCGCACACTAGTACCTGTATTTCTATAGTTTTTAATGCTAGTGCAACAGGGTTTGAATTTAGATTTTTTTCTTTTTCCGAATATTGTGAAAAGATATTTACCTCTTAAATCTTGAAAACTCTAACTGAATTCGGTGATGATGTAGTCACCACATCTTTTCAATTTACACATACATGTACATGTATTATGTATGGCATGCCCCTATCTGTGTACATTTAGTGTTTCACCCATATAAAATGTGCCGAAGTGTAGATATTGAAAAGTAAAGCTCTAACGTGATATCATATAAAACATAATTTCATTCTTTGGCATACATGTACGTCTGTGCAATAATGTGGTCTTTGTTTGAGCCAAGTCTGAGGAACATCCAAGCTTTGGGAGTGACACCTACAGTTACAGACTAAAGAGAGATCAGGCAATAGACAACCCATACACTGCGTTTACACTTGATCCTGCAAAGGAGGATCAGATCTGGCAGGAGCAATCCAGCGAGGGGGATCAGATCCTGATGGTGCCGCGTTTACACTGGATCTTGATCCCACATGGCATTGATGAAGTGCTGCAACCTAGGGGCAAAGTTTATGTGAACACAGTTCACTGATATTGCGCATTGGAGCAAAATGGCAGCCATTACGTGCAAAACTCAAACGTGCATACTCGTTTACTTACTTCACTGGCACAGGAAAGTGCACATGTAAACAAAGCATGACAGCATTCTGTTATTACACCAGGCAA